>CM055970.1:2095000-2692500 GCA_029531755.1 Holothuria leucospilota
CAGTGGCATATTGTCAAAATGACATTGCAAAAATTACTTCTTACCTTTAGGCCATCAGCCAGAGCCACCCAAACAACTTTCTTATGCAATATTTTTTTGTGGGGGGTGAGTGCCCGTGAGGTGCCTGTGGCCCATGGCCTTAAGGCAAGGAGTAATTTATGCAACGTCATTTTGACAATATGTACTTGATGTCGTTAAGCTATCGCTTCCAGTCGCTATACATTGAATGTGAAATTTGAAAGCTTCGTCGTAATTAATTGAGATATATTTCAATTTGAACATTTAACGTCATCGAAGGATTTCCTCAAATTAACATTTCGAGTGGGCCACTCTTCCTTAATTATGCGATTAAATTCCAAACTTGAGAGAACTGGTTGAGACTTGAGCACTGTTCAAGCACTCTCACATCAAAATCGAAAGTAAAGAAAGGTAGTGTTATATTGAAATATTTTTGACGATTATTTGACTGAAAGTCAATTGATTGACGCTTTGCCACTGTCTGTAAAAAGTCTGACATGCAGGCATGTCTTAACAATAACTTTTGATAAGGATTACTTATAAATGAGAGCAAAACATCAATAAGGAAGATTGAGCCAATAGGAGTTAAGCAATGTCAACCAAGAGGCTCTCAAATCTAATTTTGATTCCTAACAAAGAGACTAAATTATTTTTTGACGAAACATTGTCTAATAGATTTGGTTGTTTGTGCCTCCTTACGTCTACCCTTACAAAAAAAAATGTGTGACAAAAGTTACAATACCACACGTGAATTACTGTGTCGAACTGTGCAAAACGATGGTGGGGTGTGGAGAGGCGTGAAATTTCTGTTAATTTTTGAGTGACAATGTGTGTCATTAATAAATAGTTGACACACTTTTCCAAAGTGCCATGCATTGACCAGCATTTTCACAGTTTGGACATGAGGCAATGTGAGGAAAACCTAAGATCATGCGTTGATACATGTAACAGGGGGCAAACTGCGGTAAAGTAGGCAAAGTGTGGATATGTGTGGAGAAGTGTGGTGCTGAGTAAAGTAAATTCAATTGTTCGATTTCGTTCACTGACCTTGTTTGCCACACTTTGCCCTGCTTTGCCACATGCGTCAACTAGAGACAGCTTTCCCCACTTTGACCCTGATTTCAAGGTGTGACAATCATGCAGGGAAAAGCGTGGTCCTGTGTGTTAGACTGGTTCCAATACCACATGTGTCACCACGCATAACCACACTTTTTTCTTTATGTATTTTCTTATGCTCTGCCACACGTGATTACGTGTGTTCACATCTGACATGCCATACTTTTTTTTGTAAGGGTACTTCCCTGCACCCTTACACTGGGCACATAAAGTGTGGGATGAACTTCATGCGTACCTGCATTGTGCATTCAAATTGAAATATTCAATTACTTTTCTTTTACCGTATTCGTTGTTTTCTCTGGAGGGGAGAAGGGAACTTTAAAATCGCCCATGGGCTGTTACAACCTGGTCCTACATTGAGCTTGACAATAAAAGTCGCATCCCTCTCTTCTTTCTCTTTTTTTTTGGGGGGGGGTGGTCTATGTGTGATCTTTGGACATGACGTTATGATCCATTCTTGTAAAAGGCCACGTCTATGATAAGCATGGATCTCAAAACAAACATCCATAGGCAAATTCTAACAATTCGTCTTCACGTATACAAAGAAACTTTATTGTGAGGAGGTAAGTATGACGTAGTGTGACAAACTAGCAAAAGCATACATAAACTTTTAGGTGCATCTTTAGGATCGTCTCACAAAAAGGGGTGTGCTAAAAGAGGGGTGGATGTTGCTGAGAAAGTCTCTGGATTCGAAGAATGTACTGTACGCTCTAAAAAACGGTCGTTTCAGATTTGAACCCACAGGGGTCGGAGGGGCAACTTACCAGAATCTGTTCAAATATTTGACTAGATGTGGTTCACAATTGAACCGTGTTGGTTTAACTTTGAACTAAATCTATAGGCAAATCTCTGAACAGATTAAGGTTAGTTTTCCCTCCGACCTCGGTCGGTTCAACTTTGAACCGACCGTTTTTAGAGTGTAATTTTCACATATAATTTACGTCACTATAATTAAATCATGCGGAGGTTACCATCACCATTACTAAAAAATTTTAACACATGTACTAAAACTAAACAGCCATATTAGTGAAGCATTTTACTAGAATGGAAAAGTACATAAGCAAACTCGAAACTTCTTACACTACTTCGGTAATGCGTTTTTTCTTTTTATTTCAGGAAGGATATTTAATTGTTCGAACGCTGAAACCTTCTTAAGGTATGGTCAATTTCCTTTTTCTTTCTTTTTCAATGTGGCCAGAACTCCTTTCATCACTGACCGGTGCTTTGCTGTGTTGCTAACTTTTCACATGTTATACAGAAATTGTTATAGGATAATGTAAAACTTTTTGGAAGCATCATTTAACCAACTTACCGTCATACCAACTTCTTGGGGAAAGTAATGTCTCTTGCCTTCTTAACCACGTATCGGCGGCCATGCTCTTTTTGTGTAATCATCTGAAGAAATCATTAAAAGCATTTTATTGTATCTAATCAGCAGTTTTAGTTAAGTGGCTTATTAAAGGGTATATGGCATACCCCCAACCAAGGAGTTGCTAGCAACTCCCTCACTGTAAAGAATGATTAACACTTTTTAGTAACAGATAATAAACGCGTCTTGCCGTTTATGAAACCAAAAAACAATAAAATACATAAGCAAATTAAACGTCTAAAACGCCAACTTTAACACATTGACGCCACTTTAACGCCATCTCGTAAACACGTCTATGCGTTTATTTCATGATTTCTGTAAACATCAAGTTGCTTTTAATAAAGAAAAATTAACATGTCTATATATATATATATATATGTTTGCGGAGTGCCCTTTAATTGACGTCATTATCTTTATCATGTGTTAATATTCGTTCAGTCATTTACTGTGCTTATCCATTTTTTGCTCGTTTTATAATTCTTAAACGCTATAATGTGTTAAAAAATGAAGACGTCTCTTTTTACAGTGCTGTCCAAAGATAATTAGGAATAGCTCTAAAGTTCTTAGTACAGTTGATTACTGCTCTCTGTATGGAATTCTTGCAAACAATACAGCTCCACTCCGGTTGGGCAACAATGACCTTTATAATGACCTTTACAGTCAGCTGTGTTCCCAACTAAGCTCAAACACACAGTGTGTTTGTAAATATTGCCTCGAGCGGTTAAAACTCAGAGCAGGCTATTGTGGCTCTGTCTTGGAGTACTACTTGTTACAAGACGACCCGTCAGGAACACCAGATTGAATCCGTCGACGAGCGAATGGAAAGCTTCAGAGAATTCAACTTCAACGCAGCCTTTCTAGAATTGTCTAGAAGTGAGAACTGTTTACGTAATGTGCCAATTATAACAGCGGCCTTGCGACACTTCTAAGAAACAGTGCCATTGTTATCTACTATTGTGCATACAAGGAACGTTCTCGTAATTGCTCGACTGCGTGCACTGGAAGTTTCTATTAAATTCCAGAGATTTTTCGATTAAAAGCCTAGCGTATAAAAGGTAGTTCAACAACTGTTACAGGAGAGAGATATCATAATACTTCATCGGGACCAGACGCTGTCATACTGCTGCCCGTTTGTTGAGAAGTTATTCTCTGACCGAATCACCTGAAGCCAGCCACTGACACTGCACACTTGTGATAAATTGCCTTACGCCGTTTCTACACTGTGTATTGAGATCGTTATCATCCATCATCGCCTAGCCTTGTCATCATTTGCTCGTGGAACCAGTTCTTACGCTACAGCACGCTGCAGGTCTACTACTGTACCATCGTCGACGTGCATGCACTACCAACCCTTGGACCAGACCACGCAAATATTAAGTAAAGGATTGTGAGTAAGTCTAATTAATTTAAGTAAGATAAGGAGATTGTAAATAATAGTTAAGTTGTTGAATTTTAATTTCGTTCTTCTGTGATCTTTCGCTGTTATTGGTTTGACTTGCGACTACAAGCCGTAACATACTAGACAGGTGCTTAAAATTGGAGGAGGGGCTTAGTAGACTTTGAAAAGGATAATTGTTACTGTCTGGGGTGGTATTAGAGAGCCTTTAAGTGTTGCGGATGTTTATAATACCACTACACCAATATGTAGTTTATAATTTAATTTGTTCTTGTCAAGTTTCCATAAAAGCAATTCACAAAAAACCATAACTGTAAAAACGTTTCCTGTGAGCAGCAGCATTGATAGTATAAATGTAAAGACACAGGCTACAATTTTGCTTGGGGGAAGAAAAATTCACATTTGGTGACTGTTCTTTGATTGACACCAAATTCAAACGATTAGGCTTACATTACATATCATACAGAGAGTGTATGCTGACTAGACATCAAGGCCTTATATGCTCACCAGGATATGGTCGTTAGCAATAGACTAAGTCTGTGATTGCACATGGAAAAGTTTAAGACAGTTATGGGAGGGGCTAAAAAACTAAGTGGGAGAATTGGAACTGTTTGGCATGACGAGATTTGCCCGTTTCAACTTCTTTTAACTTTGCTCAAACTGTTAACAACTAGTTAAGGAATTTGCCACAGACAAAATTCAATGTTTAAAAAAAAAGAAATTTTTTCTCTTTGAGGTGAAAAATCCATCTCAATAGCTTGTAGGGTTTGGAAGTACTAATTTTCAACGAAATGCAATTTTTTTTCTTGGGATAAAGTACATTGTTGGAAGTCCGTAATGTCATCGCGGCTAATTAATTTGAAATAACATCGAATTTTTTTTCTGATTTTGTTGCCGCTTTGGGGAATATTGGCAACTTTGATTTTTATACCCTACACATGGTGTAATTTAATACTAGAACTACATGGAAAGATATTCAAACATTCCAACAGTATCAAATGAGACATTCAATTAAAAAGGGAAGGGGGGAATTTGTGACAATGTGCCCACTTTACATAACAGTCTGTAACCTTGATGAGAATTGTAGGTAATGTTTGACAAAAATAACTACTCTTTAAAATAAGTCAGGAGTAGAGTATTGCTACAGGCTTTTGGGGACATCATGAATTGGAATAGTTTTCTTTGCACATAAAACCTTCTAAAATGCCGCTGGAATATGCCTTTAAGCGTTACTAACACACACGTACTTACATAAACCGGCCCGAGTGATTGCATACAAGCTTTTTTACCTTCGGCAAGGAATAAAAAAGAAAACACCATTCTGGTGTACCTTCAGGACAAAGGTGCCGTAGTCTGAGTTGAGGGTAATTGCTCCACGAATATCTCCATACCCCTGTGTATGAGCGATCTGTTATGCACAAGGTAACCGCTGATCTACACAAACAATCATTGGCCAATAACAGTGATGCTAATGTTTACATTTAGGTCAATACAAGTGAAGTCACCAATTGTTAATAGATAAACAGGGAGATGTCTGAGTATGTTGTCGGTGATGCCATTGGAGCTTTAATTGGTAGTTTATTAGATCTCGCGGCACTGTAATACAGGTTCATGAATATTTAATCGGAAGTTTCAGTCATTCTCTACACGCAATAATCTACTAGCTTTTCTGTTGTAAAATATTTTGTTTGAGCAGAAAGAATTCACGTGAAGGGTAAAACGATCACAGCTACGTTTTCATCGTCGATGCATACGTCATTATTAGGTTACTAAAATGTAAACTTTTTGCAATATCATTTAATATTAATATGCAAAAACAAGGGACTAGGGTGTAGGAGTAACTTCATAACTGAACGTTGAAACTTTTCAAGATGTATCTGCTATACAATACAAAACTAATTTGATTATCACTTTTCTCAATAAGATCTTGATCCTGATTTCTCTTCCTGTAGCAAGTTAAATGGCTCTTGAAAAAGGACAACAAGACCCATTTTCCTGGAAAGGAAATGCCCGCGCGGCATTTCTTTGTTAATATTGGAGTAGTACCTGCGTACTACAGATGCTTACGGCTACATAATATAATGTAACCCGCGATTTTCAAACGATACGACACGATTATGATTGAAAGCAGAATCATGCAGAGCTCCATTACATGACGATGCACATACATTGTACACAAAGTTAAATAATTTCAAAAGAAATTTAATAACCCAAGCCAATTGCATCCGGCATGGTAATTTTACTAGCAAGGACAAGTAGGGGCGCTAGACCGGAACAATGACTTTGTAGTGACTGCATTTTCGGGGGCCCAAATCTTCCTTACGCAATGTCCATGTTTTCTATGCAACAGCCATAGTTTCTTTAGCAGTGACAGGTTTCCTTCTGCATTATTGATATGTTTTGATAGCGTTTGAAACTGGATGCGTTTCTACGTCACAATTGTTATACTGAAATATGTTAAACACTTTTTAAAGATATATTTATCCTACTTACCTAGATCAAGACCCCTTGATGCTTCAAGCTCGTAATCCCGCTTGCCTCGGAGTCCGCGTTCAGCAAAAACTCTTGTTTCTTGTGACGAATCATCTGAATAGATAATGGTGTATAATTTCACTCAAAAGCAATTGACCTTATACATTGACATCGAGCGACGTCATTTTGGCGGCACACTGCACGACGAAGACTCCTCACGCGCGAGTAATGGACTTACGCGTGTATTCTACCGGTATACTAAATTAGCTGTCTTCATTTGTTGGTTATGTAAGCTGCAGTGATATAAGCTTGCATCCTTCGGGCGGGCATTTTGAGCTCAGTGACGTCATATGCATTAGATTTTTTTGTACTTAAGGCAAAACAATCTTGTCTTAAGCTCTAAATATTTTCCCTATTAACCATACTTATAGCCCCTCTTTCCCGTAAAACTACCATAATGTTCGTTCAAGGATTGATTGCCGAAAGAAAACGACCCATGTTTTATAACTTGGATGTTGTTTGACCGGGCCGGGTGCTGCCAGAAGGTGCCCGAAGGTGATCGACGGTGCTAGATTACCACAGGAAGAAAGACTTTTTAAAGACATATTTATCTACTTACCTAGATCAAGATCCCTTGATGCTTCAAGCTCGTATTCCCGCTTGCCTCGGAGTCCGCGTTCAGCAAAAACTCTTGTTTCTTGTGACGAATCATCTGAATAGATAATAGTGTATAATTTCACTCAACCGCAATAGACCTTATACATTGATATCGAGCGACGTCATTTTGGCGGCACACTGCACGACGAAACTCCTCACGCGCGAGTAATGGACTTACGCGTGTATTCTACCGGTATACTAAATTAGCTGTCTTCATTTGTTGGTTATGTAAGCTGCAGTGATATGCATAAGGGGGGGGGGGTGTCCATTAGCCAGGATTGAGAAAAACTCTAACCACAACTAATCCTATTTGCAAACAAACTGTGCAGCTCAACTTCCTGGCAGGCATGAACCTCATCTTGACTCCTGAGAGCTTGTATTGCTGAAAGTCACTCATGCATGACACACTGAATAGCTGTGCTGGGCCTGAATGGGAGAGCCTCCCCAACAGTTGTGAGGAGGAAACCACAAAGCAAACAAATCAATAAGGAGGTCTTATATTACTTCCCCGACTTGCCACTGGCAGATAGGGTTAGAGTAGGTAATGGAAAATACCTGTCATGTGAGTGAGCTTCCATCCTTCGGGCGGGCATTTTGAGCTCAGTGACGTCATATGCATTAGATTTTTTTGTACTTAAGGCAAAACAATCTTGTCTTAAGCTCTAAATATTTTCCCTATTAACCATACTTATAGCCCCTCTTTCCCTTTAAACTACCATAATGTTCGTTCAAGGATTGATTGCCGAAAGAAAACGACCCATGTTTTATAACTTGGATGTTGTTTGACCGGGCCGTGTGCTGCCAGAAGGTGCCCGAAGGTGATCGACGGTGCTGGATTACCACAGGAAGAAAGACTTTTTAAAGACATATTTATCTACTTACCTAGATCAAGATCCCTTGATGCTTCAAGCTCGTATTCCCGCTTGCCTCGGATTCCGCGTTCGGCAAAAACTCTTATTTCTTGCGACGAATCATCTGAATAGATAATAGTGTATACATACTGTCACTCAACCGCAATAGACCTTATGCATTGACGTCAAGCGACGTCATTTTGGCGATACTGTGCACGACGAAGACTTCTCATTCGCGAGTAATAGACTTACGCGCGTATTCTACCGGTAGAAAAATTAGCTTTTTTCATTTCTTTTTGATATAAGCTGCAGTGATATGAGCTTGCATCCTTCGGGCGGGCATTTTGAGCTCAGTGACGGCATATTCATTAGATTTCTTTGTACTTAAGGCAAAACAATCTTGTCTTAAGCTCTAAATATTTTCCCTATTAACCATACTTATAGCCCCTCTTTCCCGTAAAACTACCATAATGTTCGTTCAAGGATTGATTGCCGAAAGAAAACGACCCATGTTTTATAACTTGGATGTTGTTTGACCAGGCCGGGTGCTGCCAGAAGGTGCCCGAAGGTGATCGACGGTGCTGGATTACCACAGGAAGAAAGACTTTTTAAAGACATATTTATCCTACTTACCTAGATCAAGATCCCTTGATGCTTCAAGCTCGTAATCCCGCTTGCCTCGGAGTCCGCGTTCAGCAAAAACTCTTGTTTCTTGTGACGAATCATCTGAATAGATAATAGTGTATAATTTCACTCAACCGCAATAGACCTTATACATTGACATCGAGCGACGTCATTTTGGCGGCACACTGCACGACGAAACTCCTCACGCGCGAGTAATGGACTTACGCGTGTATTCTACCGGTATACTAAATTAGCTGTCTTCATTTGTTGGTTATGTAAGCTGCAGTGATATGCATAAGGGGGGGGGGGGATGTCCATTAGCCAGGATTGAGAAAAACTCTAGCCACAACTAATCCTATTTGCAAACAAACTGTGCAGCTCAACTTCCTGGCAGGCATGAACCTCATCTTGACTCCTGAGAGCTTGTATTGCTGAAAGTCACTCATGCATGACACACTGAATAGCTGTGCTGGGCCTGAATGGGAGAGCCTCCCCAACAGTTGTGAGGAGGAAACCACAAAGCAAACAAATCAATAAGGAGGTCTTATATTACTTCCCCGACTTGCCACTGGCAGATAGGGTTAGAGTAGGTAATGGAAAATACCTGTCATGTGAGTGAGCTTCCATCCTTCGGGCGGGCATTTTGAGCTCAGTGACGTCATATGCATTAGATTTTTTTGTACTTAAGGCAAAACAATCTTGTCTTAAGCTCTAAATATTTTCCCTATTAACCATACTTATAGCCCCTCTTTCCCGTAAAACTACCATAATGTTCGTTCAAGGATTGATTGCCGAAAGAAAACGACCCATGTTTTATAACTTGGATGTTGTTTGACCGGGCCGTGTGCTGCCAGAAGGTGCCCGAAGGTGATCGACGGTGCTGTATTACCACAGGAAGAAAGACTTTTTAAAGACATATTTATCCTACTTACCTAGATAAAGACCCCTTGATGCTTCAAGCTCGTAATCCCGCTTGCCTCGGAGTCCGCGTTCAGCAAAAACTCTTGTTTCTTGTGACGAATCATCTGAATAGATAATAGTGTATAATTTCACTCAACCGCAATAGACCTTATACATTGACATCGAGCGACGTCATTTTGGCGGCACACTGCACGACGAAACTCCTCACGCGCGAGTAATAGACTTACGCGCGTATTCTACCGGTATACTAAATTAGCTGTCTTCATTTGTTGGTTATGTAAGCTGCAGTGATATGAGCTTGCATCCTTCGGGCGGGCATTTTGAGCTCAGTGACGTCATATGCATTAGATTTCTTTGTACTTAAGGCAAAAAAATGTTGTCTTAAGCACTAAATATTTTTCCCTATTAACCATACTTATAGCCCCTCTTTCCCGTAAAACTACCATAATGTTCGTTCAAGGATTGATTGCCGAAAGAAAACGACCCATGTGTTATAACTTGGATGTTGTTTGACCAGGCCGGGTGCTGCCAGAAGGTGCCCGAAGGCAATCGACGGTGCTGGATTACCACAGGAGGAAAGACCCTGATATGTACAAGTAACATTACATATTTGGGCATACTGTACTTACAACATTTTAAATTTCAACCTCTGGTAACTTCACATGACCTTTGTCTTCCATCATCCACTGTACAAACTCTTTGATTACATTTTGAGCGTCTACATGCAAATAGTGAGATCCCTCAATATTTTGCTCTTTGAGTTGTCACGCTTTCAAGATTTTCTAAATTTGAAATTTGTGACCTCACATGACCTTTGAAATCTGCAAAATTACTGTAAAGTGAGTTCACTCTGCGTACACGTTAAGGTGCCGTCAAAATGTTAACATAAATCCTTAGTAATTGAACAAAATGAGGATATTTTCATACGTTTTCTCACCATTTTGCAACAAAACGATAAATTACTCATTTACCAGAATAAGTGATTTCAGCATTTTGCAGAATAAAACCAAAACATTACGGTGCCGTATAAAACGTATCATAAATCCTTAGTAATTGAACAAAATGAGGATCTTTTCACACAATATCTCACCATTTTGCAAAAACATGATACATTACTCATATACCAGAAAATGCTTATATTCAAAATTTGCAGGAAACGACGAATTACGACGTTATTACATCTTAACAATTCAATGTTTTTTGCACAGTAAAATAATGACGTGCGAAGTCAGTAATTCTTATCAATGCAACAGTTTGCAGAAGAATGACAAATTTTGCAGTTACCAGCCAGGCGCGGATCCAGAAATTTCGAGGGGGGGGGGGGCCAAGCCGGAAAATCTCATGTGCACCGGAGGTGCACCACGAGCGCGAAGCGCGAGTTCCTACGCGTGGGTTCTAGGGGCCCGCGTTATGGCCCCTGGCGGGGTCCAGGGGCGGAGCCCCGGTGGGGGTCCAGGAGGCGAAGCACCCGGAAGCTCTCGCAATATTGCATTTTAAGAGCACAGAAATCGGCTCTAGTTCTTATGTCAGTGAGATTTTATACCTTTTCATGTTACATGGAATTTGATGAGTGTGGCTCAGTATAAGTTACTATATGTACCTGCAGAGTTCCGGAGAATCTAAGGTATCTTAAAACTTACACGCCAACATTATGAGCCCGTGTAGGTAACTTGAAATTATTTTTGCCATAATGAGTGTTTTATTTTCGTTATACGGTATTCGGATGTAGGACGTCAGATGAAACAATTGCGCTCGAAGCGCGCCGAAAATTTGAATTACATTTAAAACCATTGCGAGGACTAACGGTGTTCATTCCCTTTATATGTGTCTATCAATTAGAAGGTGGGTTCGATACTAAGTTTTCAGTTCTCATAAGAAGAGGAGGGTGAAAAAATGAATATCAGTTGCTTTACATCCTTACAATGCTGGCTCCTCTGAAATCACGTTTATGCACACGAATAATTGGCTTATGGTAGAACCCCACCGATGAGTAATGCGAATACGTTCGGGACCATATTGATAGTAAAGGGAGCAACTCAAGGCTAGAAGTGTGCAGATCAAGCAAAAATCAAGAAATATTGAGAAAACATTGCAAAAATCGTGAAAGGTTTCAAATGATTTTTGGTAAAAAGTGATAAAAATAAATCCATCACTCAATAAAAACGTACCTCTCTCCGTAAGCGTAAACAATTGCGCGCGAAGCGCGCCGAAAATTTTCGGTATAGAGACTCCCGGGAGCTCTGCATTAATTGTACACAAAAAAGGGGGACCAACAGGACTCTCACAACCTGACATCCATATGGGAGGAGAGATGATATATCACCTTCTTTATGGATTTCTGAAGGGTATACCCTTTAGAAATCTATGACCGATGGTGCCGACGGGAGTTGGTGATTGGGGGAACCGCAGATAACTGCTAAATCATGCCTTTTAGGCAGTGGGATTTTTTATACGCTATATACAAGAGTGGGAGAGCCTTTTCTTGTTAGTACATGAGAGTGCAATCCCAGGAAGGGGTTTTCCCTCCCCTCTGAGAAATTTTTGTTAATTTTAGGGGGCCTTTATGCAAATGGTGGTATCTTTGGGCCATTCTAAAGTGATTGTATGTTTAAAAAGTGTCCACAATTTAGGGAATTCTAGCTTTTGTTCGGGTGAAAAAGGGGAGTAAGAGACGGTTAATATATTGTCTCCAAACCTCCTTAAGTCCCAGGAAAAATTTTTCACATTTGTGAATCGCCGTCCTGGTGGAAGAAGCAGTGGTGGTAGCCAGAATTTGCGTCACTGGGAGGCAATAAGTTTTGTGATCGTCGGCATGAGGGAGGTGGTCTGAGGGAAATTTTTCTAGAACTGAATGCCCTCAGATTCGATTTGGTGCAACAAAAGTGTAGGATTTTTGGGGGTTTTTTTCTTCTAAAAATTTCGTTTTCCTAGGCACAATTGCAGTCTGTTCCATCATTTTTGAAAAAGTGAGGGGGCCTTTTTGACAATGTCCCCCCTTTCAAAAAAGTGAGGGGTACGCGTCCCCCATGATCCACGACCCTGGGAAAATTGTACACGCAATTATACCTGCGTGGAGTCCACAGAAACATTCTTGGACTATATATAAATTTTTTTCCTTACATTTTAAAAGGATATCCAAGGTTGACAGAGAACAGTATAGAGCCTCCCGGGAGCTCTGAATTAGTTACAGTGTACAAAAGAGGAACCAACGGGATTCTCACTACCCGACATCCATATGGGAGGAGATATGACATATCACCTTCTTTTTAAGGTATAGCAAGAGCGATGGTGGACAGGCAAAATTCGTTTCAGAAAAGATTTTCGTCGTTATTGAACGTCGCGGTAAAATGTTTGAAAAATAAGCAGCGGCAATTACGTACTTTCAATCTTTCAAGTCATGTGTTAGACTAGATTAGTTAAAGATCCCATAATGATGAGAGCCCTACAGAGGAGGAGATGTACTTTTTAGAAAAATGTTTGCATTGGAATAATTTCTTGAGTCATAGCTTTGTCATTGGTATATGAAATCGGGTGTAAACCCTGTCTTATGCGCGCGAAGCGCGCTGAAATTTTGAATAAATATTAGTTCATGACAAAACCTGCATTCAGAACCTGCATCGGACACTGCCACTCCCACCAACCTATGCTATTCAGAAACGAATCTTCTGAGAGAGAATTCTTAAAAAGCACTTTTGCTCCTTTGTTCCCCCGTGAGTAGTTACCGAAAGCTATTGATAATAAGGACAACTCTGACACAAGGCTTGACGCTAGCGGAACGTGCCAAAATTTGGAATTTGTCGAGAATTTCCAAAACTTATGATAGTTTGAGAACAGTTTTGTGAAAGAAAATGTTTAGAAAAAATGAACCAATCATCAAAATACATCTCACCCTACAGCCTCCACAGAAATCTGTAGCTTAAACGAATTTTGGGACCATTTTAACTGTCTGTTGCTTAAAAGCCTTTTGAGTACATTTTTAAACTTTTCAGACAGTTACGAAATCGAATAAAGTATGCACTCCGCTACTTCCTGCAACAGCTGGTGCCACTGTGCACAACAGCACGCCACCTGACAGCTTGTCTTCTGTATTCATTCTGCAAGGTCTGTATGGCGAAAACTTTGCCTCTCAATCCCTCTAGATTACAAAAAATTGACACTTTAACACAAAATTGTTACTAAATTTCAGTGCAGCTAGCCGGGCCCATACTGCATACGTCACGATATTTACTTATTTAGATCTTTAGTCAGGGATCATTACTCAGCTATTCACCTGTTTTCGAACATTGTAGCTCTCCTTTCGTCGCCAACCACTTTGAAAGATATCTAAAGAGATAATCCAGCTATAGCTCCACCCAGCCCCTACAGAAATATATACTTTGAATACGTTCTTAGACACTTTTATTCATTTTTTGCTCTTAATTTTTCTTTCTCTCTTTTTTTTTTCTTTTTCTTCCTTTTTTTCTCCTTTCGTTTTTTTTTCGTGGAGGGGGGGGGGGGGCCGGGCCCCCAGGCCCCCCCCTGGATCCGCGCCTGGTTACTCCAGCAGTAACCAATTCAACATTTTCAGAAAAATAACGACTGATTAAAAAAGTGCAACTTAACAATTCAGCAATTTGCAGAAAAATGATGAATAGTGCATTTTATCCAAACTATAAAATTCAACATTTTGCAGAAAATTGGTAAATAATTCAGTTATAAGAAGTGATCAGTTCAATATTTGTCACGGAATTGACGGATTGTGGAGTTATTGTATCTTATAAATTCAACATTTTTGCAAATAAATGATTAATTACTCATTTACTAAAAAACTAATCATTTTAGCATCCTGCAACATAATGATAAATTAAGAACTACTTACAAATCAACAATTCGGTATTTTGCAGAAAAATGATGAAATACGAACTTATTGTAACTTAACAATGAAACACTGCAGAAAAATATTAATTGCGCATTTTTTTCAAAACTAATCAATTCAATATTTTGGACAGAAATGATAAGTTGCTCGTTTACCAGAACTAATCATTTAAATATTTTGCAAAACAAAAGAATAATTATTTATAATTTTCAGAGCTATTCAATTCAACATTTTGCAGAAAATGACGAATTAACAACTGTTAGAAATTATTATTTCCACATGTTGAAGAAATATAACAAAGTGCGCTTTCATAAAAGGTAATCGATTAAACCAGTTTTCGTATGAAAAATTTCTCTATGACTGTGTCTTAGCGGCAATCCGACTTCTTAAGGCTTGGGGGTGGATGACAGTAACACTTGAAGCTCGCCCGTAAAATTCGAATTTGGGGTTGGGGCAACATGATAGTTTTATGCAGGCGCGTAGCCAGACCATTCGGTCCGGGAAGTGGAGGGGGGTCAAATTAAGGTTTTTTTCTCATTTTATTGTTTCGGATTAATTATGGAGGTGGTCCTCCCCTTATTCCCCCATGGAAGGAGTTGCACGAGGTTTTGTAAGTTTCTCCACAAGAAGCAATAATGAGACAAGCATGCCGAAAAGCCACTTTTTAAGATAGCTGGCCTACCAGAGCTTTGTTTTTCTTCAATTCATTAAAATTCTTTCTTTTTTCTTCGTCTTCTTTCCTTCCATATCCTGTTTTGTTTTATTTTTCAATTATTTCATTCTATTTTTTTCTTCCTTGAGGAGATGGATTCCTTACTCCCTGGATCCGCATCTGGGAGGATGGATGATGGTAGGTGAGGGATACGTATGGGGCTTTAAAAAATTGGGGGATTTAAAAAAATTCTTCTGCTCAAACTGTCTGTAAAACGGAGTAAGGGTAGCTTAAAACTAGAAACCCTTAGTAAGAGGGAAACGTGCCGATAAAGGTTTTTAATATTATGAATTTCTTGCCTTATTTAACAGTGCAAAAGTTATCCGTTCTATTCAGTTTCTTTCTTAATTTCTCTTTACTTGTCAATTTTTTAGACCCAGTCATTGGGATTCTGGCGAAACACATTCCGTGGCAACGCCACTAGCTCATTTCCATACTTTGTGTGACTATTAAATAAAATCTTCACCGGGACCAGTGATTGAAATTTTATATTCAATTATGTGTCTGTTTATTGATTTCCAGGATTAAAAATTCAATACATTCAATATGGTACACTATGCTGGACATGCAAGATGGTTAAATAATGCTAAGCCTTCTTTTATCATTTACTAACTAGAATGTAGAATCTTATTCTAAATTAATTTCCTAACCAGTTGTATTACATGGACTTCTATAACTAGCCTACCATACCTGCCTATCGGCATATAGTTAGGCCTTCTGTTAAAGGCATGTCCAGTTCCAGAAATTTTAAGGTAAAGAAGCTTCTAATGCTTTGTAAAACTATTTGCAGGTTTCATTAGTTCATGCTTTTTGTATACCTGAAGAACTAAAAATCACCCATCATAGACGGGATTAAAGGAAGGGAGCACTCTCCCCCTCCCCACTTAAAGTTTTTAAAAATATTAACAACAGTAAGACTAAACGACGAAGGGAAGATCGGAGATATTGTGAGAGGAAGAATGCGATGTATTCTTGTAAATTTTGCAAAGTAACTGATGAGAAACATTAATATCAAATACCATAGAAAAGGCACAAACATTTTCTCAGGTGCAATGCAAAGTTACTAGTACTGCCTGTGGCGGAGCTCAAAGTTGGGGAAGCATGGGACATGTGCTGTTGAAAATTTGGTTTGATACTAATTTAAAATTTCTTAAGCATGGGCGTCGACATGCCCAATATAATGTACCAGTACCATTGAATGTATGGATTTGTTAATCCTAAAAATCTGTAAACAGACACAAAATTAAATATCAAAGCCCAAATACTGATGGACATTGATGACTGTTCATGTTACAAAAGGATGACAATCACACCCGTGTTGAATTAAGATGATGGAAAAGTGTTGAAATGTCGCTAATTTTTAAATACATGGTAGACTCTTTCTCTAAATTCCCATTTAAAGGAAGTAAATAGATTTCCTGCCTTGGAACAGTACCTTAGCGGGGGACAGACAAAAGACAAAAGCACAAGATAGGATGCTTTCCCGCATCCTATCCTCCAATATATTTACGAAAACTTTAATAAGTCGTTTTCTCAATCATTTCCTTTCCCACACTAGAATGAAGACGAAAAGTCAATTCACTTAATGTTCATGTAACTGTTGAGTGGGGGATCCACAATATTGAAAAAAGTCGTTGCAATGGAGTTAATGGCTCATACCCCAAGTATGACTTTTACTTGGTGGTAAGCCCAGCCCATAATTGTCTTTTAATTACTGCTTCTCCTTGTGCAGACAAAAATATAGTTCACTGCTCAAGGTCACATCCTGGTAAGCATATAAAAGACCCCATGTATAATCAAAGCATTCTCTCCACGTGCCGTGTAATATAAGCTGCTCTGCATCTTTTGAATTTTGTAACTCTGATGTCAATCCTGATGTCAATCAGTGAGTAGTCACCAACTGAGACTGTTACTAACCCCTGTGTAAAAGTCATACTTGGGGTGATGCAAATCTGTCTGTAAAGACAAGAAGTCTTCGAAAGAGGGCAGCGGGTCTTCCCAGGAAAATGCTGATATGAACACTGTTTGACGCGAATGAAGCCTGACGCCTTATGACAAACAGCCGACCGGGACTGATGATGCAGAGGACTTGGGCAAGGAGGAGAGGGTGGGTTATTCTGAGGTTTTCTGGGGTTAAATCCTACGGAAAGTAAGAACGGGAGAAGTAGCACCCAGACGCGCCGAAAAATTGCATTTTTAGAAGTTTTTAGTGAATAGCTAATAGAAAAATAAGCAAAATAACCTCAAGGAGGGGACGCCCCCACTACTGCGTGTCTGTCCCATATTGCTAGAACTGGAACCTTCCATGCCTCACAAATTACAGCTCAGCGTTCTTTATTTTAGAATTTCTAACATTTTCACAGATCGACGTGATAAAAATTTGCTTTGAACATTTGGGGGAGGGGGCTAACCCTGCCCCCTGCGTACGGCCGCGAGTATAACTGAATGACTCACATACTGTTCAAATTGGCAAAGACTGACGGTGTGGTCCTCCCCTAAGATAATGATGAAATAAAAGGCTGTCAGATCTGAATTTGTTAAGGTACTCAAAATGCATTTCATGTATTCACCTGTCATGTGTCAATTAACTAACCATTGACCCAAACATTATATGCGTGTCATGAACAAAGCAGTTCATCGATTGGGATTCGGAACTTAACCCAATCACACCCATCTCCAATCTTTCTCCTTTTTAGTTGACCCCAAGGTTTCTGGGACCTGACTGAGAAGCCCTGATCTAGCCGAAGGGCCACCATAGGTTAGCGAGTATCGCTTAGGAAATTTTAGGTTAAACGTATCTCCTTCATTGTAGGAAATGAACCTTCCCTCTTGCGTACAGGTTGTGAATGCCTTTTGAATATTTTGTTAATGAGGACTCAAAAATAGCGCCATTAGATCTTGTTAATTGACAACAATTTCAATAGTACAGTGAATATATATATATATATATATATATTTCTCTAATTCGGCACTTAGGGGGGAAAGTTGTTGTTGAAAAGTCGACCTTAAGGGGAAAAAAATTTCGGGTGAAGTATAAGTTTCGCCTTAACGTTTCCACACACTTTTTCTATAGGAATGCGCAAACTCACAAGGGCGCCCTCTTAGATTTACAAACTAGATGCCATTACTTCAAAGTTATCAAATTTACGGACACCTAGCTGTTAACACGAACGGATGGCTGGCCATTGAAATAACGTTAATTATATTTTTAGACGTTAAGGCGAATTTATTTCTTATGTATTTTATTATCATTTTTTCGCCCTATGTACAAGCAGATATAACAATTTCCCCTTAAGGTGGGAATTAGCGTTATATATATATATATATATATATATATATATATATATATATATATATATATATATATATATATATATATATATATATATATATATATATATATATATATATATATATATATATATAACGGTCTAAAAGAAAACACTAAAAGCAAGAAGTTAACTAAAATTGGCTAAAACCGTGTATTTAAAAACTCGACGTTTCGGAAGGGTCGTCCTTCCTTTCTCAAAAGGCAGTGTAATAATGGATTGAACTGAGAACAGTAAAAACCTGTTAGATATATAGAATAATACCAGAAGACCAAACAGAATAAGATTAGAGAAAAGCTGAGTAAGAAGACTCTGAATTGTACGCAAGAGCGTGACAGCGTAACAGAAAAGCTAACAAAAGGTAACCTGAAACCAAGTAAAAGAAGCAAAAAGATTAGTTTTGCTTTGGTAACTTTTTAACATTGATGCCACTAGGATGCAGAGATTGCAATTGCTGAATCCAAAACAACTCTCTTTGTTCACGTTGAGGTTTGTCTAGATTAGGGAATGTCGAAATGCCAATTTTTGAACTCCTGTCTGTGACCTCTGTGTCTTTGTCTAAGTTTACCCCCTGTTTCACCTACATATTATTTCTTACAATCTAAGAAATTAAGTAGATAACAGAAGTAGAAGTACAAGTAACGGAGTTAAAGTTAAAGATTTATAGGTAACACCTGTAGTCTGACTTTTAAATAATCTGGTTTCTTTAAGAACATTACAAGTGACACAATTGTGTTCGTGTGGCTTAAAGCAACCCTTGTGCGTTTGCGGCTCTACATCGGTTTTAAGAGTCGAATGCACCAGAAAGTAACGTAAATTAGGCGGTTGGCGAAAAACTGCGCATAATTGTTGAAAGCTGCAAAATATGAAAATGTTTTTGAAGAATATCCCTAAAAGGCGGGTGACGGGGGTTTCTGGTAACTACTAGTGGAGCCTTAAATTTAGTACGATTCGACTTCTTAATAGACGCCTTCTTTAAAATGTGAGCTCTAGAGTGTCCATCAGCTTTACTTATTTTTTCACGTACTATTTTACTAGGATAACCCCGAGAAACGAGATTTTTCTCTAAATCAAGAAAGCACTTCTCTTTATCAGAATTTTCGGAGCATAAAGCCTTGAATCTTAAAGCTTGGCTATAAGCTATATTATCCAAAACATTTCTAGGATGAAATGAAGAATAATTAACATATATAGGATCTGTACAAAGGGGCTTGGTGAATAACTTAGTATGTATGACACCATTACTTAAAGTCAAAGAAAGATCCAGGAACGGAAGACTAGGATCACTAAACTCAGCGGTGAATTCTAATTCTCCTGGAAAAAGTCTTCTTACTCTAGAGCTGAGATTTATTACCTTCTTACAGAGTCTTCTTTCTCAGCTTTTCTCTAATCTTATTCTGTTTGATCTTCTGGTATTATTCTATATATCTAACAGGTTTTTACTGTTCTCAGTACAATCCATTATTACACTGCCTCTTGAGAAAGGAAGGACGACCCTTCCGAAATTTCGAGTTTTTAAATACACGGTTTTAGTCAATTTTAGTTCTTGCTTTTAGTGTATTCTTTTAGACCGCCATATACATGATTTTAACACTGGAGATGTTATGTGTATATATATATATATATATATTATATTATATATATATATATATATATATATATATATATATATTCCCTCCTTATCTTTATTGAAGGTCTTACTTCATTCTTTTACAATATTTACAATTAGATTAATTAAATTACTAACAGGGTTTTTCAGATCGTTCAGTTTATACGTTACTTTTTACAACTGATTTTCAATAGGAGACATTAGCGTTAGACGCATATGATATAACTTGCATTGAATTTCGAATAAATAAATATAAATATCAATTTTTTTTTGATAATTAGTCATTCAAGGCTTTGTTAAATGACAAAAGAGTTAAACCACTGAACAGTCTTCCCAAAAGTAATCTATAATAAAGCATCTGAGATTCGTTATAGGAACAAAAGAGGTGTAGACTTTCCTTAAAAAATGTGAAAGAACCTAAACAACATAAAGCAATGCTTGTCTCTAATCCTCTTACACAGAAACCCACACAATTTAATATCAAAGAGAGCTTCAAAGTATTACAAATGAATAGCTTAGCGAGGTAAAATTAATCGACAAATATATATATATATATATATATATATATACACATATACATTTACATATACATATATATATTCATTCATATATATATATATATATATATATATATATATATATATATATATATATATATATATATATATATATATATATATATATATATATATATATATATATTCATTCCACGAAATGAGTGACAGAAGCACTTCTGATAGATTCATTCAGCTTGTAGTAGTTTACCATACCTGATTTTACTACGAGGGAGCCTAGCTTTTAACAATCGCTTTGGACATTTTGGCACACACTCTGTTCCTCTTGAAGTAATGATTTTGCATTGTATAATTGAATGTAAGTGAATCTGTGAGTAAAGTAATTTTTTTCTTCGTTCGAGAGAAGTTGTAGTTAATCTAAAATAACAAATAATTTCACTATGGCTTTCATTGTGAACATTTGATGTAAAAAGGAAGATTGTCTTCGTACAGTTTCCTACGCAGAAAAAAGAAGGAAAAAAAAAAAACATTCCACAGTATTTTTTACAAGTACTGCTAATTTTATGTAGAAAGTGTTTTTATGTTATCGTGCAAAATGGAAATACAAGCTTTTAACGGTATCACGCACTGATATTTGAGGGATCGAACGTACCGTCCTGGAGTCCTCTTTCTTCATTTCTTCCTCCGAAGGCAGGCGGTATTGCTCTTCTTGCACTTGTGATGGGCGAGCTGGAGACGGGAGCCATACACATATACACACATAAAACCAATATGGAGATTCGCGTGATCACGTGAGTATGCATCTTAGTCGTCAGGTAAGCTGAAAACAGACACAACAGTACAAAACAATTTATAGAAGAACACTTCAAATCAATGTAGAAAGCAATAATAAAGAACAAAATGAAAAAAGGGGCAAAAACAGTCTGGAATACAATGTGAAGAAGCAGTGGCGTTACCAGACTTTTCATTCTGGGGGGCCACAAGGGGGGCACAACAGTTCGATGGGGGGCATGACTAGACAGTGGCGGATGCATAATGTTGCAGGGAATATAAACCACACACTGTTAAGACAATGCTTCACCCAATGGTGTACCCAGGATTTCTCTCACGAAGGGGGGAACACATGTGATATATTGTGTGATTTGCCGGCTTGGGGGAGGGGCCTAAGGGGAGGGGTTGAAAATGTTTGAAAAATTGGGTGTCCTTACATGCAATCTGGTGCCACATACGCTACCTTTTGGAGTCAAATTTGTGTTAACAAATTTAAGATTTTTTTGGAACTAAAGAAAGGTTTACGCAGTGGACTGAGAAATTCTCGTGGAAGTGAAAAGCATGCATGTGTGTTGCCGAATCAAATATTCGTTCAATTGTGGAATTTTCGATTAACGTGGAATTCTCATGATCCCACGAACTGAGTGATTGGAGTCATCCGGGACTAAAGTGAGCATAGAATTTTGTTTCATATATTTCTCTTTAAAAATTTATTGGAATTGTTTTTTCTCGAAGAAGAAAATACAGAACAGTCACATTGAAATTCTTGGCATTGAGGTTGCACCACAATTTCCAACACAAGTGGCAGGCATTCCACGGCAAGTACAAAACGACACTTTTCATTGTTTTGATCAATGACTCATGTAGTCAGCGGGATGGACTTATTACCTCTGCACTGAGCGTTAGGCCTACACTTTATCTAGGCATATATTCACATCTGTTGCGTCGGCGAGGGTTATGGATTACCAGGACCAGGGAGGTGTTCAAGTACATATTGTTTGACAGATTTAGCTGTTGTATCTCCTTCCTAACACCTCCCTGCCAGGACCGATGCTCAGCCACCGACTCACATCAATGATCAATGTGTGTTTCGTGAGATATGGCGATTTCATCATTGGAAGAAAAAAACAGATTGCTGCCTTTTCTTGTCCTTGGAAGAAACAAATTATATGAAACCTGTAGTCGAATACTCTGACTACAGAAGATCTATATTTTTTTAAATCCCAAATCTCAGTTGGGGCACACGGGGGCACGAGGTTTCCTAGGGAGCACGTTCCCTTGGTAAAGCCACTGTGAAGAAGAAATGAAAATGAAAACCTGTGAAGAAACATAAGCAATAAAAAAGATAAAAAACATATGGAAACAATGCAAAGAAGAAATCACAGCAGAAAATAAGGTGAAGAAATAAATGGATTAAAAACAACAATACCAAGTACTCTGAAGAAAAATAAAGCGGTTAAATAAGCTGCAAGTAGACACAACAATATGTAGTATATTTGTGCTGCAATTTGTGTGACAAAGGCAACTATGTCGGTTAGATCGGCGTCAAATTTAGGCTGAGGTTTAACACCACGAGAAAACTGTTCAGGATAATTCAAACTATCCTCTATCAAAACATTTCAATAGTGAATCAAATTACACTTTATCTAATTTAAGATGTATTCTGCTTAGCAGTAATTACCCATCTGTCACTCAAAGATTCAAGTCTGAGAGCAAAGGGGTAATAAAACTGTCCACACCTACCAGTGGCCTTAACAAGGAACTGGGTATCTAGAGCGATTTCCCCTCTATGATTTATTACCCTTGCCAAGGGGTTTAACCCCATTGCTGGGTCTGTTGTTTGTAAATTCATGAGGAAGGACACAGGGTTGTCCGAAACATACGTTATTTTGTTACCGTATCTATGCTCTCATTTTGTCATTTTTGTGGTGTTTTCTACTTATGATATATATATATATATATATATATATATATATATATATATATATATATATATATATATATATATATATATATATATATCCGCTGCGGGTTGACAATTGTGTTCGGCTGAAGTGCATCAATTCTGATCTCTGGTAGGGCTTGCATCAAAGGAGAACTAGTGCTGTTCCCAAAATAGGTGCCTGCTCAGGAGGTGAATTGCGAGTGCTTCATATGGGGTTTGAACAAAGGCCAAACCATCTTGGCTTCATGGCTCAGTGGTTAGAGTGTCCGCACTAGCAAGCGGGAGGTCCCGAGTTCGAATCCCGGTGGAGCCAACATTGCTTTTTCACCTCGCCCAGATTTTTCAGCTTTACCGACTCAACACTATATATATATATATATATATCTATATATATATCTATATATAGATATATATATATATATATATCTATATATATATTGTTACAACACGACCCGTCAGGAACACCGGATTGAATCCATGGACGAGCGAATGGAAAGTTCCAGAGAATTCAACTTCAACGCAGCTTTTCTAGAACTGTCTAGAAGTGAGAACTGTTTACGAAATGTCCCAATTATAGCAGCGACCTGGCAACACTTCTAAGAAACTGCAATTGTTTACAACTACTGTGTGGTCTAGAAGTTTCTATTAAGGAACGTTCTCGTAATTGATGGACTGTGGGCACTAGAAGTTTCTGTTAAATTCTGGAGAGTTCTCGAATAAAAGCCAAGCATATAAAAGGTAGTTCAACAACTGTTATGAGGGAGACATCATAACACTTCATCGAGTCCAGACGCTGTTGAGAAGTTATTCTCTGACAGAATCACCTGAAGTCAGCCTTACGCCGTTTATACACTGTGTGTTGAGATCGTTAACGTATCATCCATCATCGCCTAGCCTTGTCGTTATTCGCTCGTGGAACCAGTTCCTACGCTACAGCACGCTGCAGGCCTACTACCGTACCATCGTCGACGTGCATGCACTACCAGCCCTTGGACCAAACCAGGCAAATATTAAGTAAAGGATTGTGAGTAAGTCTAATTAATTATTGTAAATTTAAGTAAGATAGGGAGATTGTAAATAATCATTAAGTTGTTGAATTTTAATCTCGTTCTTCTGTGATCTTTCGCTGTTATTGGTTTGACTTGCGACCACAAGCCGTAGCAATATATATATATATATATATATATATAAATATATATGTATATATTTATATATGTATATATATAATATATATGTATATAAATATATATATATATATATATATATATTTATATATATATATTTATATATATATATATATATATACCTCCCAATCCAGCCAAATGTTAACCATTCATGTTTTTTTTTTCTACAGATCAGTCCAAATGTTAACATATTTTTTATCAGTATTTTTATCAGCAATGATAATAATAAAATTAAAAAAAAGTGACGGAATAGTAAGATTGATGAATGAAGAATATCCACACAAAATTTCGTAAAGTAATACGGCATATGTGAAAAGTTATAAGCGTTCAAAGGATGGAGATATACTTCTGAAGGCTTATATACACGCCAAAAATTAGCAATATTTGCTTCATTATATCTCCATGGTGACTAAAAATTTCGGATCAAGTTTTGGCATGATAAAAGGGATTAGATGGTAACTAATAAATTTAAGCCAAATGTTTACCACAATTACCCGTAGATCTCATGTAACGTACACACAAACTAATGTTAACCTTTGAAAGGTTAACTTATTGCAAGGGTTAACATGTTGCTGAAAAATATCTACGCCAGGTTAACGGATGGACCGATCTGAAGAAAGATATATATATATATATATATATATATATATATATATATATATATATATATATATATATATATATAACGCTAATTCCCACCTTAAGGGGAAATTGTTATATCTGCTTGTACAAAGGGCGAAAAAAGATAATAAAACACATAAAAAATAAATTTGCCCTAACGTCTTAACATATAATTAACGTTATTTCAATGGCCAGCCATCCGTTCGTGTTAACAGCTAGGTGTCCGTAAATTTGACAACTTTGAAGTAATGGCATCTAGTGTGTAAATCTAAGAGGGCGCCCTTGTAAGTTTACGTATTCCTATAGAAAAAGTGTGTGGAAACGTTAAGGCGAAACTTATATTTCACCCGAAAATTTTTTTTCCCCTTAAGGTCGACTTTTCAACAGCAACTTTCCCCCTAAGTGCCGAATTAGAGAAGTATATATATATATATATATATATACATATATATATATATATATATATATATATATATATATATATATATATATATATATATATATAACAAATAATAAAACACATTCCAAAGATGACATACTAAGAGCACAGATACGATAAAAACAGCGTATATTTCGGACACTCCTGTGTCCTTCCTCAGCGCAAAATGGCAAGTGAAAAATTACAGCATTTTTCAAACTTAACGGTAAAACAAGTACAGACCAAAACAAATGATAGACAAGCAGGTTTAGTTGACCTTGGCAGCTTGGGAAGGGTTATTAATTACAAAGGGGAAGTCACTTAAGATGCCAAGGTCCTTGTTCAGGCCCCTAATATGAGTTGACAGTTTAACGACCCACTTGCTCTCAGATTTGAGGCGTTCGTTGACAGATTGGTAATTTGAACCGAGCAAAATACACTTTAGATTTGAAATGGAATGATTCGGTTCACCACAGAAATGTTTAGCAACGGGGAAATTAACAGATTTCTAACTGAATGCACTACAAGAATGCATTTTAAATTCTCAAGTGAATGGTTAGGAAGGTTAAAATGTTCCGCCACTGGAAAACCGGGCAGGTTATCTCGTATAGCTTTTTTATGATTATTGAATCTTAAACGAAAAGCAGTACCTGTTTCTCCTACATAATTACCAGAATTACAAATAGTACAATAAAAAATGTAAACTACATTATTTGCTGGAATCGCACGTGAGGGCAGGGGGCTTAATGGGCCAAGTGACATTGCAAATAAAGACTTTGGGTCCCAAAAGTGATGTGGAAGCAAATCTGACATCTAGGTTTCTTACAGCCAGTGTTACCTACAACAGGACTGCGATCTACCGGGAGTCTTGAAGAAGTAAGTAACGTTTTCAGATTAGGGGGTTGGCGAAAGGCTAAAATGGGAGGCTGGTTAAAAGTAGTGACAAGGGAATTATCTTCCTTTAAAAATTCAAAGTCCTTTTAAGGATACCGATCAGTCTTTTTATAGTAGGGTGGTAGCTAGTGACAAAGGGAATACGGGAGCTGGGGGTTTTGATCCGATACTCTAGAAGTTCTGAACGACTACGTTTCCTAGTTCTATTAATCTGTTTCCTAATAACAGGAAGGGGGTAACCAGCTGAGAGGAAAAAGCCAGTGAGCTGGGAGATCTGCTTGTCAAAATCAATAGGGTCCGAACAGATACGTTTAAACATTGACTAAATACAATAGAATGTTTGATACTCTTAGGATGAAAGCTGTTGTTATTAAGATACATGTGCGTATCAGTAGGTTTGTAATACACTGAGGTTGAAAGATCACTGCAAACACGTTTGACAAGAACGTCAAGGAAAGCTATTTCAGTAAATGATTTTTGAAAAGTGAACTTAATAGAGTGGTGAAAATTATTAGCATGTATTTTAAATTGATTAAATGCATCAATGCCGTGGGTCCAAATGAAGAAAATATCATCTATATAACGGCAATACTGTAGCGGCTTAAACGAAAAAGTGGATAACAAGTCCTGTTCAAGTTTGTGCATAAAAATGTTGGAAAAACTAGGTACCATCTTGGTACCCATGGCAGTGCCATTAACTTGTAAATAAAACTTACTATTAAAAGTAAAATAGTTATTATTTAAAACGAAACTTAAAATGGGGCCCATGTCATCTACCAGCTGGGGATCCACAGCGAGTTCCCGAAGGAATTCCTGACAAGCTTGAATACCTTCATCCTGGGGGATATTGGTGTAAACGGACGACACGTCCATGGTTACCATATATATATATATATATATATATATATATATATATATATATATATATATATATATATATACGGTAAAACGAGGAACAAGCACAGGACACACTGCATACTGTAAAAACCATCTAGAAATACAAAGAACAATTGTGCAGAAAAAGATAGTGTCAAATCTACACAGACAGCAGCAAGATGTAAAATGGTAAAAGGCTGTAACTTCCAAAAAGCAAGACAAGCTAAATGTGAAAAAGATGCACAACGTTTAGGAGAGATAAACTCTCCTTGGTCACGTGTAGAGAACAAATGACGGTGGAGAATACCAGCCCACTACTATATATGGTGTCCTCTACCAAGACGAGTTTTTTTACGTTATTTGATACGTATAGGAGTGAGGGTATTCGGCTGGTAAATCCATTTCAACTTTATATATATCTTCTCTGGTTTTCTTGTTATTATTACGAATCTTCCCAATCCCTATTAATTCGAAATTATTACACTCTTGAAAATGTTTGCCAATAGGAGTTTGACCCTTTTTAAACTCCTTTCTATGACCTCTGTGTCCAATCCTAAGTTCAGATCCCGTTTCACCGGCATGCTCCCTTTGACAATGTATACAATTAAGTAAGTAGATAACCCCTTTTGTGGTGCAAAGTATATCCCCTTTGATGTAAAAAGTCTCACAAGTACTACTGCTCTGAAAAGTGGATATTTCTTAAGAGCACTGCAAGTAACGCATCTTTTATCATATGTCCTACAACACCTCTTAGTGTTACGCTCTTCACGAATCTTAGGCGTATCATTTGCAGTGGAGGTCAAAGTTCGTTTCGGGTCGCCAGGCGTGAAGAGGATATAAATTCCGAACCGGTTGTAAGCGCGATCATCCCAAGGTAGCAAAGGTGGGTAGCTTTCAGATGTTGTAAATCAATTTCTCCTATTAAGAAGAAGGGTCTTGTACTTGATAGAAATCAAAGGTCATTTAAGGTCACCAGAGTTACATCATCCTAAAAACGTCGTAAACACGATATTTAAAGATGGGAATGAGGGTTACTTTTAATACTTAGTATCTAGATTAAGTATTGAGGAAGAGAATCATAAAGATTATGGTGGTAGGCAGATGTGACACATGGTCGAACGGTGTATGTCACAATGTTTCATGAATTGTAACTTTGAAGGATCTTCCCGTTACCGTACGCCGTATGGATGCTCCACATTAAGGTCGAGGAGTCTCGTGTCTTTCATGTGTGTGGAAAGTCATTTGAGGTGACTATAAGTCAACTTTTTCAAAGCACATAAACACCATAGAGTAGCACTGAAGGAATTTTACTTAGCATGAAAATGTTGTACATTTAATTAAACACTAGACGTCATGGAAAGTCAAATTGTGAAAAAAAGGAAAACTCATAAACAGTATTTCGAGATGTGAAACTCTGAGTGATCTCTCACTTAGTTTGTAGATGTTCCACGCTACACTGAATTTAACAAGTGGGGATGTGTTGAAGGGGAAAATTATTTGAGGTCTACTGAAGTCAAATTGAGGAAACCTTGTAAAGAAGATAAAAAAGGATAACTTTGAGGGATTTCTTACTTCGCATGTAAATACTTTTCAAAAATTTAAAAATTCTGTCAGAGTTTGGTGTAGATTAAAAGTCCTGAAAAGTTATCACAGATGTCCATTCTTTAATCTTGTAAATATAGTTTATCTCATGTTCTATTTATCTTGCATGTCAAGGTCCTTATGGCATCCTTCCGACGCTCAACACCGGACGGGACCGCCCGCACCGTTTGGTACTTACCGACACTGACGAGGCTGGAAAACTTTGACATGTATAAGATGTACTATCTTCTTTCCTCAGTGAATCATTCAACACATGTTCTGGGTTTTTGTATTACCAATGTCTTTATCAATCCGGATAAAATACTACTTTTACGTACTGCGTATAATGAAAACTCAGCGGGAGGCTTTCGGACCCTGTAGAATCTCCCCATGCTAGAACCCTTGTTCAAAATGCAACAGCTAATTTATGCTTAGTGTCTTCCGAAAATGTCATTGAAGTAACTAAATTTAGGTGCATGGAGTTATTGCATTTTCATACCTTTAAAAAAAAGTCATGGATATGAAATAATAGTTTGCAATAGGGTAGCTTGGTGACCTAGCTTACAGCTCATGAATAGGTTCTTCACCTGAACTTTCAAATTTTCAAATGATAATACATTTGTATGCGAAACATATTTACCGAGAACTGGTAAGACTGAATGGTTTCGTATTGGTGATGAAATATTTTTACTGTCTTTGTCATGTTGTTGGAAGATAAAAACATTTTCCTTTAACCGCAGAAAGTTTTCTTCTAATTGTCAATACCTACAACTCTTAGCCCGTGATAAACAGTCAATCATTGCCGTCAACCCGACTCCTTGATTGAATGGTTTTGAATTAAATTTTTGTTTTTTTCTTTCTGTCGACATTTGTAGTATGAATTGTGATGATACATTCGTAAATTTGAGATCCTAGTTCGAATAACACACTGAAAAATCAATAATCATAAATATTTCTATTGTCTCACAATACTTCTTTCTATATTTGTACGCATGCGGTAAAAGATAACTATCGCTAGCAACATGAAAAACTATGTTTTGACAGAATGATCATTTAACTTGATAAATTAACTTGACAAGTCAACGTTAAACCAAATTCAGTCATTTTACTACAAATCTGCACATTTCATTATCCTTTAAAAAGACTCATACTGGCGCCCATCACCACTTTCGAAACTTGGGGTGCTCGTTGATTTGATGCACACCAGCAAGAAGGAGTCTCAAAAATAATATTTAAAGTAATAACATTTTATGATAAATTACAAACTGATGACAAAGTCTTCCTTGCATCTGAATCAATCTAATTATTGACCTTGGACGGACCGTTTATCATAATTTCTTTCAAATACACCGAGTGGAAAAGAGTTGAAAACTTTTCTCCCCAAGTAATAACTGTGTTTATAATAGTCCTTGTTTACAACTGTTTATGTACTTTTATCCCGACGAATATAAAGATGTATCACATTTCATTCTTTGCTATAATTACGTTCTTAAGCGTATTAATTAACACAGTAGTTCTCAATAGCTACAACGAATCGTATTTTATGTAAAAGTTTTTTAAAGTCAAATTCTAAGCCAAAAGTAATTTTCCTTTCAAAATTATTTCAGAGCAATAATATGATGTACAGGATCCTACGAAATTAAAGTGTAATATCAAATTCCATCTCTGAAGTTAAATGCCCTTCGCTGGTACCTCAACGGATTACGTGGAATAATAACAAACGACACTGTAATGTTAAAAATTGATCAAGATATTTCCTTTGTTTTATTTTTCACACTGTGAATGCTTCTAGTTAATACCTCTCTCCCAGGTTTCATTTTTTTACACAATTAGATGTCTACAACTTAACCGAAAAGTCCAGTACTTTGTGATCAATTGTAAAATATTCTGATGTTTTAATAAACAAAGTTGTATAATGCCCTAGGACAGCATTTATATGGCCATTTTAGTATTGTTATATTCTAAATGATGATGTGATATAGAGCTCAATGACAAAATCAAGTACGTTTAGATCGATCGTAACATAATATTTTGATTTTCTAATGAACTGAATGATAAATATGTTAGTTCAAAGATAATGCTAAGTTTTCAAACAAATGTAGAATATCCTTACCCTTCTAATTAATTATATGATATAGAACTTAACCACAAATTCAAGCATTTTAACATGTTTTGGTATCCTGTATAATGAACTGAGTAATAGATAATAGAGTTCAAAGACAGTGACAAATTGTGACTAACATTTTAGAGTATCCTTATATTCTAATCAATTGTTGTATGTGATACAGAGCTTAACGAAAACATCAACCAGATTGTGAATAAAATTGTAACATATTATGATGTTCTTATAAAGTGAAAACCAGAGCATTAAAAAACGACGCCAAATTTCCAGTTACGGTAATCGTAGTTTAAATCTTATTATATGGTCTGCAGCTTAAAGACAAAATCAACTACTTTGGGACCCATTTAACATATTCTGATATTCTATTGAACTGAAGGATATTGATTTGAAAGAAATTGTTCGATTCGTAATATCGGGTACAATAGCTTACTGTGACGTTCAAACAGACAAAGAAATAGTTAAACAGCAGTTTGTTTGACACACATCATTACTATTTTTAAGAACCCTCTGGCCATAACCACACGAAGCAATAACTTTTCCTTTTCTTTGCTCTTATTAAAAAAATGTAAAATGAAATGAAAAAGGTACAGACAAAACTTACCTAGCTTGCGAGAAACGAACGACTGGGTTGCACAAAGGCAGACTAATGAAGCAAATAGATAAAAACGGCAAACCTTTATACTTACACGGGGAGTCTCATTGAAGCATAGATTTCACTGCCGTCGTAGAGTCAACGAAAAGGAGAGGGCGATTCGAGATTTATGTTCTACGTTGTCGTGACGTCAGGTGACGTCTCGTCAAAAGACTTCTTGGTTCTAGTGAAAGGAGTTGTAGTGAATTGTAGCTAGAGAATTTTCTGTTGGTCTTTTTCAAAAGCAGTTGGTTGATGTGTTTTATTATAATGTCTGTGTTTCCTCCTTAAAGACTGCATTTGAATATTTGAATAAAAGAGGTCTTTTAGGTTGTTAAAATTGTTTACAGGTCTTCAGCTGCCAATTTAAAAATGACTCAGCGTATAAATTTATCATCATAATGTCTCCAAGAGTTGCTTAATCGGTATCGAATATTTTTTCAATAAATTGATACTGTTTGGTAAAGAATCGTAGAATTATTTAATATAATATATGGAATAATTCCCGTTTGGTTTGAGTTTAGAAGCAATGTACATCTGATGAAGTATGTTGACTCATGGAGCTAATATTGTCTGAATACAAACACTTGCATGACATATTGGTTAACCATACTCACAATTAAAATAGAAAAACAATATCATGTACAATTATTTGATGCCTAACTTTGTGTTGGCAGTCATAAAGAACAACTGAAGAATAATTGCTTGGAAATACAAAATCTCAATAGAGCCAACTTATTTCTGGCGGTGAGAAACACTTCTGCTACATGCTAATGTCTGGGGTATATGACTAAATTTTACCATTTGGTTTTGATCAATTTCCTTTTATACCCAGGGTGCAGGAGGTGTACCTTTTTTCAAATGTTTAAAGGGACTGAACTAGTGTTTTATAAATAGCGTCGAGAGGCGTTAACATTCCCAAATTAATGTTCAACTGAAGAGAATGCTAAAGTTAAAGGTAAACATTGCTTTTATCTTACAGAAAAAATATTTTGATGCTAATAGAAAAAGATACAGAATGATAGATAATTAAAATTACGGCAGTATGGTAGCTTTCTTTTCAAGTAATAAGATTCATCAGAGAAAGAAGTTCAGTTATTTGTTATTATGAATATTTCCTGGCCTGAACTGTCAAATACTCAAATGATACAATATCCATAACTCTTGTTATTTATTATATCTTGTATAAAACTGTTGCTGGAGTTTATTGATGAGACTGAATGGTTTAATAATGATTACAGCTATTTCCTTTGTATGCTATGTTGGTGTATTTTTAACGCAGTGTCCTTTAAGGAAAGTAACAAACTTTCTTAACTTTCTGTGTGTTTGTTTTCTTTGATTTCAAGATGACGACATGAATCACTTGTGTTTATGTTTACTTCCTAGTCACCTACAAGGGTTATTCAATCTTCAAGAGGAACCCCCAAAATAATTGTGGGGCAACAAGTGGATATGAAGTATTTAAGATAAACCCAGCACCCCCGCATCCCCACACGTCACATCCTACCCCCGTAACAAATGGTGTTAAGTTGGCAATGTTACTCCTCGGACTGTCCTCTTGCTTTAAGAGTGTGTTATGCGCCGTTTCGCAACTATTGTGTTATGTGAATGTCACAACTCATTTAAGTTATAAAGACGTTAACACAGGCAACAACCAGTGGCGGATTTAGGCGGGGCGCACCCGGCGCGCCCCCCCCCCCCCTAAAATTTTCCAAAGCTTATTTTTTACTTTCACTAAATAGATCATTTAGCCTACTTGTTTCTACATAATTTTGTATTATCTTATAATTTTCAAACTATGTAATTATAATTGTTACAAACTAATAGCAATTTAGAGCACACAGTTTCAAGTTTTCCGATAAAATGTCAATAGAGTGATATCGAAGGTCTCAACCCTATTTCGGACCACGCTTTATGTAGAACACTAAACTTTTTCTTACAATCTATCTGCTAATCCTCGTTAATGTTATCATACACTCGTCATGGAAAAACAAAAGAACCGTGAAAATGTCCATAGGCTACGCACCATCGATAATGGAAGTTCAAACTGTATGTAAATGTAAATTATGCTATCAGTTGCAATCCCATTCCTTTCAAGGTAATTACGAGGAATTCCGCAGGAAAATTGGTCAATTTCGGGAAATGTAGAATAGTGACAAAATTTCTGGAAATTCTCTGTATAAACTCAAGACATAGTAAAGATCATGTAAAAAGTGATATAAACTACTCGAATTAGTTGTACACATAGGATGGAGGAGAACTCAGTAGATTATCGAGGGCGTCACACCTACTTCTCGAAATGGTCAAACGCAGATTTCAGGAGATGCGAGAGCACGTTTCGGAAAATGTATAAAAAGCGCATGGCCAAACTTCACGTGAGCTTAATGTCTATGTTCACTTATTTTATACAATCTGTGATCCCGTTTCTTCCTTTTTTCATGAACTAGAGAGTATTTTATATAAATTTATTTGGTCACACAAACCAGACAATTAGGGGAAACGTTCTGTTCTGATATGTGCAAAATGTGAAGGTGGTTTAGGAATGGTCGAATTATGCTCTTTTACTTATAGCTTAAAGTGTAAATGAGGGAAAAATTATTTTCAGGATGGCTTTGCTTTTTGGAAAGTTTTGTTTGACAGTAAGCTCAAGAAATATAGCGGAATATATGTGTTTTAATGTAACCTTTCCAATGAATATGTTATGATTGAAAACAAGTATTTATGATGTCTGTTGCACTTGATCTTATTTTACGCCCTCCGGATGTGTATGCTAATCAATATATTTTGAATAATTCTCATTAAAATTGACAATAAACTTATCTATGCCAGAGCTCTCATGGTCACTAAAACTTACAAAGTAATTTTTTTAATGAGAGAGTCGACTGAGTGCTTAATTAGAATGATTTCTGCCATAAATGTAATTTTACTAGTATTTTTCCTTTTACATTGTATTATGGAAAAATTCTGCTATCCCGAGGGAGTGGAGACTGAATCTACATGCCACTAATGAAATCAATGATAACGCAAAGCGTTTAACAATGTTTATCTCTCATGCACATGACAATAAAGTGGTATATTTCATCAAGCAAAAGACTTCAAAAGCTACTGTGATCTCAAATATGAATCTTACAGCAGTGAATCGTATTCTTGGTCAGATATTTTCACCATCGTCTTTGAAGCTGTTGGAGACCCCAAAATTCAATTCTTTCAGCTTTTTTTTACGTTCATAGAATTATAGGTTGTAACGAATTTTTATTCAAAATTAAAAAGGAAAGATTCTCCTCTCTCTACCTTGTGTGAGGATCCCCCTTATCTTTAGACCACTTTTTCCGGACCTATAACATTACGACATATTTTTGGAAAGATATTTCATCAAAAGTGTTTAAAGAGTGATCTTAGCTAATCAAGGTCAAGTAAATTCTGGTTTAGTTCATGAAGCAAGTTTTTGCAATTTTCTCACTTTTAATTGAAGGGAACATTTTTTTGGCAAACAAAAGCTCAAAGTAACGACTGCTTAGGTTCTACTTACAAGCCTGGGAAATGCCATTTCCGGCTATCTGAGGGGTCGCGATTTTTCAAAATTTTCTGTACGCTCCGCGCCAACCGATGGTGGCGCTCCGCTTAGATATTCGTTCGGGCAGATGGTCGACCGTCAGCGCCCCCCCCCCCCAACGAAAAATCCTAGATCCGCCCCTGACAACTCTATATCGTATAGAGCATTAGGGTGTGTGACACGTGCTTCTGGACTCGTGGGCCGGGTGATGTTCAGGGGCGGGACAATTGTGCTTGGCATTTTTCAATAGTACAGGTTATCACAGTAAAAGCGTAAGAGCTAGAGCTAAATCTAAATTAGAAATTTAAATTTTATTACGAGGTAGTAAGTCTAAATTGTGATGTTGATAAGGGAATGAGAAACTCAGGTAGGAGGGTAGCTACGGGGGGGGGGGGGCTGGGGGCTGGCCCCCAGATGTTTACTAGTCTTCCAAAATTGTGCGTGTCCTAATAAAATTTGTAAGAATTAAGGACCGCGATCAATGCCGTGACCCCCCTTTGGTACCTAGCCCCCTAAAAATTTTATCCTAGCTACGCCCCTGAGCTAGGCAATTTTTACATAGCACAGCCCAACGACAACACAAACCATTTTGATTTATGATAAATAAATCGAATGACTTGATGGTATTACTTTCAAAGTGACTGGAACATAAGGAAGAATACACCACTGGGGTACCACTAAGGTTGGCTAGTGTATCTTTCTCGTTCTAGTGTATTAATTGTTGATGTACAATAATAATATCATATCCCCAAGCGACGAGCATCGTCATGAGGAAAACACTTCAGCAGTGTACCACTAAGATAGGATAATGTATCTATCCACTTATCGAGAGATATGTTATTCAATTGGTATTCAAGTACCTGTATGTTCTGCTTTCTATATCTTGCAAAAAGAAGTCGAAGCTTTTTATCTTTATTACAAGATTACAATAACAAGACCTCCGTTATCCTTTTTACTTGCATGCACCATTTCTCAAAGCAACTGTATGTCACATCTGTGGAAAGAATTGAATTCCGTAATAACGTTAAAACATACAGCTATGTGTGAATTTTGCCAGGGAAATCAAAATATTCGTTAAATGTAGGATAGCATGCAAAAGTAGTAAGGAAAGACATTCCAAAAGGAGGAGAAAAGAAGTTTCAATGTACTGAAATCTTCCCTTTGGTTTAAAGTGGCCATGACACGTAAATTGGAGTAACGGGAGACTAATTTAGCCTCAAGTACACAAGAAGCTCTTTCTAAAACTGTTTTCATCACCCTTACAGCCTTGAGCATTAAAAAGAAATTAATGTTTCAAAAAATTGCACCAAAAAATAGACTTTTGAAAATGAGATTTCAAGCCAACACAACAATGACGTCATTTTAGGAACACCATCCTCCGTATACCGAACCTGGCGTACAGCATAGCCTATACATACGTAAGAGATAGTAATGATTGTAATTCGTGGCATGTCTTGAATTTGAACTTTATTCTGTCTGTTTGGAGAGTGGTGTCGGTCTGTTATATTTTGGGGCTGCAATGGGCTATTACTAATAATTACAAAAACTCTTGATTCATAACCGAAAAACGAAAAAACTCGGCAGCGTACTGTTCGGTTCGGTCTGCGTACAGTGAGTGGACTGGCAGCAGTCAGCGAATAATACTTTGCACACGCAATCATAGCCTAGGCTACTAGTTCCACGATTTTCACTGACACTTGCACGAAAGTAACCTAAAGTTCATATTTTGACTGCCTACATAAAACTTTCCAAGCTAAAGTCCCTTTCAATTGCTCCAAATGCTTCTCGTGCTCGAATTGTTGTGGTGTTGTACTATTACCTCACCTAACACTGTCTCAAATCGATACGGTCCTGTGCGCCGTAACGAATTACTCACCCCATCTGCACCACTGACGTCTTGTTCAGTATCGCCTTCGCCTTTCTGATTTAAAATCCAAGAAAACTCTCTTTACCGACAGTCCACTGACCATTCCTGTCCGATCAGGGAGTTGCCATTAGAGGACAACTCCCTGGCTCAGATCCGCTATTCCAAAGAAAGTATTAAATTTGATTTCACATGGTACCTACTACGAAACAGTGCTGGTGATACATTGTGTAGTAACAGGTATGTTGTTTACTGTACCCAAGGAAGTAGTACTTCCATGGTGTACCTATGCTGTTGCGTTGTGAATGTTTGTACATGCAGCTACTTATCATGACACCAAGACGAAAAACCTGCGTGAAATGCATTTAATTGACTGAAACAAGTGGTAAGCACGAGAAAAGGGATAACAATTCCAAAATTTACAACTTTTCACGCAGGTTTTACATTGTATTGACCTTGGTAACCGGTACAATGGAATGCAAACACTGTATCAAATGTCCGAAGGATACCACGCCAAACAACTTGAACGACCAGTTCCTAAAGTGACGTCACATGACGTAACAAGATTTTGAAAATTTTCGGAAAGACTAACTTTTCAGGGCTGGAAGAGGGTGTATTTTTTCTCAATTTTCGAGCGGAAAAACAAGTTGTAAACAAACTGAATGGTTGATTTTCGTTGTAGGAAACGTATTCCTAAAGATACCAAAGGGTTTAAACCGTTAATTTACACGTGGCATAGCCACTTTAACGTCTCTCAATGTTTTTGCCCCGAATTGGATGCCTTGTTGCTCAGGAGAGGAGAGACCCACGCTTCATAAGTAGATGGTAGCATGCAACTATCTTGACTGCAATATTCTGGTTTGGGGGGGGGGGGCAGAGTTAGATTTTCAAGAGGCCTTCTGGATGTATGAATAATTTTCGTTGAACACCAGTGGAGGGGTTAATATGTTGAGACTTTTTCTATTAAAATGAAGACAGGGTTTAGCCACTTCAATCTTCCAGTCTCCCTTGATGTAATGTGCCAATACATGGAACCAGAGTTTTTGAAAGGGTAAACTGGCAAATCCTTTGACAGAGAGGATTCCAGAACACCGTGCAGTGACACCTGAAATCTAGTTGATTCTAAGTTATCTAGAATTTTAAGGCAGCTATAAAACGTCCTGTTGTGTCCATTGTTAGTTAAAATCTGACTTGTTTTGAGCGAGATATAACTGTAGTAAAATATGCTCTAAATCTGCCCAGATTCTTCTGACTGCACACACAAAAGTTATCAAATGATCCCAGCTAACCTTCCACGCACAGCACAAGGCATGCAGACATTGTTTACATTCTGCGGTGACCCCCTAATACGCGTGGGTGCACTGGAAAGCCGTGAATGGAGTGTTTGCCAAGGAGACCCACAGAGGCTACAGTAATTAGTTGAGCTGCATAGGCCTATACTTTGTACAGGGAGTCAATGCACTTTGTTATTTTTCTAAACTTTTTGAGAAATATGAGAAATTTTTCGTAAAAATATGCTAATTAGGTTATTTTCAAGGCAAAATATCTTGGGGAAGCAGCCAGCTATAGCCCCATGCTTTCCAGAGTGTTTTTAGGTGTATTGAGGGATAGGAAAAAAGGTAACTAATGTTGGGTAGTTAGGACTGAGCTTGCTCCTACACGATTTCTGGGGCCGGATCCTGATTTTTGGCCAAAGTTTGTATAAATTTTAGTAATAACAAATATTATTCCATATTTTTGAAAAAATTTTACCCCCAAAGAGACCCGCTAAAATACCATCAACATGGTCTCTCTATCCTCTTTCTTTGGGTACTCAAAGTCTGTAGGACTGCAGGGTTGTGAAGTTAAAAATGTTTGAAATTCGTAAGTCATTTGGGGTTAACTATTTTAGTTTGGAAATACATATGAATATACGTATAAAAAAACACGTGGCCAAAAATATTTATTAAAGTTCTGATTTTCTGATCGGATAAAATGCTTTTCAGCTTGATTATGCAAATTGGGTATAACCGGTTCAATTTAATAGGACTTTTCTCGATGGGTTCAAAACGGACGTTACTGGCAGGGGCAATAGTAACTGGGCCAGTTTAATTGGACTTTCTTAACCAGTTAGACTGAAGTTTAATGGACCAATCAATTACTGACCAGTCAAATTGAACTTCGCGAGACCGGCCAGTTCAACTGGACTTTAATGGACCAGTTCAATTACAGTTTACTGGGCATAGTCTAATCGAACTTTACTAGGCCAGTTCAATTGGACTAAACTGGACAAATTTCAATCAGGCCTTACTTGGTCAGTTCAATTCAACTTTTCTGGACCAGTTCAGTTGAACTTTACTAGACCAGTTCTATTAAACTTTACTGGATCTGTTCAATTTGACATTACTATACCAGTTCACTTGCATTTTACTGAACCAATTTAATTGAACTTTCCTGGATCATTTCAAGTGGACTTAACTGGATCAGTTCAATTGAACTTTTCTGACCAGTTCAATTTATCTTTACTGGACCACCTCAACTGAACTTTACTGGACCAGTTCCATTGAACTTAATTAAATCAGTTCAAATGAACTTTACCTTACCATTCCAACTGAGGTTTACTGTGCAACTTTAATTGATCTTTACTGGACTTGTTCAATTGGAATTTACTGGATCAGTTCAACTGGAATTTACTGGATCAATTCAATTGAACTTCACAGGACTTTACTTGATCAGACCATTTCAATCGGAATTTATGAAACTAAGTTCCTCTGAACTTCACTCGACCACTTCAATTGAACTTTACTTGACCAGTCTAATTGGACTTTACCGGATCAGGCCAATTGGACTTAACTTGGTCAGGTCAATTTAATTTCATTGGACCAGCTTATTTTGGTTTTTGGATCACTTCAATAGTACTTCACTGGACCTGTTAAGGTGGACTTTACTTCAGGGCTAGCTTAATTTGAATTTACTAGACCAGTTCAGTTAGACTTTCCTGGATAAGTTTAATTAGATTGTATTTCAGTAGTTCGACTGGAGTTAACCTGACCAGTTGAACTGAGTTTTACTGGACCAGTTCAAGAAGATTTTACTGGACCAGCTCAGTTTGACTTTATTGGACAAGTTAAATTTGACATTACTCAACCATTTCAACTGGACTTTACGGGACCCATTTCAAAAGAGGTCACTGTACCAGCTCAATTGGAATTTCAGCAACAGGATTTAAACAGACCATGCAATAACTGCAATTTTTTAATTAACCAGTCCAATATGACCTTACAGTAACAGGACTTCTTTTGACCAGCTCATGTAAAATTACAGAGCCAGGTCATTGGGGATATACTAATTGAAAAGTCCAATACATAGGAGAATATAAAGTTACTAGAACAGTTTAATCTATACGACTGAACACGTTCAGTTGAAATGTGCTTTTCTAGTCAATGTAATTTGAAGTTGTAACTCTGACCACTCTACGTAAAACATACAGACTGAAATTAAATCAAAACTGTTCAGCGGAACTGAAATTATATAACGGACTAAACTATAACTTTTTACGAATAACTAGTGAGATACTATAGCTACTAGCGGTTCTAGAGCAATTAACTGCCTAGATACCGTTAAACATATATTAAACTGAAGTTTTCTTAAACACCATCAGTCCAGCAAAAACAATTGGTTAATACAGAACTGATTTCATTAAAATGATTCCACTTTTTGAAACGCAAGTCCATTTCGAATTAAGAACGTCCACTTAGAAGTTTCAAATCCAGCCAGACTAGTACGCTTGAACTGTTAATGCAAGAGCAAGTCCAGTTGGGTCCAGTTCAGTCCACTTAGCAATCTCACCTCCAATCGTAATCATAGAAAAGTCCTGGTAACATCAACTGGTACCTAATCGAGTCCAGGGCAAGATCAATGTCATGGTTATTTTCCTAACCACGAAGATTTCCCTGCAACCACCACCGGAAATGTCTTCGTATAGGCCAAATCCATTAAATTGGAGGATTTTTCATATGGAAGGGTTGAACCGTTTTGCCAGAGAACGAAAAACCTTCACTGGCAGCGAAAATTGACAGACTTTCCCAAACATCTGCCCTAGTAATAGATTATCTCGGACTCCAGGTAGGGAAAACAACAACCCTCAGACCCACGCTCCCTCCCTCCCCCTTTGAATGCCTGTGTGTCTATCTTCATGCTCCCAAGTGCGCACATGTTAACGAACAGTTAAATTGCACCACTAGCAAATCTTGCAGATTACATGACAAATTATTTGTTAAGTTTTATGGTAGATATGAACAAAACAGGACTCCTTAAGTTCCCAGTGACTTGCCATACCGCTGTCATGAGAAACGATGGAATAGCCAAGGGCGTGGATTCATCTCCAAAGGTGGAAGGGGGAAATTTTTACCATTTCAAATTTCCGTCCTGGGGAAGGGTGTAGCCCCTCCTCTTGGAGAAAAAAATGAAATTGGAAGTTGCCTATATTTCAAATGGTGCCTTATTTGGGCGCAATTTAGCTTTTAAAATGTAGTGTCAATTCGTTATCTATGTTATATCATTGGAGAAGTGGGGGGACTTTTTGGAGATGTCCCCTTTCAAAAAGTGAGTGGACGCCCCCCGTCCCCATGATCCACACCCATGAGAATAGCCGAAAGTTTCAAAAGGTTCAGGAGCTCGGAGTTGTATCTTGAAATAAGGACAAAATTCTGCAAGTCTTTGTAGATGGCTGTAGAATTCATTACTTATGAGTACCGGATACCCCGTGAGTGACATATCTAGTGATAGGCGATTAGATAATTTATCCTGTTTAAGTGGTACGCTGGTGAAAAGAGTTTCCTCATGAAGACACTTCACTTTTGTGAAATCTAATATTAGTATTGAACGTAAAAATTCAAAAGAGAAAAAGATGGATAAATTATTCTACTTTACTGGTACTCTGCTGGTGTATTCTTCCTTATACCCCAACACTGCTTAACAGATAGCGGTACGAATTTCATTATAACGACGGAGCGAGCGCGTGTTCTCGCATGAAAACCCGGAAGTCTTCTTCCTAGCCTGTAATATTCACGTACCAATAATGCGAAAATCAGTTTGTCATTTATCAACTTCAACATTCTTTTCACAAAGCCACAATCTCCATTTAGACTTACAGCACCAAAATGTAAACATATGAGACAATCGTTACTCAAAGCACTTTTGCCTTTTCAGTGAAAAGGTCATGTCCAGTTGTCACTTACCTGAACATTACTCAACCCGTACCAACACACACATACACACACATCACATTTCTTAGTATACTTCCCAAGTGTCAATCATTTTAAAGATATAATTTGAATCGTAGAGTCCCACTGGCACCAGACAGAAGGTGTACTAGATCGAAGGGTCACTAGACCATAGGTCTGATAGGCAGAAGTTTACTTACAGTTAGAGGTAGGATTAACATTAGACATAGTATTAAGGTTACCCTGGGGAAGGATGAGGGGTGATTAGGATTGACATTGTGATATCAGGGTTTAGAATAGGGCTTAGAGTTGGGATCTTAGGTCAAGTGAGTCTCCCATCAAGTGTACCCTGCTCATTTGTATGAGTGGTAATATGGATATACCTTGACATTCTGATAGCAAAGCCTACACTCTAAAAATAGACGTCTTCATTTTTTAACACACATATGGCGTTTAAGAATTAGAAAAGGCACAACAAAATGGATACGCACAGTAAATGACTGAACGAATATTAACACATGATAAGGATAACGACTTCAATTAAAGTGCACTCCGCAAACACGTTTACATTATTTATATATATGTTAATTTTTCTTTATTAAAAACAACTTGATGTTTACAGTAATCATGAAATAAACGTATAAACGTGTTTGCGAGATGGCGTTAAAGTGGCGTCAATGTGTTAAAGTTGGCGTTTTAGACGTTTAATTTGCTTAATATGTATTTTATTGTTTTTTTCTGTTACATAAACGCCAAGACGCGTTTATTATCTGTTACAAAAAAGTGTTAATCAATTTTTACAGTGTATAGTCTTATATAACACGTTTGTTCCTTTGGACAGAGTATTACGAAGTATTACTATTTTTCCCCTACGAAAATTAGCTCGGACGGAGTGTTCGTTGAAAAACAGTATGACCGGCAGATGCACAAAGCCGGCACATAACAATAAAGACGTACTAGAATTGCTGGTAGGTAAAATAACGACCGGCAGTCTGATGCACAAGACCATCACATAACAATTAGGACTGTACAAGCCTTGTTTACTGATGATATCTATTTTTCATGCGTGGCGGCCGTAATAAACCCATCATTTTGAATTTCTGGACGGTCTGAACGTTGGCCGGGACTGTCGGCAACTATAGTTAGACATCAAAGAACGGTTCAATATAATTCGTTCCTACTCGTTTTCCATAAATCATTTCAGCTTGATACCGAAGGACAAAACCAAAACGTTCTAGCTCCCTAAGAGGGTCTGCTTTCCGAAGGAACTACGTCCCCAGAAGGGGCACTAAGACTAAACTCACCAATTTCTTCATCTTCTGACCTAGTACTTTTAGCTTTGTATACTTGACTTTATTCTAAACTGGGTGAAATAAAAAAAAAGAACACATGATCTTATCTAAAAGGCCAAGGAAGCTGTATCAATACCTCCACCTAAAGGAAAACCAAGACTCAAGGGGCAACGCGATTTTCCAGTAAGCAGCTCTCGCAAGCCGTTGGTCGCCTAGTGAGGAACCGGCTTAAGATTGGGGTCAAAGGTCAAACGTCAAATTTCCTTAATTTTGGCCAAAATGTGTGTCGCGAACTTCTCCACTTATTATGTCCGATAAAGTTCAAACTTAGTGGATAGGTTCCTCACCATTAAAACTTAGTGATAAAGTCAAAGGTCAACTTGGTCAAAGTTGAAATTTGCTTAAAATTAGTTTGCCATTATTTGACTACGTAAGAAATTTCAAAGTCATTGGCCACATGATATTTCGAGCCTGAGAACTTTAAAAAGGTACTCTAAATTTAAAGATATTCCTTTCGGTGGCTACAGTGCCAGGTCAAAGGTGAACTTTGCCATAAGTTTGCGAAACTCGTCTTCAACCTTTTCTAAACCATGTGTCATCAGTTTCAAAGTTGGTGGTTCCATTATAACTTTGACATGCGCGATCGTTTACCCCAATAGGCAAGAAAAAAAAACGGTCGAATTTCCAATGAAACTGTTTTACCTAAAATCTTTATCTATTATTTTTTTGTCTAAGTAGAGTTGCTGACAGTCCGGGTCAATGTACAGACTACTATTGTCCAAAAATTTAAAACAAAGGTGCATCACCCCTGGAAAGTAGATGCCAGCAGAAAACCAGGCTTTAACTACAGTCCTCACGAAGAATGTGCCGGTTTTTCTACCGGTCATATATCTGTCTCACCGAGCGCCCCGTCAGTGCTAATTTTATTAGGAAAAATAAATAACACTATACTATGCAAAGGGTTACATGAGGTGTAAGACTAAACTTTGCTATCAAAAGTTGATTGATTTCAGCACTTTCTCGTAGGTTCGAGATTGTGTACTTCTTCAAGTGCTAAATGGAACTAAGACGGTATTTTGGCAAAGATCGTCAGTTTTAGTGAAACCTCAAATTAATTTGCCACTATAAAGTGCGCCATCAGTTTTAAGGTAAGGAAATTTTCTTTCTGCATGCTTCAAGATGTAAGCGGACAATTGTACTCCGTTTTGTGTTTGTAGTCGTTTTAAGTAATTTTTGTTTTTACTGAAACTGAAAGGATCATAAAACCAGGTTATAGTATAGAGTGATGAGACATATTGTGAACTGGTTACAATTTTTAGTGCAGGATTTGGAATTTAGAGCATTTTGTGAAGCCTTGGCCCTCTTTTGCCCTTTAACCAGTTATGTTGCCGTCTTTTAGGCAATACTCCAGTAACAATTTCAAAATATCTCAAACGAAAGGGAATATTTTTTATCACATGCTCTTAAAAACCCACGAGGCTCCATAGCTTGTTCATAACTCAAGATATTCCTCTTTGTATATACGTTACTATTGTGAAGAAAAAGTTTCCATCTGCAGTCAAGGTTACAAATGAGCCGGGGTCACGGTATATACCTGCATATAGTGGCTTCTAATGAATTCTTGTTTAATGTGACCGGCCTTGAAACTTGGCACCAGTGAGAACATTGATAAACATTCATTGTAGACTTAAGTTTTCTTTTACAATAAATGTTACAACTGTGAAAGTGTCTGCATATTTCATTAAAATGTGTCAAGATTAGTATAAAACCGGAATTACAAAACTGAGATGCACAATAATAGTCTGCACGAATAAAATCGCACTAACTGTTCCATGAGTGTACTGGTTTGAAGTGAATATTTCTTCGAAACTTTATAACTTCTAAACTCAACATGACATTGAGAGGCGATTTGCGCCAAGAAAGAAAGAAAACGGTCCCTAATTTTATGAAACTCGTATTTTGTCACCGGAATATCCCTTTAAATACCGTACAATTCAGTTTAGCTGCTGAAGTTCAAGATCGAAAATTAAACGACCTAAAAGTGGCCTTTATCATTATTATCTTATCAGTAAGTTGGGAAATTTCATATGACCTCAAGCGATATGTGGAGATTATGAGGTAGCCTACACAAGATTTGCAACGCCATGGGTCGCCTTGTTTTTATTTCTTTCTTTTTTCAGTTTTATCATGAGCCTCCCACTAACCTCTGGAGAGCGGAGTACAAAAGAACTTTCTACCCTAAAGCAGTGTGATGAGCCTGCGCAGTGGCGCTCTTTTGCTCCTTCTACTAGAGACCCTATAGTGGGAGAGATTGGCCAACTTATTTCATGGGCGCCATTTTGGAGCCAAATGTTAACTATGGCCAGATATCATATACGCAGTGTGTGTACAGTAAAATGTAAAACAAAGTGAGTTACAGCGTTCTGTTCTCTTGTGGCAATCATCCGAATTAGTTGACTCTGGCTGGCACTGTTTGCCAGATCCTTTACAAGCGCGGATCCAAGGGGGGAGGGGGCTTTCCCGGTCTCAGTTCCCCTTTTTCACCACATCAACAATAACAAATATGCAAAAATTAGCATAATGTTAATATAGGAGAATATTCAAGGGGGCTTTTAGCCCCCTTTTCGAAATGTTTGGATCCGCGCCTGCTTTAGTTTGTCACCCAGTGCAAGAAAAGCCGTCCTGGGAGGGGTCCAGAGGGAGGGGATAACACCCTCCATTTTGAGTGACTTTCGCTAATAGAAAGTGACGAAAATGCCGAATGGTGTATGCTATTTTGACAGTTTTAAAAGTGATTTTATTTTAAAAAATATCACTGTAGTGTGTGTTATTTTTGTGCTTGTAAGAGAGGGGGTGGGTCTATTCTGGGCTGGGTCTACCCCTTCTTTCTAAGAAAACTACTAGTACGTTAATGCAGGATGCCGTTTATGCAAAATGGTGAAAAAAGGTGCTTTTATGGAAAGTTCAAGGAAGTTGAACTAATCATTTAAGAGTTTTCATTATTTAGTGAAAGGTAATTCCGGAGAGGTCTGGGGGAAGGGGTAAATATAGGGGAGAACTTTCTAGTGAGACTTTTATTTTATGGAAAGGCCTAGGCATGGGCATCAATATTTACTCGAATGTGGGGGACGTGGCCACTTCTGTCAAAAATTTACTGTGTAAAAATCTTAAGTCAATGGGTGTTTTTCCAAAATGTGGGGGGATGTGTCCCCCTGTTCCCCCAGGATTGACGCCCATGGGCCTAGGCCTAGGTTTTATAAAAAAAAATGTGACTGACCAGGGTGTATTCCATGTAAAAACCTACATCAAAGTCAAAGGTACGCAAATGTTTCAGTTTTCTCATGTTACTAATAGATCCAGGAGCAATGTTTGATCTGTTATTGTGTCCCCCTCCCTAATGAAAATTTTTGAAAAACTAGGTGTCCTTACATGCAATCTTGTGCCACATATGCTATACCATTTGCAGTAAAATTTGTGTTAAAAACTTTACGTATCTTTAGGAAGTAAAAAAAAAATAATCGGCATCAGTGAGGGGGTTGGGTATGGCTCAATGTCCCCCTAAATACGCCACTGCTCCTACACCTATGACTGATGGGACTATGATGACTATGATGGGAATCTATACAACTTGTAACCCTTTTCTAGTCTGTTCGTGCATCCAAATGCAGCACAACCTGGCGGCAATTTTGGAAACAAAACATGTCTTATCTTACATAGGATGCGTACGTCCGACCGTACGTACGTGCAGTACAGCCTAACTTCTCGAATGTATGTACACATGATCTTGCAAGCTCGTACTTTGGCTCCAAAATGGTGCCCTTACATTTCGTCCAATCAGAATGCGTATCTGAGAACAATGGTTGGCCAGTCTCTCCCACTATAGGGTCTCTACCACGGACTTCTTATATACATGAACTGAGCATATTGCACTAACTCCTATGCGTAAATTGTCTCCACCGTACGTACACGAATAGGCTTACCAATATGGCTGCCTGATATATAGTCTTGTGTGTAAAAGTTTAGACTTGCTCAAGTAGCTCAGTATCGACAAATTGTGTGAGAAACTTGTAACATTTTCGAAAGAATGCAAGCTCAGGTCAAATTCAACAGATAGAATGGAGGACTGTGATATCGTTCTTCCATTCATACTGATATTTTGTATGAAATGGTGCAGATTCATCGTCAAATTGGGCAAATGGTAGTAGCTCGGCGGCCATCTTGGTTAGCCTAAATTTGTTCGAATCCTCTGTCCATGTATTGAAGTCCGTGGTCTCTACCTTCTACACCAGGCCCTATAGAGGGATTTCATGTGACGTCACGCGCAATGGATTCCCAGGCACTGAAGGGCAAAACACACACGCAGTAAGCGTATTTACAGCACACGCGCACGGCATAACCATAAATACTACTGTGACACAATGGACGCGTGCCCGTCAAAACCAAAGAGACGCGCGATTTTGCCCTGCAAAACAAAAAAGACGGGCGATTTTGCCCTTCAAAATTGCGTCTAGTTGGTTAAAGTCACGTGACTGAAATCCTTCTATAGGCTGAATAAAAAACTCTCGTCGTATACACGCATTAGTAATGTCAGTAATAGAGGGGGTACTCCAAGAATGAAGTAAGGCCCAAATGTAGCAAACCATTCTGAGAGGAGTCCGCGGCATCCAGAACTCGGATCCCTACCTGTAGGATTATTTCAACTCGTAGCCGAGAATTTCACCTTTATAGCAATTTGTTCCTTTCATATGAAAAGGTGAGATGACTGAAATGCTCTCTGAAGGTGATATAAGTCATTTAAATGATGTTGCACTGAAATAAAACAGCCTTAGTGCACCTAGTCTTCCCTTCCGTTTTGTATGATAGATTGACTAACGTTGACTTACTATTAGGCCTAGGCTAGCCTAAGTAGTAAGTTATATTGAACTTGTATAGTAATGGCACAGCATAAGCATATCGTTACAGTATGATGGCACAACCTAACAAGGCCACTCTAAGAAAGTTTTCGTTTTTAAAAAACAAGACAAAAGAATGTGAATCTGTTTGTACCTAAAAAAGTTTTGGCGGACTTGACCTTATTTGAGAGCTATAAATCTTTACCACAGATTTTTCCTTTCAAGAGATACCATTACGACAAGTTCAATGTTTTCAGCTCAAGCCTAAAATCAGAAGTAACCTAATAAGGCCAGCGGGCGCTGTTTACAATTTATGTACAGGTTCAGTGTAGGCAGTTTGTGCGTTCAATTTGAGCTGCATATCTTAGCGTGCAAGTGCTTGAAAACTAGGTTCACGCGCATTAGCAAGGGAGTTTGCTATATGCGTGTGCTGCATCAAAAATTGACGCACTGATTGTGACAGCAGTTTTGACGCGCTTTGTTGACTGTATCGATGCACGACATTCGAAAGTGGCCTTATTAGGTCACGTCACTATATAGCGTATCAATCAATCCAGTAGACGAGTTGGGAAATAAGATTTTGCTGTACCATTGTACACAGATCAAGGCCACGGAGATTTGTGCACAAACAAGAAGACATTGAGAACAGGAAGACATTGAGAAAGTATTTTTTTATCTTTCACAATTTACCATCATACTGCCCAACCTTTACAGTCCAAGTTAAGGAGATAAAGTTTAGGCCTACAGTACCGCCGCAAAATCTGTCACACTGCACTTAAACTTTCAACTCAACGTTCGTTGATCAACTAGTTGAAACTTTTCAATTTCAACTCGTTGTCAACGGCCCCTCCTCCTCTCTGGGCTTTCCTTTGAAGTTGCGCCCTTTGTTAGTCAACGTGGCTTCCTTTTCATGCACAACAAGAGGGCACAAAGCACTGGGAAATATCAATAGGGTGGTTTACCGATCGATGTCCAAGGGATTATAACCTTCATTGAAAGCAGTATCTGGATGTGTACTCACTGCTTAGACCACAACCTGTGCACACAGTCACTATGTGCAGGGCACTGTGCAGTACAATCTGCGGTGATATAAGGTGCCATATGCATTTTTAAATTATTGGAAATGAGATAATACGGTATGGAAAAGGTCACTTTTGGATTCCCCTGAATTTTAGACCAAAGTAACAACTGATTTGTAAAGCGACGATGGTACTGTAGGTTATGGACGGCAACTTTATAAAATTGATATTCGGCCACAATTTTAATCGTATGCATGAAGATTTATTGAGGACAATATTTACCGACAAATTATACTAAATAGTTCTATGATAACCATATCGTCAATTCCGACTCATTTTAATGCACTAAGTCTTAATAGTAGGGACATTCAAATGGTTCACGTCAAGTCTCAAAGAAATATCAAAATCCAGGTTCCCTGAGGTCACAGCTCCACTATCAGAAAATCGCCTCGAGAACGGCCAGCCAGTTTCCGTGAATGCGTGCTGGGCGACGTTACCTGAATACGAGCTAAACCCAAGCGCGTCCACGCCGTTTGGAAACACTTCCGCAGATCGCAAGTTGGAACAATGAATATGATGATGAAAATTTTCTCGATTGCGTAATCCTTATTTTATTATTTTCTTGGGAGCTTTTTTTTTTCTTTTTTGATTCGTTCATCCGTTCATGTCTGTCATTTTAGTTGTGAAATGATGTTTTCAAAGAATGATGTACCTATGTTAGAAAGTAAATATTTTATGGTCGTGTGAATTAGATTGATTTCAAGCCTAGATATATTTTAGTAAAATTTGTATCATAACCTCCTGTTTTCGCGAGAATCAATTGGACCGTTGCCAGTGTCAATTTCATAATTCTGATTCTCGTGAAGGCGGGTCCCGTAAATTTCTCTTCTGAGTTTCTGCATAGCGGGAAATTTACGACTTCTCTTATAGCACACTCACTCTCTTTACCAGTCTACAATATTTTCCTCGGCAGCATCTTTTTGATGGTTAAAAAGAGAAATATAAATACTGCAAATTGTTTTTCTCTTAATGCTCCAAAGTTATATACTTTTGGCGTATATTATGCTAAGCATAAGTTAATGTAGCATTTTGGTAGGCCTGTTACGTCTGCAGTAATTAGAGTTTTACGATAAAGTACTTTGAAAAGGGAAAAAGGAAATCATTCGGTAGCAGATTTCTAGTAGGGCAAGGTCAAAACAAATCGGCACAAATCGGCCCTATATCGAGTTTTGCCCGAGTTCCACTGCCGCAAAACTGCAGCTAAGTTTATTAGCTTTGAAGGGCTTTAAGTCCCACGTTTCTTCCTCGCAAGTGTGCATTGGAAATATACCAGTTCTGTCTCATCTCTCTGCGACCTGCGGGCTATGGTTTAAAAGCGGGACATTCATGTTTCACCCCGTAAATTCTAGTGCGTAACTTATGGGAATACAGACAGAGAAAATCATTGAACACGGCTTAACCGTCAGAGTCGCCTGGACTCGAGCTCAATCACCAGTCATCAGTCCGGTTTTATTGGGATAGGAACTGACCCGCAATGCTATCCTGGAATGGCCTGCATTCAATGAATGTTTAGACCCAGCTTAGTCAAGGATTGCACCTGACTCCTCAAAAAGGGATTTTTTAGATACTGTATGGAAATTTTGGACATTTGCCTGGACCTTTTAGTGGAATTTGACCCCTCCCTTGTTTAGTTAATTGTATCTCAACATTGCACCTTTTTTTTTCTAGGTGACACTATATAACAAAATCGTTTTGGTGTATCGTAAAATACCATCTAACTAACTAACTTTTTTTGAAATATAGCTTCGACAGTATTCTAACCGATGGAAAGTTTAATATATGAATGGTTACACCCACGCAGTAAATTACAGGGTGGACCATGCTCGGAAGTGACTCCCATTTTAACAAATATTTGGATTGCATCGCGCCTTTTAATGATACAACATGCTTACTGAAATATTTCACAATTTTTTTTCTGATTATTTGTTACAGTAAGTGTATCGGGAACTCTATGATCTGTTATCGGACTGGGTGGACTCGGACACAGTACCATCATTGAAAGATAAAAATAGGGATTATAACACAGTTTATATCAATTATCATTACCCACACCTGCTTGAGAAATCGAACCTATCTACAGTATGTGGCATCAATAATTCATTTCGGGAATGAACTGCCGTACAATAGGCTACGGTATTTTCTCAGTCCTTCAAGTCCTTAAACGCCTTTATGGTGCAGCTTTGGTCTATTATGTAAGCTACATTTGTTAACTTAAATCTGACATAATGCGACAAACGCGGGATTTTTTTTTTTTTTTGTTTCTGGCACCCGCACCCTTTCATACTGTAACTCTCACACGTTTTTCTTACCTGGTAACTATTGCCAGTATAAGGCAACGTCCATAAATGGGGCCTATAGCCATGGTGATTGGTTCAAAGTCTTAAAGATATATAACCCACTTTCTGTACAGAATAAAATGGGGGTTAAAAATGTCTCTGTGTTTATAACTTCCTTCCCCCACCCGGAATAAAAGTTTTATTTATTTTATTTAACATTGACATGAGGGTGAACAACTTGGATAGCTCACAACAGGCTAATCTTACCCGAGGCCTCGTAAAACTTAAAAATATAAGAGGAAATAAAAATAGACGTTTAAATGTGCCTTATCAATGGGGAAAAGTTGCCCCGTATGTACAGCATTTACAACCTACGGTAACTATAAGCCTGTGATTATCTTCCGGTACCGTATTAAAAACAACTGTATATACAGTATATTACACGACACCCAGCATCAGGCCTGCGGATTTCACGCGAACGATCGTTCGCGGTCGCGTGTTGGTTACGTGACCGCCAAACCACGTAACCGAAAAATCGGTTACGATGTCCCATTTGACACTCAAATTCAACTCTTCTCTGACCTAAAATCTGAACATTCATTAAGAGGCATTCTAAATTCGATTAGGAGATATTATCTGATAAAGTACAGACTACCAATTGCGACATTTTTCTCACATTGCTCTTGCCTCATATCACAAACCATAAAATAGATCGCATGAGGCTCACACCTTGCAGCACGTGCTATCGCAAATTGCAATTGCCGACTCCACACTAGCTGACTGGTATCACGCACTACGGCGACGACCTGTCCAGCCATGATTCTCGGTTGTACAACAATGCGGATACACTGCACAAGCTGTGATTACGGCCCCACTGCTTTGACTTCGCACATAGCTCGATATCATGAAAGTTGTTTCAAAAATCATGCCACAGTTAACACACAGTATGTCAGTGGGGACTCATTGAGAGCGCGAAGATTTCTTCGTAATGTTTTTGCAATTACAATGTCAAGGAAACTTCTTGCTTATGCAGCTAACTGATACTGGAGATGATAAAATAGATGTGTCAGACTGATATTGGTTTTATCTGTACTCAGTTCGACCATAAAATAAATGAGAAATCAGCGTGTCCTTCAACAGTAATTTACTATGATGCTACGTGTACAGTAAAGCCCCGTCTTTCGGAACTGGCCATCAGATTTAACAAGAATAATATTCATCACAAATACGGCAGAATCCACCAAGTTTTCAGGGCTTTACTGTGCAAGTCAAAATTCAACGTAAATTTCTGCAGAAATGCACTAATTTCCTCGGGACTTTAAAAGTCACGGCAAGATGTCAGGAGGGCTAAAATAGCCAACATGTAGGCATGGAAAACAATTTTTTATCTCTCTGTCAAATTTGGAAAAAAAATCGTACGTATTTATTTTTAAATCCTTGCTAGGATCCATGAGTCGGTATAGGCTCAATTTCTCCTTATACTAAAATACGTTAGGCTAGTGTAAGTCCTAGTTTCACTAAATCTGAGAAGTTAGTTTCGTAGTGAGCTTCTTCCCTAAAAATAACGGGAGTAGACCTTACAAAAACCTTGCGAATTTCTGTTTGGGAGTCTCCTACACATGTGTCTCAAATACTTTTGGAAATTTATGCCGAATTTATACGCTAGATACCTCTCCAGATCGTTATAGCTTCTCTTCAGCACATACACTTATTTAGTGTGTACAAAGCATTGGTCATTCAGAAGGGCGTAGGCTCGAATCTTGGGAATAAAATCCAGGTGTTTTAGAAGTCTAAAAATTTATTTGTCATATGATCGGTCACCAAAAATAGTAACCAAATATTTTCGGGGATTTTGTCTGCAATTTTGCCAGCCTTTTCGGAGTTATTTGGGGAATGTGTTCACACTCTTTCTTATGGATCCTGTGTACCGTGCTTGAGGCAAAAAGTTGAAACCCTATACATCCGAATTTCACCGATATTCGAAATACATTCGGTCCCAATGTGTTCGGATAAATGGGGTTTTACTGTACTCCAAACCATATGCTGTTACCTCCACGACATGGCCTCAGCACACACATTTACAGCATCATGTCATTTTGAAATATTGTTTTTCGTACAAGTTGGACACATGTTGTGCACTGTGGCATTGACAGTGCAAGTGATCGCTCGTACACCTACTATACGAAACTCAGTGTGGTAAACTGTCACAGAGTCGTGTTTTCTTTATATTGGGAATACGCAAAAATGGGTTTTTGAGACTCAACAAAATGGGTTACGTTAGGTTACGTGGTTCAAAAACCACGTAACCTAAAAATGGTTACCATGAAATCTGAAATCCTCAGGCCTGCAGCATTAAAGAATAAGTTTTACCTTCAATGCTTGTAACACGGTTGTGAAAGAATCCCAAGTGAGGCGGCGTACAAAACAGCCCTGTCCATCGCAAAACAGTTTAAATATCCAATGTAATAATCCCAAGTCAGAACAGGTGCAATTCAATATTCAGTTCAACCTACAGTACATGCGCCAAAACTGTTGAAAATATCGATCAAGGGCCCTTAGTAGGTCCATGAACAGCGACACAGCAAGTGTTACGTCGTCCACTTTCGGTAGTACGTAAATACCAAGTTTGTTTACTGGAATTAACATGATCAGTGTCCTTGTTTACAAACTAGCCGTAACCTGCAGTGAGTGTATACAGATACTGTGGCATTCAGTGTACATAACATATGGGAAAATGAAGATTTACCCTTCCCCGCTAGCAAATTCGATTCACCCGTTTTCAATTGGCCAATGGCATTGTGAGCACTATATTGTTTTTCCAAGTGTACCGTATGTCTGAACAGTGGGGCAACCAGGCAACTCATTAGCATATCATTCAATCTGCAGAAGTAGGTCATCGGCGGTCCTGAGGTTGCTTAGGCTATGTAGCGCACCTTACAATCGCTTACCGCCCGTTTTGTCTAAGATCATGTGTAGTGCAGTGTCCTAGTTTCCAGCGGCCAGTCTAGATCGAAGGCATCCATGACAAACCCATGATGTAGGGGTCTGAATGTCAAGAGGTTGGTCACGTTAAGTCCGAGTGTCCCTTGATGACGTATCTCAGGGGGTGGGGTGGGGGCTCAATCGGGGAGCATTTTTTTATTGATTCCCTACAATGTTGTCAAAGACGTAAAGAAAAATACGCCTTACGGCATGCGAGGTGACTTGTGTAGAAAGCTAGCTACCATTCCAGCGCGTTTACTTGGGGCGTAGACTCGCTACGGTACTTTTACAAGAGGGGATCAATTACTATTATGTGCCCGTGTCAGAGATTTATTTATTTTACGGGTTTTTCTCTGGTGCAAACGGCCCAGGTCGATCGAGTACGCGCACGGGACGGTTCAGGCCTATCGAGCTCCCTATCAAGCCCATTCATGCGCGCCTTAGATGCTAAGATTGGCCTACTATTATCAGGCATACGTGTTGCGTTCATTTCTTTCTTCGGTTGAGCGATTCGATCTTTACCTTATTTTCTCAACTGAAATATGAATTGGCTCCGCATTGAGTCAACTCGAGGACCCGTTTAGAGAACTAAGGTCGTACAGTATAACAAATGTGTAGCACCGGATGCGGGTGTCGTTGCGCAAGAGGGCAAAACTTACTTTTTGTATACTCACCTTCAAATTTGTGATCTCAATTACGGGAGCAATTAAACGATCAAAGGAACAATGATTGTCGGAAATTGGTTTTATTTGTTCTGAGTGGACGCGAGGCTGTTTTGAAGAAATCGATCTTTTTATACATGTACTAACCACATCTGAATTGTCTACTACTGTACTGAATAAGTAGCATCTGAATGTGAGCGATCATCACCTTACCCCAAAACCCTGCTGACAATAAAATGAAGCTCTGGGGATTATATCAATCGACTTGTAAGCAGTGAGGATTAATTTGCTATTGATACAACTGGTGTTGTGTGTGACATGTATTCAACACTTGTATTAGCATTGAGCGTTGTGTCATTTGAAGTTAGTGCATCAGCAATACGGACACCAATTACCGCGAACTCAGAACTACGCACGTTTTAAAGCAAACCTGGGTTTTTTTTTTTTTTTGTGATCGTTCTAAGGTTTCCAAATGCCTCCCCAAATACCGAACCCTGTTCGTTCGAGGATAGTGACCCTTCATACTGAGGGGATGTCAAACACCGCGATAAAGCAGAAACTAGATGGTGAAGGTCAAAATGTTCACCGCACGGGGATATTAAGAGTGATTCGTCGTTTCAAAACAACTGGCACAACTAACGATCGTGCTAGGTCTGGTCGGCCAAAAAAATGTTCACCTGTCATTGAAACTCTTATCGACAAACTTCTGCAAGAAAACGATGAACTTACATCGCCAGATCTACAGCGAGAAATCTTGAAAGAAACCGGGCTTCGAATCTCTCTGACTACAATAAAAACAACGAGGCGAAAGATTGGATGGGTGTGTACCGGGACAAAGTATTGCCAACTTATAAGGAAACCAAACATGAGGAAAAGACTGGTTTTTGCCCCTAACTGCTTGTCAACGAATGAAACATTTGAGAGAGTCATTTTTTCAGATGAGTGTTCGATCGAACTCAACCAACACGCGCTTCTTACATTTAGGAAGGAAGGAGATACTTCTCGTAGAAAGTTAAAACCAAAAGCAAAGCACCCGGTCAAAGTTCATGTCTGGGCAGGGATATCCACAGAAGGTGTGAACTCACTTGTCATGAGATAGGTATATTGGAAAACTTTTTTTTTTTTCTTTGTACATATAGCAAAGGTACTGTATATTGCCAATAAATTAGGGGGCGAACTGATCAGCACTTCGGGCGAACTGGTCATGTCTTTAGGGGCGAAGTGGTCATCGCCTGGGGGCGAACTGGTAAGGGGGGCGAAACGACCGTAAACTTTCTCAACACATTTCATTGCATGATACTTTTTGGGTACCCGGTCGTTTCGCCCCCTTGCCAGTTCGCCCCAAGAACCTGCCAGATTGCCCCCTCGATTTTACTTACACTAGTTGTTGTGCCAAAAAATCAATCGCAGTTGATATTACTTTCGATTATATTTATTTTAAGGAGGTAGATGGTAGATGGGACTCTACCCCCCATAGCGTTCTTTAGAGACAATCAATGTGAACTCAGTTAAATGAAAAAAGTAAACCAAGCTACGTAAAAGAAAAGTCGGTACGCCTAAGTTATTCCAAACGTTATTATTTCAGTTAGTATAATTATCCTTTTTTTTTGAAATAGACTGTACTGTATGTCTTTATTTTATTGGTATTGTAATTACTTTCATAATGTGGTTTAAATGCCGTACATGTATTCATATTTATGTGAATATGAAAGAAAACTTATTGTGTTGTGTCAATATCTGATATTCTTTGATGAAGAGACTGTATCAATGTAGCTTTTCCATACCTCTAATAGTTTTTATGGTACAAGTTGTCTTCTGTTACGTTTGTTTCTCCATTTTCATTGGTGTATAAAGTACCAGAAGTTCCCATCACCAGCGAGTTTTGTCACAAAAAAAAAAAAAAAAAAATGAAAGTTGGACAGGTTATGTGCTGAAATTATTTTTATTTATTTATTCAATCATTCATTCATCCATCCATTTATTCATTCATTCATTCATCCATACATTTGTACATTGATGTCTTTATGTATTGCAAATGTGAATTGTAAGGAGCGACAATATATCTGTTGTCAAGGCCACATGCTTTGTTTCCTCCTTTTCGAACAGCTGTTTGTGCAATGGTTAATAGTTCATATTGTGTGCCAAGTGGGGATAACCCATTTCCCGTTATTATCAACATGCCCATGGGGCATCCTGAAGGGTGTACGGAGGGGGTGGGGTGCTGCACATTTTTCCGGACAGAAGACGTTACATTCCCGACACGAATGAAAAATGCGTGTCAAGAAATGGTTAACTCATAAGCAGTGGTATAGTCAGACTTTCTCTCTCGGGGACGGGGGTGGGGGGTATGCAGTATATTATATGATCGCCTGGAGTCTGGAGGGGTCCAACGGCAAGGGATATCCCCTCCCCCCTCTGAAAATGAAGGATGTGTGAACCGCACCGAAAAATAGAATTTTAAAGACCGTTCGGTAATTTGGTAATACTTCTAGACGTTGCGTGTACAGGAGGAATCGGAAAAGTAAACTTACTTCGCAATCGTCGTATACAAAATTTACGCACTTTCAAGTTGCAGCGAATGCTCCCGACTTCATGATCTTAGTAGAAATGCCGGCGCATAGGCCTAGTGCACCGACCCCCCCCCCCCCCATTGTCAGACATCACATTCCGTTACCGAGGGAAAGGCGAACCACGGGTTTTTAAGAAGCACGCCCGTTTTTATGAGGAAAAAATTCGCTTTACAGCTTGCGTTTCTGTTCTTAAACTGTTCTCTTTGTGAAAAAATTCATTACACCCGGGTCGAGTCGCCCTCAGGTTTAGGTATAAAATCGAGTCAACATCTGTTAATTACGTTTTTGTCACTTCCAATTATGCCAACTTTACATAATCGGGCGTAGGGGGACCTGCAGGGAGGACACTGTGTATGGAAATGCTTCCAGTGTGTTTTGTTGCGGTACGAGTTGAATACCAAATAAGTCCTGGAATAGCCAAGCCGTAGCCAAGAAGGGGAAGAAGGAAGACAAAAAATGGCTCTTGCCTGATACATGTTTATCTCGCCCGCACCCGCCTGAAATCACCCCACCCTCCATCCCTCGCTTGGGCACTAGTTTTTTACCCCATTCAGTACAGCATACCTTGTTTTGTCATGGCATTAATTCGGCTGCACATTCGCGCGCTGCTAAGTTTAGCATAGTTACACTGATGGCTGGCGTAAAACTTCTCGGAAATCTCCAGTTTCCCTAGCCCAATCCCAAATGACGTCAATTTTCGGTAAGGCGTCAACAAGCTTCATTAGCATATATCTGAGACGGGCCATTGTCCCGACTGTGGTGATATTTGCATATTTTTTAGACATCTCTCTTATTGGAACGAAAGAGCAATTCCCTGATTGGAGCGGGCTGTACCCACGATGGAACGTAATTTAATTTGCTGGTTCACATAAAGCGAACATGAACATTAACAAACAAGAGCAATTAATACTTCATAGGAACCATGTTTGTACACAAGGCTTGTCAATCAAGTACAACTCGCTGTTGCGGCGCCGGTCCCTCATATTTTTGTTTTTGAGTACATACACGTACCATGGACGGTGCACAGGTTTAACGCTATCATGATATTATTGTCGGAACAACTGGCCATTTCAGCAGTGAATGCGCGGGCCAAAAATTAAGAAGTCTCTCTCTCTCCTGTCATTTTCAAATCAGGTTAAGATTGGGGCAGGATAAGTCGTGTTAGCAGGGAGTGTCAAAATAATAGCTCCCTGGTGTGAGCAAGAACAAGTTGTCGCGGTGCCAGTAGGAATGTGGAGGTAATTGGAGACGAGTGTTAGGGAATTATATTTGTTCTCCGCCATCAATGGAGTTTAACTGGATTTTATTATCGTTTACTTTACTTCATACAGTTTTTTCCTGAAATCGGTAAGCCGGCTTCTCATTCTAACTGTAGGCTAGCTATACCGTGTAGTTATAAGTATACCGCTAAGTTTATAATGACATGGGCAGAGGCCTGGGAGTGGGACGGTACAGACCAAGGTACAGACTTAGGCCATAACAGATGTGTAATTGGGTTAACTACACTGTAAATACTGTTGAAAAGACTTTTTACCCAGGTTAGTTACCTATAGGCTACCTCAATATCAGTGGAACAGATAGGTGTATGTGAGGGTGGCGTCTGATCCTCACCCCTCAGGTCGCGTGTTCCAAACGGGGGTCCGGACCCCTGCTTGCGCCGACTTTACGATTTTTATGACATTTTTAGTTTTCGACCCAAAATACCCGCCGCATTTGAAAAATCATCTCAGACCTCCCTCCCCCCTACCGCTGAAAATTCTGAACACGCGCCTGTCCCTTCCCTCAAACACTGCCCCGTTAGAGTGACCAATGTGCCTAAAGTTCCTATGGGCTCGAATAATATTGTGGGCTTTTTCATTGTTGGCGAAGCTTGCCCCGCGTGGTTACATCTCAACTTTGTCGACAAAAATGTTAATTCACATTTAGAATACGTTTTACAACTGAAATCTTTTAGCTTTCCAACATTTGGGTAATGCTAAAATACCACTTGCCTATACTTAACGGGAATCCATCATATTTTCACAACTGTGTGATTCTCGGTAGACCCTTCCTGATTAATTAACCGAAACCATTACAGCGTGACCATTACGATTCATCGTATTCTATGGAGAATACCCACTTTACATTAAAGGGAATGATCGTTTCTTTGTTTTCATGATATCATGTCTTCGGTCAAGTCTTAATTAGTTGCGGTCAAATGACAAGACACGGGGGCCGAATGGGGCAAAGTGAATTTTTGCGGGCTGCAGGTTGCACACCGATACACACAAACTGGGTAAAAAAGTACCCAAATCTGTAAAATGTTACCCCCGTTGGGTATAAGTTAATCAAGTAATGGGCACCGTAACCAACTTGGGTAATGTTTTAACCAACAGTTTAGCAAGAGTCATACGCAACCATAAGTTTCCCCAACAATTTTTAGAGCACGCGGACAAAGAGAATGCTTTGGCACTTTGGAATGAGGTCAGACAAAAGGGGGAAAGGTGTCCACTCATCGACGTACTGTAAATCGCCAGCGTTTTTGGGTAGCACCATAGGCCTACATGGAGTAAACACAGCCTGGGCTAAGAGGGTCATGCCATACAGTCAACCTGTATTAGAGTGCCGGCTAAATGTGCCTCACCCTACCCCATGGAATCTACCCCACTTTTCGGCCATTAATTTTTTCACTTGCCCCTTTTTTATATTTTCATTTTTTTCATCCATGTTGAGTGCTCATGTACTGTTGTTCAATGATGAAACCATTTACTAATACATACATCTGTCCTTTTGTTAATGTATGCATAAGTTTTTGGAGTAACAAGACAATTCTGAAAAATTCTAGTGCCGGTCGGAAGCCAACAATTTTAGGCCCCGTGCCGGTTAGGCCCGACCGGCGCCGACCGGCGTGGCGGCAACACTTCATACAGTGTAAATGGCGATGTCAGTAGCAAATTACTAATAAGTTTTCTCTGTGTGAAAATGATAACGCTTTTTGTAATAAAGTTTGGCATGTATAGTAAAAGCAATTTGTGATTTTAGTTGAAAAAGTGAAGCAACGTTACTTTCGACAGAAACTTAACTTCAGCCTCACACCCGGAGAAATGGGGACTGCACTTACAGAATATATCAATATGTCGTCCATCGGGAACATTTTCCCGTCATGTCGGGAAAGAAAAATTGCCACTTCCTTTTGTAATTCAAGTTATTGACTGTCAGAAAAAATAATATGTTAACATACAGAAACGTAGGGATATTTTGTGTTCAGTCTTACCTTTAAGTGAATTGTCATCCGGGCGGGGGAATATTGCTTTTGCTTTTTTATTATTATTTTGCAAAGATTACATTTTTACGAGTTTTGTGAGTTGACCTTTTTTAGATATTTTGTCGGGAAGATGCCCTTGTTTGTCGGGGGAACGGCCAGCACCCCTTTCTTCGATCCTTAGGGGAGCCCCAGCCTTTACTACTAGACTCATGCCTATGAAGTCGTTGCACGATAGATTCAGGGATTTTCTAGAAATGAGGATCGTGTAGCTCCCCGGCCAGCGCCGTTGCCCTAGATCTTAAATATGATTCACATCGAACTTATCAACTTTTGAAACGGCCTGCACTCACTATTTATCGCTCTTGAGTAACAACTTCATGAAATGAATTTCGTCGATAACTTTCGTAAAAGCATTATTTTGGTAACGTCATATTTGGCATATTCATTTTGTTTTCTTATCATTAGGAACGAAACATCCTTGAAATGAAGTAGTGTACTTTAACAGGTCCCGTCGTGACTTAGCACGGCTTTGCATTGGTCGGTGACAATCTCGTACCACCTGAAAAGGTTTTCAATATCGCCAAGACTATTTTAATACAATACGGAAAACAGCAAATCTAAAATCACTCAATTGTTAAAATCACAGTTCACGAACTAGGTAACTTTGTTCACCCAACATGCGACTCAAGTTCCAGTGAGCTTTAAACTTGAAACAATTCTGAATGTCAATGCAAGGAGCTGCAAATTCCCTGGTCAATTTTATTTACCTGTGTCTGCAACAGAGCAGGTCAAGTACGTGCACTGACAGTGTTATATCCAGTTCCGTGCATAGTATCAGAACGGAACTTAACTGCTCAGTAAACATCGATCTTACGACAAACTGTACAGCCTGAGTGTTCCTTTGACCCATCCTTTTATTCATTCGTCAAATAAACTTGACCATTGATAAAATAATCCGCTTAGCGATACAAAAGAAGTTCTACTGGAGGACACAATAAAGGATAGGGACACGATGAATGAGTCAACTAGTTGAGGATTAGGGGCAACCAGGACTGACATGACTGACTTGTTGCTATGGTTCCATTGAAAATTCACAATGAAAAACTAGTTGATCAACGATCGTTGCTCAACTCACGGCAAACGCACGTTGGTGCGTTGAAAACGTGTCAGACTTTGCGGCGGTACTGTAACTTAGGCCAAGCCTGTAAAGAATTTTTCCTCTAAAGAAAATTCTCTTTGACCCGTGATTGATGTCTAGAGAACCATAGTTTAACACCAGAAAATTGAGCGTGATTATTCAAAATATCTGTCTTGCACATGGGCCACTGTTCATACATTTGAAATGGATGTAACTTTCTTCCCTACAGCTTAAAATTAAATCCATTAGTAAGTTGCATGTTAATTCTGTTCAAAGTTCTTACTTTCTTAAGCCTGCTTTACACTTCCATTCAATCTATTCAACGAGCTAGGTCTCTATTCCCCAGATTGCATAGTTTGTTAATTGCGCAGGGAATGTAATTGTAAAGTTCGAAATTGCGCGCCAATGCCGCTACAAACTGAATACACACAATACATTTAACTATATGTGTACGTATACACATACGCATATGTATACTATATTTATGTATACTACATACTATATGTATACTGTACTTACGTACGCTACACTTATACATATATCATACTACTGCCAAAATTTATGTACATTTTTCCTATTTGTCAGGAAATAATCATATTTTGTGTGGTACTCAGTGGGAATTAAGTGGAGGCACATTACAACACAAAATTGCATGGCTGCCTTGTGTGTATTGGATAAGACTAGTTTGCATTGCACAGTACGCCGACAGACCGAGGTACTGTAACGGTTGTGCCGGGATGGAGTCTTGCTCTGCGTGCCGCACACCAAACTGAATTATTGCGTGCCAAATTCGTGGTAAAATCAGTATGTAAATTGAAAATGCGCACGGAATTTCTTCCGCGCGACTGACAAATTATATGCAGTCTGGTCTGTTTCTCTACTTGTTTTCTGACCTGGACTTCTAAAATGTTTCGGTACAACAATTCCTTTAGTTTCTTAGATTTTTAGAAAGTGTCTTTCCACCATAGGTTTTGCACCATGGCGGAAAGGTGCGAAACCTATGGCGGGATGTTATGGCGGAATGACACTATATTCCTTGCACTGTTGTGTTACACTTTCCTTCTCAACATGCATTGTATCCCGAAGATTCCCAACTCGTCTATTGGTAAAGCCTTATGGCAAAGTAAAAAAATGCCTAGGCCTACTCTAGTCCTCAGTAAAGGCATGTGTATAGCCAGTCTCTGATAGCTCCCTATAGGCTATACATAGGCCTAGTAGGCTCTAGAGGCCTACTTACAATGACCCATCTGTCGAAAATCCGGGGTCTTCGACACTGCTGGTTGAAATTGATTTTCCACTACTACAGTGCTACTGGAGTACTGCTAGCAAAGCTGGGACCTTAAGCCTAAGGTCCCAATTTACTACCAAAACTTCGCCTTTTCAAATCATACACATAGTATTGCAGTTGTTTTTGATCACTTTAAGCCTCACAAAAGGCCCGAAAAATTTGAAATGAAATCATCAACTTTGTTACTTAGGCTAGCAGGGTTTCCCCTGGTAACCTACTTAATATCAAAGGGGGCCGCCTCGCCTCTTTTTGCGACCCCCTTGCCAAGATATTGCAGTAATTACTGCCTCATATTTTCTTCTCTTGTCAGGGGTCGAAATAAGCCTTCAACCTTTGTGGGCCTGCCGGGCCCCTAGCCCATGGAATCTAGGGGCCAAATGAGAAATCAAGGGGCCCAAAACTTACAAATAAAAAAGGACTGATAAAGTGTGCGGGTACTTTTTACGTGCTTGAAAATGTGTAGTATGCAAGTAAATTGAGGCTGAAACCAATCTGTCCACACCCTCTTAGACCATGTTGCATGTAGGCTAGTGTAAATTTTCAAAATTTTCTCGTAAGTCCGGAAGTTATTACCTGGTAAAATGAAGGGCACTGTTCAATTCCCGCCGACCGTCTTCGTCAGTTGATCTTGTGAGGCTCCGCCTACATTACTCATCACTGGCATAGGTGTATGTCTGCGTGAGTGATCTTCTGTGTTGCTACAAAGCAGACTCTTTATGAGCGATGTGAACTTATTTCAGAAATAATGTGTGTTTCGCAGGTTTTTAGTGACTGTTAGCATAGGAATACACAGGCTGTGCAAGATATAAGATCGTTCAGTTGTGGATGGAGAGGTTCACGTGCAGACTGTACAATTAGACTTGAAATATTTAGGAGCCAACCGGGCCCCTTTCCCTGTAGAAGTTTCGGGCCCGAGCGAATTTCTAGGAGCATCGGGCCCACGGGCCCCCGTTATTTTGAGCCCTGCTTGTGAAAATTACTTGGGAATGAAAGGCACGGAACTGATATTTCCTTTTACATAGCTATACAACGAAACTATACAGAACTCCCAAGGCATTTTCCTTGCTTTGCAATTGCCTTTAAACAATTTGGAGTTGCACCAGGGGAGTTCTAAATTGCCCAAAAAATTCTCTTGAAAATCCAAATGTGGGAATGGGTTGTAAGAAGAATTAATTTGAGACACACTGTTGAAAAAATTCCACAAGAAATGTCGGTAAAATAACATTCAGTTAGAGCTTAGAGGCCCAATGAATTACGTTTGGATTTTCCAATACATATTTATGCAATCGTGAAAGAAGGAATGTGATTGGCTACAGCCTTCAAGGCTTTGTATTGAAGCATGGAGAGTAAGTGAAGCCATCGGACCTCGATAAAAATGTTGAGTATCAATTGATTTGAATTGACTTGATAAAATCACTTAAACTGATATTACAGATGTGCCAAGAACTAACTACCTGATCGCGACATCATCGCGTCCGCGATACAGGAGTTCTGAAAACTGCTGGATCACCTCTGTAGTCTCTACAGTAAAAAATCTCAGTAAGAAACATATTGTCAAGTCTAAGTATAATTAGGCCACACAAGTGCCATTCCCACCATTTTCTAGTGGAAACAGGGGGTGTTGCTTTCAAGTCCATGGATGTTGTAACTTACATAGCAAATCATTGCATGCCAGTCAAATTCTTTGCAAGATTTTAGCAGATTATTTACTGGAGCACTTGTTAAAATGAAGAAAAAACCGCATGACATCATAAGTAAAGTATAATAAATCGGAGGAAATATGTTGCACTTTTCTTAATTTTTTTTTTTTGGGTGGGGGGGGGGGTTGTCATGTGGCCGTACTTGCCCTGGTAGCCGAAGTTTGAAAATCCGGGATGTGCCACAGTTTAATGTTACCACTTTTCCGTGAATGAAAATTGTTTTCATGTTGGCCTGTTCTCAAATTTTACCCATGTAGTAGCTCTCGTTGCGCTGTGAAAAATTCCCGGATCGGACAGACATGAATAGAAAACATTTAGTGTGACGTCTCGCTACACCACGTTACACCACGTTACAAATCGCAAGAGCATGACATCACACTTGACATTCTCGTACCGCATGCTTTACAGTAGTATAGTAAAACTGCTGTGTACAATAAGTGTTGCATTGTAATGTCATTCACGCATGGGAGTTCTTATCCTCTTAACATTTGTTTTTGTGACAATTCTCAAGCAAACACAGAACTTTTGTCAGTTAAAGATACGAATACAGTGATGTCCGGCACTGTTTGTTTTGGGCATTGTGTACATGAAAAAACTTTGAAAAAGAACTCTGCACTCACGCCTATAAGCCTCCTTTTGTTATGTGAAAACCACACTGGTATCGATGTCAGTTGCCAGGAATGGACAATAGAGTGTTTGCGGGCAATCCCGTGCAATCCTGTCTGTGCGGCCAAAGAGGCTTAAAAGATTATTTCGCAAAGAATTTCAAGTAGTTACTTTCTGGCACATCTGTACTTCAGTGACAGTATTTGGAAGATGTGGTTATGCAAGCAAATTCTTTTTTAATCCCAGAAGAAAAAGATTTCAGCGCTGAAACATGGTTCAACCTCAAGAGAGCTACAGTTCTCTGCATACACTTTGTACTATGTAAAGCACAGGTAGCAGTTTCCATCGTCAGAAGAATCTAAAATAACCCAAATCATTGAAAAATACCAAAAACATTTACCTGACATGTGCAAAAGACCCCTAAAAAGCATTTGATATCATAATGGCAAGCTGTAGTTCAACAGGGTTTCCCTACCTGGCATCCTTCTTCATAGTGGCTTAGCAGGTTGGACAAGTGTATTAATACGTGTATGAAACTAGCCTTCAGCACTCGTGTAATTTGCACAGTAGAAGGAGTCCCCTTACAAGTAGAGCAACAGTGCTAAGAAATTTTGATGATATTATTCCAAAGTGTTTACAAATATTTTGTGTTCCTGAAAAATGTTGCTAAGCATACATGGGGTGTACTGACAGGATGGCATCTTCTCTTGTGAAATGACATTACATTTTCTATATGTATATTACTGTTATGTGAAACAGCCTCATGTCTCCAAGTAATTCACATCTTATAGAGTTGCTGGAACTACCCCACTCTCAATTATAGATGTGTCCGAAGCCATTAGAGGAGAGAGAAACGAGTCACCTAGGCACCCCCACCCCTCTCACAAAGGGTGCTCATATCACTGAACTAGAAAGTAAAAAATACTACAAAACCATGCCTGATTCCAATTAGTTGATCCCAACACAAAATCAAACCTGACACCACTCTCAGTTAAATATGTGGCTGCATACTGTACAGGAGGGAAGGGGAAGAATTCAAGGGGAGCCTACTCCCCTCCCTCCCCCAAAATTGTAAAATTAAAAAAATTAATGGAAAATGCTTTAGTACAGCACAGTGCTTGTACCATACACAGTGTTCTCCACTATGTTGCTGTTTTGTAAGGGTGAAGCACAGGGACAAAATTTGCAGAGGGTGCTCAGCACCCGGCCAAAAAATGTACCACCTGGACAACAAGTTGAGCCACCCGGAAAGGAATTATCAATTTAAAACCTTAAAACAGAGCAAACAGCAATAATTTCAGTGTGAACATTGAGTAATGAATGATACTGTACAGTAATCAGAAATGTACTTAGTCAAAGAAGGCCATACAGTACATACTGTAATTAAATTTATCATCTGTTTTAGCAAACATTTTTCAATGAGAGCACCCCTTCGTTTTATAGACAGCGATCACTATTAACCTTTAACCTTCAAAGCACCTGGACAAAAATTAAATCATTGGAGAACACTGCGTACAGTACCCTCAGGCTGCTAACTTTCAGATAAAGGCCAGATAACCAATAATTTGTCTATTCAATTTGGCTACCCTAACTCTTTATATCCATTTTTCATGTTTAATAGGTACATTTCGAAGAAAAAATCAAAATCAAATAGGTTAGAGGGGCTTTAAGAACAATTTGGATGAACTTTCAATCTCCCTATTTACAGATATTTATGAACATCTTTTTCCCACCATTTCTATTCAGCAGCCTCATTCTAATGTTTGTAATTTTTTAAAAACCCCAGCTTCAGGGGCTTTGTCCCCTAAACTCCACCAGGGGCCCTAAGGTGGCTCCTGAACCCCCGGTCAATGGTGAGAGTTAATACTGACAGCAAAAAGTCAACACGCATTTTGTCCTTCTTGGCAGGAAATGATATACTTATATACAGTATTTATGTGAGACTAAAATTATGAATTATGTGGAAACGCATTGCAGGAGAATGTTTTGTAGATGCAGTTTTAGCTTAGGCCTGGTTTCCAATAAAAAATATAGTAATTAAGTTAGTTGTATGCCAACTAGAGTGACTCCTCACATGCCACATCAAGCAATTGTCTCTGCATATGCCAAAGATCTTTGGTGTACAGTATAGTGCACGCAATGCACATGGGACTATACGTTTCCTAGTCATGACAGTCAAATTTAGTTGGGTCATGCAAAAATGTGTACACGTAGTGTGTGGCTACAATCTTGGACAAAACTGTTGGAACACCTCCCACTGTTGTACCATGTAAAATATGATGTTATGCTGGATTTACAAAACCCCCATCCCCAGTAACTTTGTTGTGCACGATTTACGAAAACCCCATTCTCCCAGTACAATGTTGTGTCTAAACGAAAGCGTTGTACCCCAAATTGACATTATTATCTCCAGCATTGTACGGGGGAGCGGGGGTGTTCCGATGAGTTTTGTCCAAGATTTTAGCTTTAGTCTACAGTTGGTTCTAGTCTAATTTCTGTACTGCAGTAATCATTTTGAATATGCCTTCCAGACTTCTAGCTGCAGTAGGCTTGATTGCCAGCAGCTCATTCACACTGTTCATATTCAGTGCACAGTGCAGTAGATTGACTGCCAGGCCTTTAGAAGGCTAATGCACTTGTTACTATAATTTATTTTAATCCCCCTCATACACTGGGGCCTGGAAATAAGAAGGACACATTGCAATGCACCAGTGATATGCTACTTATTTTTAGTCCCCTCCGTACTGGGAACTTGACAGTGCACTTTCAGCTTGGATACATAAGTGTGAAAAATGGGCCTGGAAAATTGCAGGCATTTTAGGGAGACTGTACATATTGTGTGCTTTCAAACTATGCAGAGATGTTGCATAGTTATTTGCAAGGATATGCAGCGGAATGACGTCTAGGTTTACTGGGACTTATTTCAAGTTACTGTAAGCTGAGAGCCAGAGCCTGGAAATGAAACGTGACATTTTCTTATGTTGCATCCCTACTTAAGAGCTCCTTCTAGGCCCGGGTCATGGAGGGGGTTACAATCATGTATACAGTAATTCAGAATTGCAAAATGCTAGGACATGGATATGGAAAAACAGCCCTGCACTAAAACATTCCCACTCTTTGATCAGATGATCCTGGGATTAAATGATGTCTTGATTATCAGAATTTCAAACCCTACTGTACTGTAGATGAGTACAGTAGTATGGTCATTTTTTGCAGTGCTTTTAAGAGACTGAACATTGATTTACCATCTATAGCTATGTGTAATAAATGTACACACGTTTTAATTCCTTGATATACTGTAGGTAAAGTTTGTGAGACCTTTGCATGCAGTATGGTCACTATGTTTGGCATTCTTTCACAATTCTCTTTGTTTTTTTGAGATCTGAATGACTACGTACAATATGATTGCTAACTTTGCCATTCCTGTGCTATTCTGTGCAGATTTTCCCTGAGGTCTTCTGATTTTACATCAAGACTAGATACAGGTGTCATATTTACTTCACTTACAAGACCACAGAGAATGTCCAACCAGTCAGGCTGCAGGACAGACTGCAGTCTGTGAAGATAAATCCTTATGATTCAGCAATGGGTAAAAGGAAGGTAGGTATAATACTATGTCCTTACAATGTTAGTACTGTAAGTGCATGTGTTGGTCACACTGTGCTATGCTTGGGGAAGATCAGAGTATTACTTGCAAAAAGTTAGCTTAGAAAGTTCCATGGATTTGGAAGGGGCTGTATACAGGTATGTTCTTTTTATTCCATTTCTGTACATTGGCCACAAAATGCTGCCCATTATACAGGACTGACTGCATGGTCAAGTGGTTAGAGCATCCAACTTGCAGCCGGAAGGTCTGGGATTTGACCCCTGACCGGGTCATACCAAAGACTTTAAAAATGGAACCTACTGCCATTGTGCTTGGTGCTCAGCATAAGCAGTGGAGTAGGGAAAACAAGCCAGTGAGCCACAACTGGAAAAAAGGCCGTGGCCGGCCTGACATAAACCAATTGGTTAGAAACTGAGCTGTAAAACCTCATCTAACTAACTTATGCAGGACTTAACAAGGATATTAAGAGGAATGTGCAGCCAGAAGCTGCCTACACTCTGCAATGATATATTTCAGATTTAGCTGGGAATGAAACATGCTTGTAACATTTCCATATAAATCACCTCTCCACCATGCCTACTTTATACACATACAGGGCTGTTGTTACAAATGACAAGCGCATGTATCAGAGATGCCAACCCTCCCTGATTCTCAGGGAGGCTCCCTGAAAATTCATGGATTTCTGTCCATTCCGACTAACAAATATGACAACCTCCCTGATTCAAGAAGGACTTTCCCCTATTAAGTTGCATGTAATTCTAAAAACCTCCCTGCTTTCTGTGTGAAAACCCCCCTGATTTCTGGATGTAAATGTTGGCATCTCTGCATGTATACAGTTTGTGTTGGGTTACTCAGGGCAAGAAAAATAAAGACACAAGGACAAGGCCATTTTCAAATCTGGTATTTGTTTGGATGCACTTCGTTAGTAAGAGCATGAAGGTCTGGTGGCCTTGAAAAGTATGTCCTTTTGTAGGGCACCAAGCCCATTGGCAAAATATGAAGGCCATGGCCTCTGTGGCATTTGTTTATGGGTTTATCAGTGAGGTAGGTTTTCATCCAAGTTTAGTATATGATTTTCCTACAGCTGTATCTGAAGTGGTCTTTCAGAAGATACCAAATTTGATCTAAATTGTTGAGTTAGCCATCCAACGTGAAGTTGTAATTCATAAGCCACATAGGCTTTCCCACATCCATGGTTGCTAAGTGTTGTAAAACAACTGCCCTTCAAGGCCTGAATTATTCAAGGACTGCATTATTTTTACCCCTGGTTAATGCTTTGTTAGATTCAATTGGCAGACTGTTTCTTATAAAGGTGTACTGGCTCATCAGCATGACATAGTTCATCTAAAGACCTCACACATATACTGTATCTTCCATAATTCATTTTCTCCCAGAAGGAGGCCAGTGATTGCGAATCCTCTGTGGCAGAATCAGACAGTCCCGTTGACGTGGAAGAATCCAGCAGTAGTTCTGACGAAGATAGAAGAGTGACTAGGCAATCTACCAGGGACGTCACTAGGGCCACAGACCAAGGTATTTGGTTTGTTATGAAACTGTCATGTTAAATGTTGTGTTTTACCAATATCATGACAAGTACAGTAGGCAATATTACGATTATTGATATTTTAATTATCAGTATTGGCCAGTAGCAATATGTGGAAAATAAGCTCTTTTAAAGAGGGCATGACACGGCCAAAATAACTTTTGTGTATTGCAAGATTGAATACAGTATTCTATAAATATAATCTCACACACAGTTAAAACCGATACCATTCGTCATAAATGAAATTTGAAGAAAAATGTTCAAAATCCAATTTCGAAAAATGCTGCAACAGGTCACATGACTTTATGACGCAATTGGAGGCACAAACACTGCGCTATTATTAGACGCGCATCTAGATGTGGAACTAATGTAACGCTTCGTAAAGTTATCATATCTTAGCAACTTCATGAAAAGGACTACATCACAGTACCCGCCCAACATACAGAGCGCAAAGCGCGGACCATGTTGGGGGCTTCGAAGCATATCATTGGCCAATATGTTCGTGTGTTTTAGCTTCCCTGCATATAATAAACTGTTTTGTTTTTGTGCAAAAAGGATGCGGTTCGGGCGCGCTGTACCAGGGCTGGTCATGAGAATATTTCAGGAGGGCAAGCAACTGCCCGCCTTGGTTAAGCTGTTACACTTCAAGGCGGGCAATTAGTTGCCCACCCAAGATTTTAGGCGGGCAGTTGTGTAAATATAAAATTTAAATTTAAAATTTTCTTAGCTAAAAGCATAACAGTATTGTACAAACTGAACTGCAAAGAAACCTTGTTGTATAATAAAAACAAGAATGAGGATGAACACTTTCATGTTTAAATACAAGAACTGCGCAAAACTCAGGCTTGACTCAACCACCCCATGTAACCAATGGGGAGGTTTTGACATGAGCAAAGGGCAGTATGTACCACAAATCACCTGGAGCACAAATCATGGGGGTCATGGGGCCATAACCCTCTCTGAAAATAAATGTTAGGGGGAAGCACCCCCCACCCCCACCCCAGCCAGATCCAAACTTAGATATGCAACACTCATAACAAAAACAGTGGTGCCATGTTTTCTAAAATCATGTTATAAATCAGTCAAAAAATAAAATTGATTTTATCTCACCGTGCCACAAATACCCAAATTACCAACATCATGGCACCCTTCAGGGTAGAGTTCGTGCTCTATTCCCTTCTACCTTATGCACCACTGTGGACACTGGGTGGACCAAGTCCAGGGTAACATATGGCGGAGCCACTCCATGAATGGTGCCAGTAAGGGTCCAAAGATCATCTGACATCCACACAGTTTGGCCTATTCCTTCTTCAATGGTACGTAATGTAGTCCAGGCGCAGATCCAGAAATTTTGAAAAGGGGGGGGGGGGCAGGGGTCGAATTTCAGGCTGTTCCGATGTTCCGAGAACAGTGCTTTTAGTACTGGAACAGTAACTTTTCAAAACCCACTGTTCCGAGGAACAGTGTTTCTAACTCAAGTTCCACAAGAAGCACATTGAATATACATATATCCTAATCCCTGATAAAGTACATGTAATTATGCCGTGAATATCAAATATTCCAGTAAATTTTGGCTTTAGTATGAAGTGCAATCTGATCCCAACTGGGATCAGCTGAAGTCAGTTTAGACTTGCATGTGTTTCCCTATGCTGAATGGTAAACCTCTATACTATGTGAACACATACTCTCAGTTTTACTACCTATTTCCTCCACGTAGAAGTAAGACGTGGAAGGCAAATACTGTACAGTACTTGTGTTTAGGGGGTTTTGTATTGATATTCCCTCCAAGCTAGCAACTAAGCATCAAAACTTAAAAATGACTAAATGCAAGTCCGACTTCTGACATCTCGTGACCAAAGTCAATGGGCCTCAAGTGTGTGTTTTTTCTTGTTTACAATGCATGATTGTTCCATTGACTTACTGTGTGGAATGATCGTTGCGGCAATGTTGCAGTGAAGGACAAGACTAGAGGGATTTCAAGTAAATTTACAATGAGAAAATAAATATCAGTATGTGCACACATATGTTGGAGAATCGACTCATTTCATAAAAGAACTTGCTCTTTTACCATATACTGTATGAAATCCTTGGAACAGTAAAATTTAATCCGGAACAGTAGTTTTGGAAAAATCACTGTTCCGTGGAACAGCAGCATTAAAATCAAATTTCGACCCGGGGGGGGGGGAGGGGCTAACAGCCCCCTTCAGTATTCTCCTACATTAACATGCTAATTTTTGCGCATTCATTATTGTTGATGTGGCAAAAAAGGGGGGCTGAGGCTGGGAAAGCCCCCCCTTCCCTTGGATTCGCACCTACTGTAGTCGGGCCCAGGCCTGCAGTCTGGAAAATGGCAGTGACAAGTTAGATCTAATCTCAAAGCTTTGTGTCTTTCTTGTGGGTAATTAAGTGAAGTATACACAAAAATCACACTTGTTCCCCTTTAATATAATGGGTATATACTTTGACCATTATCTTCCGACAGGAGTGGGGGCGCTAGGTTGGGGCCATGGCCGGGCCACAATGTTTTCGTCTGGTGGTAACTGATGAATCCTCCACCCCCACATAGCAACAAAATGAGGATTTAGAGTGTTATGTTCATATCACTTTAAGGACTTCAAGAGACTAAAACTATTTGCTTCTCGTAGCAGTAATATGTATGGCAAAAGGCTTAGAAAATATTCAAGTTGGTTTGACAAGCAAAGACCTATTCTGGCCATAAATATGTCTGAACTCTCATACCAACATCTCAGACAACATTTGATAACACTTTCAAACAAAAATGATTGGTAAATTTTAGACCCTGTAGCTCTACGAGTAAGCAGACACTACTTCTGCATATTGCAGCATCCTAGTAGGCCTATCCATCTATTTTACACGTTAGGCAACAGCAAAATTGCAAAGCCCCCCTAGAGAAATTTGCCTCGTGGTGAAAACCTTCCAATCAAAAATTGTCAGTATTATGTAGATACTTGTTTGAGAGTCTTTTGAACATGTCAGGACAATGGTTTTGTCATTTCTGACAAATTTAGTAATGTTTGACAGTGAATTGACACTCAAAAACGATGTATTTTGAAATTGTACTCTCTGCAGTACAAGATGCATGCAGCAAGCTGTAGCTTACTTGTGCAACTGAACCATGTTAAATCAAGCTGTGTGGCATGCTAGTTTGTGCGGTGTTGTCAGATTGTACGGCTGGCCGTTTTCGCTAGGGAAGTTGCCGAATATTTTGGCGTGGAAAGTCATTAAATTTGGGTCTTTAAATGTACTAATTTGCGTGTATTTTGATGGTTTTAGCATTGTATTTTCACACGGGCGATCATATTTTCTCAAGGTGGGCTGTTTGTTGCCCGGCACACAATTTAAGGACGGCATTTTGTTGCACACCTTGGCAAGTGTTTTTGCTTCCAAGGTGGGCGTTTAGGCGGGCACGGGCGATCGCCCGGGTCATATGACCAGCCCTGCGCTGTACAGAACAGCTATGAACATGTATGAACAGTCCATAACAAGCGCGCCTTTACTCAGTGAGCTGTTCAGTACAGTTGCTATTGTGAATGGTAAGCAGTCACCGCGCAACGACGCAAAGTTCACAATGTGGTCACTAGTCACGCGCGCTGCTGTAGTATCATAGCACTGGTGTTTGCAATGATGTACCCGTTAACACGCGTAAACATGTACATGATTCGATGTGTAGAACAATGGGAGAGTTGTCTGGTGCAGTGTTACTAACCGTGCCTCCAATGACGTCACGATCTTAAGACGCGCTCACATACATTTTTTTCGCTTTCAGATTTCAGATGGGCTGAGTCTGGCCTGTAATTAGGAATTCACAAGGCGTATTACTGTGTTTATGGACGTAGTTTAGTTGGGAAAACATTCGCTTCATTTCAAGCTGTACCCAAAGAATATTTACTGAGAAACGTACTTTGGCCGTGTCATACCCACTTTAACTAAAACTACATTCTAATGGGAACCATCTCTATGTGTCATTATAATTTCATGAGGTAAAATGTTAGACTTACAGACAAACATTCTAAAATAGAGTAACATTTGTCTGAAGTACAGGACAAAAAATATCAGTTTGGTAGTATTGAGTAAATTCCATCATTTTGATACATGAGGAAAATCTAGACTTAGCTTATACTGATACTGAATACTGATAATTGGACCACCACTAGTACAGTGGGTGCACAAACACCCTTTTTATGAATGGTGGAGATCGAGGTAATCGCCAAAAATGAGTGTATGCACTCAAAATGATCTGGAAAAGACTGTCTAGCCACAGTAAGTGGTATTAGAATAGCAACTGAGGAATCAGTCCAACCAAGCAATACCTCAGTTGGCGGTTTTACCTCATTTGGTAGGTGTGCAGGTCCATACGCACCCTCGTTTTCCACCATGCAACACTACCTTTCACACATACACACACACCTACCAACTGATCACAGCAAAAACGAGGTAGTTACTCTAATGGACTTGACAACACATCCAGCTACAGAAAATGGTCTAAATATAGCAACTACACCATTATTCTAGCCGAGGAATTCCTCGATTGGCGGTAGTACCTCGTTTTGATAGTGTGTAACCTGATGAATTACCTCATTTTCCACCATTTGCCAACGCAGTAACGTTGTTTCACATTTGGGGCGTTAGGGGTGTTAAAGTATCTGTGTTTTCTTTAATAGAACCTATTCAGATTTACAAAAAAGTATTACTTTTGGGCTGCAGATTGCTCTTTAGAAGTATACTTCTTTTCCAAGGAATTGGGAGAAGCAAACAAAACACATTCTGTGTTGGATTATTTGGTACCAATTTAAACCCTGCTGTACATTTATAGGTTTTGCATTAAATTTGAACAATATCATATCCATCTGGATCAAACCTTATTGTAATTGCATCTTATACAATAGTTTGACAAATTTGGAAGGTGTAGATTTGAGTGACATTTGTAGGATTTAATGTCAAACGATGTGAACCAAGTTTGCACAGCCTTTACTTTTATGCATTTGTGTAAACAAACGATTTGGGTTTGATCGTGCCTTCAGTACATCACATTTCAGTGGCAGTCACATTTCTACTTTTGTCATCAGACATGTACAGGTATGATAGCAGTACCTCCCATAACATCAGTCTGCATGTCCTTCCAACCCAACCCAACAGCCTGGGGTGGGTGAAAATTCACTCCAGTAACTGCAGTGGCCAATATCATAGCCGACTGTGCAAGTATCCCAGGCCTTCAAATTAATTTCTGAAAAATGAATATCATGAAAAACAGAGCTACATTTGCAATCCAAAAATTCACCACAACTGTCCTTTAGTAGTTCTAATGTTTACCAAAACCTACATATTTTGCAGTCAAGTCAGAGAAATGACCCGGCATCATGTGCGTTGAAATGCAATTATTTCACGTGATATTGTAATGGCATCTACACTTACTGTATGCCTGTTTGCAGTACAGTACATGTGTCAGGATACAAGAGTACCAATCTGTAAGTTAATCAAAATGGCCCCAGAACCAGGCAAAGTAGTGTTTGGGGTAGTGGATATCTATGGGCAAGAGGTTTTAGAGAACACCTCGCACCATGGAGAAGTAATGTACGTAGTTACAGTAAAAAGGAATTTGTTGAGCCTGTCAGACCAGACCATTGGGAGTGTAATGTGAAAGGAAAGGCATCCATACATACTGTAGTTTACAAGGAAATAAAGTACCTGTTTTGCAAAGAAACGCTGTAGCCCTATTCTTCGTTCACTATTTCATTCGTTAGTTTGTTTGTTTGTTCGCTCATTCATTTGTTCGTTCGTTCATTGGTTCATTCATTCATTCATTTCCTTGTTTTTCCACATCAGAATTATACAGACAGAAGTATCAAACAAAATAATATGTGGATGGAAGTGAACTTAAAACCCTTATGGGCTTAACAAAGAAGATCACTCCTGTGAAAGATACACATTATTTCGAAAAAACAAAAACACTCAGCACCATTCCCATTTACTTCGTCCCTTCCCATTTTTACTCCATTTACTTCATCCCTTCATTGCATATTATGGGTAAAGTATTATACCCTACCCAAACAACTGGAAAGATGGAAGGAAAACATTTTGACGAAGCTTCTCGTTAACATCTCTCTCATCATATTCACTGAGAGAAAGATTTTTGAAAATTATTCCATTAAGATGACCAGCCTATTTGTGTATTTTTTTGTATAATTCCTGAAAGCCTAGCAGTTGGTGTAAACTTTTAATCAGTGCTTAATTGTATTACACATTGATGAAACTATTTGGGTCCACAAAATAGTTTTGCAATAATTTTTAGTTGAAGGCTAAGCATTTAAAGCCCAAATGTGAATATACATTGACAGTTTGAGAGGTATTGAATGATATTACACATTTATATGCAAGTAACTGCTGTAGGTTACTGTAAATGAATTAGTTTATTAAAGGTGTTCTATATCTGAACACAGAAATGCGCCTCAAAGATCAGAAGTGAAGGAGTAAGTTTTATTTTGAAATCTCTGTAAGATAGACTATACTTTGTTATTTTAGATAATTAGGTGGATGTCAAGTTTTGTCACTGAATGAGTGTAATACATGTTTTGTTGCTTTTTGTACTGTAAATTGTTTTGTTATAGCCTTGTCAAAAACCTCAGGGTTACTAGTACAAAATACCTTAGTGTCACATATACTTTGGCACTTTTAAACACTTTTGTACTGATGTATTGCACTTTGATTAGTTTGTACCCCAAAAATATGGTGCATATTATAAAGTAGAAAATCATCCCTGGTAACAATTTCCTCATCTTTTTGTAGCTGTTCTGTACATGAGAGAGAGAAAGGAATCACCAAGGAAGAACATCAACATAAAAAGGAAGCTTTCTGAAAGTTCTAGCAGTGATACTGACATAGAGAGTGACAGACTCCCAAGAAAGAAAGCTAGGCGAGGGTCCAGCAGTCAAGCCAGGGTAACAAGTAAGTGAAAAGTTACAGTGGAGCTAATACTTGGACATGTGGTTATCTTTTATTTGGGACGGGATTTAAAATATTCTAGCAGTGATACTGAATAGAGGGCGACCGACTCCTAAGGAAAAAAAGCTAGATGAGGGCCAGTAGTCAAGCCAGGGTAACCAGTAAGTAGATAGTTACTACATTGAGCTAAAACATGGATATGTGTTTATCTTTTGTTTGGGACAGAGGATTTAAAGTATTCTAGCAGTGATACTGAATAGAGGGTGACAGACTCGAAAGAAAGAAAGCTAGATGAGGGCCAGTAGTGAAGCCAGGGTAACCAGTAAGTAGATAGTTACAACATTGAGCTAAAACATGGATATGTGTTTATCGTTTGTTTGGGACAGAGGATTTAAAATATTCTAGCAGTGATACTGAATAGAGGGTGACAGACTGGCAAGAAAGAAAGCTAGATGAGGGCCAGTAGTGAAGCCAGGGTAACCAGTAAGTAGATAGTTACAACATTGAGCTAAAACATGGATATGTGTTTATCGTTTGTTTGGGACAGAGGATTTAAAATAGTAGATAGTAACAACATTTAGCTAAAACATGGATTGGTGTTTATCTTTTGTTTGGGACAGAGGATTTAAAATATTCTAGTAGTGATACTGAAAAGGGTGACACTCTCAAGAAAGAAAGCTAGATGAGGGCCAGTGGTAGAGCCAGGGTAACCAGTAAATAGATAGTTACAACATTGAGCTAATACTTGGACATGTGGTTATCTTATGTTTGGGACAGGGGATTGAATAGTTCTGGCAGTGATACTGATATAGAGGGTAACAGACTCCCAAGAAAGAAGGGTAGGTGAGGGTCCAGTAGTCGAGCCAGGGTAACTAGTAAGTAGATAGTAACAACATTGAGCTAAAACATGGATTTGTGTTTATCTTTTGTTTGGGACTGAGGATTTAAGATGTCCTAGCAGTAATACTGAATAGAGGGCGACAGACTCCCAAGAAAGAAAGCTAGATGAGGGCCAGTAGTCAAGCCAGGATAACCAGTATTGTGAGTAAATGGTTACATCATGGAGCTAATAATTGGACATGTGGTTATCTTTTATTTGGGACAGGGTATTGAAAAGTTCTGGCAGTGATACTAAATAGAGGGAGACAGACTCTCAAGAAAGCTGTACAAGGGTTCTGTAGTCAAGCCAGGGTAACCAATAAGTAGATACTTACAACATGGAGCTAAAACATGGATATGTGTCCATCTTTTGTTTGGAATAGAGGATTTAAAATGTTCTAACTGTGATACTGAATAGAGGGCGACAGACTCCCAAGAAAGAAAGCTAGATGAGGGCCAGCAGTCAAGCCAGGGTAACCAGTCAGTAAATAGTTACATCATGGAGCTAATGCTTAGACATGTGTTTATTTTTTATTTGGGACAGAGGATTCAAAAAGTTCTAGCAGTGACACTGAGATAGAGGGCCACAGACCTCCAAGAAAGAAAGCTAGACGAGGGTCCAGTAGTCAAGCCAGGGTAACCAGTAAGTAAATAGTTACAGCATTGAGCTAATACTTGGACATGTGTTTATCTTTAATTTGAGACAAGGGATTAAAAAGTCCTAGCAGTTAAACTGATATAGAGAGTGACAGATCTGAAAAAGAGAAAGCTACACAAGCAAATAGTGGTCAAGGTATTGTGGTCAGTTAGTGAATAGTCGTTGATCTTTCAGTGAGTGTAGGAGTCTGAAAAATGTAAACATGGGACCAGATAATCAGACAGGGCAATTACTAGATAAACATAACATGCTTTGATTTGTGTATGGGGGCAGCAGACTTAAAGACCTCAAACAGTAACATGGATTAATAGAGTAGGACAACCTTTCATCAGGCCTTGAATTTTTGAGACGTACAAGTGCAATCGCACAACATCACTTGCCTCAGATCACTGCGAGGAGTAGGATTTTTTGCACACCTAGATAAAGAATGGGAACTCAGACTCGATGGCACAAATACTTTAATGTGCCAATGAAAATGCACCCTTTTCCTTTTCTTTTGTTACAGCTTACGAAAACTTTATAAAAGCCAATGTTTTTCCACGTTACGGGAAATGAGAAATAAAATATATCACGCAAGCATAAGTTGTAAACTCTCAATTTTAGAACACTTAAAGCGGAGAACATTCGATGTTACTGTTTATATATATGGCCTTCTACTGTAGTAAAGATAGCTTCATAGCAGCCTGAAAAAAATACAGTACACAATTTATAGTGAAAAGTCTTTATTGAGAAATCGACAAATCACGGAAAATGACGGGAACACGGGAAGATCACGGACAATAAAATATTCACAAAACGGAATTTCTGTTTTAAAAACGAAAAAATTTTGGCATTACTTTATACGTAACGAACAAGTATACTGTGTTTGCAAGGAATGGACCACGTGCATTTTTAGTTCATTGATTTGAAGTCTTATCCTGCTACATGAAAAGTAACTGAAACGTTGAATTATCGGCACTTTTCCAGATCAACAGTTTAGTTTAAAACTCCGAGTTCAGTTATTGAACGATCGTTCGCTTTTTCAGAGACCTTGTCTACGATTTTGAGCAATTTTGTACGGCAAAACTGACTGTAAAAACTGCGAACATTTGTACAAAATGTATACGAACTTTAGCGGTCGAATTTTTGCACGATTTTTGAAATCGCGCAAAATCACAGAGATTTGAATAACATCGCATAAATTCGTAGAAATTTGATTCCTCGATAACGGGCGGGAGTTGACAATCACAGTACTGTAGGATGAGATATGTGTGCGTACGTGAGTGTCTACAGAACTGCATCGGAATTGTCGGGTATAACATCGCTCGCAACTTCACTATTTGTGTGCAAGTTATGACCAACTTCTGTCGTATAATTTACCAAAGAAAGTATAGAAGGAAACAGAACTAGCACAAATCTGAAGTCTTTTTTGTGTTGTTCAAGGGTAAATAGGCTTTCCTAATCCATACACAAAGGGTTATTGTCAGGGCAGGCAGTCGCGCCCGCCTTTACGAACTTGGCTGCACAAGTGTGAGCTTAATCTGACTGCGGTTAACTACCTGTAACTGCAGTGGGGCTTGTGCTATTGAATTGCCAGTTAACCGGGAGCAAGACGCGGTTAGCTGCATGGCGAAATTTATCTATGGTGCCTAAATCTGTTAAAGATTTATAAAATAGCACACCTACCACACTCTTTGATTTTCTGAGGAGTGTGATTTGTAGCACACCTGGAAATCTTAAACTCAAGGCCTGTTTCATGATAGAGATTGTGATGAGAATCCACTAATCGAAACAGGCCACTTATTAAGTAAGAAGGAAAAAAAAATGCTAATCTTTTTGAGAGGGCAGCAAACAATAGGATTAACCAAACTGGTAGCTCTTCCTACCAGTTTCAGTGAATCCTGTACTTGTTCTTAAAAACAGTAGATGCATTGCATATTATGTGGTATGCATTAAAAAAATATGTCAATCTGCAGAATTGTTCCAGGTATAAACACAAAGATTTGCACAAATTTGATGTTGAACAGCTAATAGATGAATTACTTCTATAGTGTTTGAAATGAGAAAATTTATGGTTAGTCCACTAGAAGACCACCCATCAAGTTTTGGTCTTCGGCAAAAAAAAAAAAGAAAATTAATCCTCCAGCACTGATGTGTGAACTGGAATGGGATGTAAGGGTTAGGGCTAGCTGCAACCCTTTTTTAAGGGGGAAGGGACCAACCCTTTTTGAAGGGGGAGGGGACCACTTAACCTAACATTTTTGGGGGATTCAAGAATCTTGGGAGCAGGCACTCCCACCATGTGATATATTTGAAAAATTAGTAATTGTATGAGGTATCTGTCTATACTACAAACTTACAAACCAAAAGTACCCAACTTCACTCTTTTTTGAGTTTTGTCTAACCATGGGCCTAATCGTGGCCAAGTAATCCTCAGCCATTAGTTATTAACTCGACCATAAATTACATCTTGACTTGCAGTAACTGATTCTATGTGAAGACACTGTCTACTGTGATGTGGCAGCCTTTGAAGAGAACATGTGCCAAAGCATTTACCAAATAAACTTAATACTGTCTCAAAAATCAAACAAATTCAGCCACTTTTATCAAGAAACCTGTTTTAAGGTTTCCAGTAATGAGCAATTTGCTATCCTTCTAGTGTCCTAAGAATGTTGTCTCAAAACTCGAGCCTATGATCACTCTTTCAGTCCTTACAAGTTCCATTTACAGCAGTGCACACTACATTTTGCAGTGTCACAGTCTGAGGGTAGTAATCTTCAATGTCAAACTGAAAGGCATCCAAAATTATCTCGAGTGACGTACATTTCATAAAATAATTGTGAGGTATGTGGTAATCACTTTAACTAAGCTCCTCATGATATTTTGGAACCTTTACTTGAATACTAATACTTTTCTCCTACGATCCCTTTGCTATTCACACATGCCCACACTAGCTCATAAGCTATCCTAACATGTTTATATATGGATACATGTTGTACCTACCCTAGTGTAATGTTTTTGTGAGGACAGTCTGATCCTTATGGACAGCTTACATTGTAAAACTTATGGTATCAAACCCTCACAGCATAACATTCAACACAGCAGTTATGTTGTGGGTAATAGAACTGAACCACGCAACACAGTTGACAGGGTTTTCATATTGCAAGTATTATAAATGTCAAAAGTGGTTAAGTCAATGCATGACTGCATTGACTCAGTGTGTGCTGCAATCAGCATTCCGACGTACAAGAGTATACATGTTAGTACGAATGAGATGTGAATAAAAACATGCTATGTAGTGTGGCGGAAAACTATGGAAGATGAAAAGGTCTTCCATGTGGAGAAATGATCGTCTGGAAGACGGCTTATTTCCAACGCTGCTTCTACAATTTTCTTCTCTGTGTTAATAAATTGTACGTGTCATAACAGGTTGTAAGTTCACAGTATGTTTGATTGAAGTTCAATGAATTTGTAGATTAAGTTAGGACAAGATGCCATGAGCTTCAGCAGAAGTCATCATAATAGCCTGCTGAGCAGACCAACGGCTTTGGGTTTCTTATCACAGTGAAAGCTGAGGTGGTAACCATCTTGTGGAGAAAATCACTCTGGACTGCTCTGCGGGCTAAACAGTGCAAGGAGGAATGTGCAAGTGACATTTTTTTGTATGCAGGCCTTTAGGTTTAGATTTTCCAGGTGTGGGACAAATCACACTCCTCAGGATATTAAAGAGTGTGCTGTTTTGTTAAATTTTAATAGATTTATCTGAGTTTCTATTCTTTACCTAGGTGTGCAAAAAATCACACTTCTCACAGTGATTTGAGGCCAGTGATGATGTGACATTGCACTCGCACACCTCAAAATTCAAGGCCTGTGTTTGGTAGCCAGTGGAGGTCACATTTTTAAAACTAAAAACATGCTATGCAGGTATGCAGAGCACATTAAATAATTCAGTCACAAAATAAGGGTCACTACTGTACGAACAGGACTCAAAATAAGACGAGGAAAGACAAAGGCCAATGGCCTTGGGCCGGTAGAAATGTGTCAGGGTACCAAGGCCCAGCAAAAGGAGAATCAGGGCCCAAACTCAAACTAAACAATGTCAAATGGAAATATTACAAAAGGGTAAATAGGTCATTGAGGCTATTGATAGAGGTAACTTTGAGGGACAAAGTGGAGTGAGGGGCTCAGAAGATATGGCGTCTGGTATTTCTTCTTATTTGAACATTGAAGAAAATACAGGAAGCTGCAAAATGAAGCAGAAATTGTAATTTTATGATAAAGCAGTTTATGAGATGTTTGCTTTGAGAATTTTCCCTTACTCAGGAGTCTGTTACCCCCTCCCCCCCCCCCCCCCACCTGCTCAGAGACCTGCCAAACCTGTAAGAGTTCTAAATAGCAGGCCACAAGTATGAACTGATTTATGGGATGGGTAAATTTGTGTACAACCAACAAATAGCAAGTCACAAAATACTATTTTACCCCACTTCAATGGCGTGCTTATAGCCTTGAGTTGCAATATCAGGATTGGTGTAGAAAATGAATGATAGGGTACTAGTTAAAGACAAACATTCAAGGCAATTCTTGTTTGGTATCATTATGTCACTTCTTAGTTTGTAATGTGGAGGAAACTGGGCCAGAAAGTTTCTAGGCAAGCTAGTACATATACCACATTTCAGGTCACATGCTGGCTAATAAAGTTGGGATTTTAAAGGGAAAATGCAGTCACAGCAATCAGAATTAGTATACCCCATCATACTAGTTCATAAATCGCTTTCTTTGATCATGTGACAATATGTTTGTTACTGAATTGTTAAATTCATGGAGAATAATTCCTTGCTTTACCTTTCCTTTGTAATATTTATGTTGAAAAACATCTTCAGAGGTACAGTACTTGTAAGACAAATGCTTACAAACTGCATAAGTACTTTCTTAAGTGGTATTCACGAAAATAATTCACACAGGTCGTAAAGATAGCAGAGTAACTGCAATAAGTGCACTTGAACCAATCGTGTGTGCGGTCTTCTGTTGCTAGACACGTGGTCCTACAATCTACACAACTATGCACACCGCATGCTTCTGTATGTGTTACTATGGATATTTTGTACTTGCCACAACTCTGAAGCTTGTGTAAAGTTACGCAAAACAGTTACGCACTTTTCTCTTCATGAATACCGACTAAGCAAGATACGCTTCGTAAGTTTGACTTACGCAAGTTTTTGTGTGTAAGTATTCCTGTGAATCTGGCCCCCGAGGCTGAATAACAACAGGTTATCATAGTATATCTGAGCTGTATGAACATATTTTAACCACTTTAGCTCAAATACTATTCATTATGTGGACATGTATAATTTTTGTGATATTACTTTGTAAACTTTCAAATGTTCTTTATGTATTAAAATAAAAATTTATCATGTTTGCCTCTTAATTTACCTTTACAATGCTTTTTTTTATATATTTTGTTCTTTTTTTTTTTTAGACAAACCACTACAACTTGAAAACACAATGCAGAAGTCTGATGAGAAGTCTGAGAATGGAGATGGAAGCAGTAAAGAAAATGACTCAGAGGAAGGGAGTAGGAGCAGTAGCAGGAATAGCAAAGATAACCAATCAGAAGAGGGAAAAAAGAGACTTAGTAAAATAATTGCTGAGAAGCAGATCCTTAAAGATAGAGTGGAGTTGAAGTGTCCAGTACCAGGCTGTGATTCTCTGGGTAAGGAACTAAGTCACCGAAATAGAATGCTGATGCCGGAGAATTAAGGGGAATCTTGCATTGTGCCAAATGTTTTTAAGTCTCACAACAAAGTTTACTTGTTATCCTCTTCTGCTATCTCATTGCCTCTCTTAAACATTCCCTTCATTTGTTGTTTTTATTGCCGAATATACCAATCTGCTTTGAATTTAAGTAGCTTGTCAACCCTTTCAAACCATAAACCTTCTGGAAAAAAATGTTTATATCCCAGGAAGGTAGTCAAATTTTCCACAGAATTTTCCCTACTTTAATATACAAGGATGAGCTTTCCTTGAATTGCCAAAATTTTGCTGCAAAAACCCAGAGTTCCTAGAAATGAGGGTCACAACTTCCCAACATTTCCACTTATAAAAATTAGTGATGCTTGCCACTATGAAGAGGAAATCAAGTTAGAGAACAATAGTAAGGTTACTCAGGGTGTGTGTGGGGGCAGGGAGTTGTTAGGAAGGAGATACAACGACCAAATCTGTCAGACAATATGCACTTGAAAACAATTTAATTCTTTTCAGGCACTGCCATTTGATTGACAGGTCTCTTTGTCCCTATTGTTAAGTCTCTGTTAACTAAACCCTTTTAATGATGATCTCCACCTTTCTTTTCCAAGTAATCCTGTGACAAAGGCCATTGTCTATACATGCTTTGAAGTAAGGTTTGTTTCCACCCATGAACGAAATTTAATCAGGATTTTCTGTAAAACGACTGGCAACAAATGTTTAAATAATGTACTTCAGTTGTGTCCTCACGATTTTAATACGTCACCTGCTGGAAACATTGTTCAAGCCTATACATTTCTCTGAGTTTTTAGCAGATTTCCCTATCATTAGGAAACATATTCAAAAAGTAAGTCATAAAGAAATTCTTAGCTGACTTTAAATGAAATGATATTTAGTGTGACAAATAACGACGAATGGTTAAAATTTTACATTTTTGCATGAAGGCTGGCAATGCAAACTTTATTGGTTCAACATAATGGGTGTGTGAGTTTCAAGGTCATTTTGGCAGTGCCTCATGTATCTTAGTTGATCTAGGTATTGAGATAGGAATTTCGACAAGAAAGGCAAGATTACCGTCAGAAACGAACATTGCTTTAAAGAGTCTATAGAATGTTGTATCTCCTTCCTAACACCTCCCTGGTGGGGGCTATATTTTTAATTTTTTTTATATATCTTTACTCTGTGAGGAAAGTTGGTAGTGGGTAGATAAAGTATGATTAGCCTCAAGTGGTATCATTGAGTGTTGTTTGTCTGTCAGTGTCATTTGCCTTTGCTTCAACCCTGTTGGTATCACAAAGTCCTTCTGGGGAAAATATAAACCTGTTCATAGTTACAAGTGCACATGCCCAAAATAAAAGCATGAACAGGGTAGAAATGAGACGATTGCTCATAGGGTTAGTGTTACAGTCTTCACTGAAACTCTTACAACTCTTCGAAAACTGAACCAGTTTGCTCCATTTTTGGATGGTTTTATTCTATGTATGGGGGTAGTATTTGTGAAGTTTTGTGTTACCAGGATGAGCACTTTCCTCAAGTGAACTTTCAAAAATTTCTTACACTTTTCGTACTGTGTGTATCTGTGTTTGTACCCCTTTGACCTTTGACATCATATCCTTATCATCACATTATATCACTTACTCTAACTGTGAACAGGCTTATTGGCTGCTGCAGGTTAAATTGCCTGCTGCCCCCATGAACTTTGCACATCAGTACAAACTAGTGTTGAAGGGTACCCTGTACCAATGTTTCCTTCTATTGGTATTGCATGAAGTCCATGCTGTACGTACCTTTAGTATATTTTCTTGCACAGTACTTTTCAGTGTCAGTCACTGAAGTTCAAATGAAGAAATGAAAAAAAAAAAACTTGTGGTTTCGTTTTCTCCTGAAATTATTATAATGTGAGTGACCACAATTTACTTCAAGGTGTAAAATGATTCAAATGACTTGACTCAAGTGTTGCCAGTTACAGCTAGTGCCCTATGACAGCAGAAGTCATCTTTACCTCCAGGGGCTTCAAGGGCCCTGGACCCCAGCTATAAGGGCATAACAACCCATTTAGATGCACTGTGAGTCTGTTTTGGGCTCACACACTCCGTCACCTTGAGGTACTGAGCAATTGCACTCAAGGGGCAACTTCTCAGCTGAAACACTGCACCAAACTTTGCTTCCATTTTGTATAGGGTATAGGTAGATAGGGTTGGGTGGTATGGAAAAAAAATCAATATATCGTCAAACTGCTGTACGTACCAAACTGCTGTATGTACAGCGTACAGACATCAATATATCGCCAAACTGTCATGAAAAATTGTGGGATGTATTGTTAATATCTTCACTAATGAGTTAATGTTTGGTCAAGGCTAGAAGTAGGCCTCTTCTATGCAGTTGCTGTAGTTTTCTTGGCCTTATTTCCTAAATTAGGCCTACATTAGCGTAGACTAGCTTCAATATATTGATAATAATGGGTAAAATATCAACATTCCAGTACCAGAAGTCGAAGTTAAGATCAATTGATCAATCAACCTAGTTACTGTTAACATTAGGCCTATACATCTTGCCTGTATGTGAAAAAGGATGATAGTGAAATTCGGAGGCCTCTTAAAATATCTTGTCGGCAAACAACGTATCTTAAAATATTTATGATGTATGTGTAGAATAGTCTTACTGAGTCCTTGGAGGTATTTTCAAAAGCTTTCCATACATCATTTTTTAAGTAATGGTTACAATTCTATACTACACTTCATGTGTAGGCTAGTAGGTTAGGCCTGTACAGGTGATAAAGGGGTGCAGGGAATGATTACTAAATAGAGAGACCTCCAAAAACATCCAGTTGACAGTCTTTTCTTGAAATATTTATGGGACATGTGCAAAAGACTCTTTCTGAACTGTTTACAATATTTTAGCAAGCTTTACTTGTATAATTTTTTCTTGAGAGTTACTGTACTTCTACTGTCTTTGTCTACCATAATGTGTATTATATCTGGGAAAAATTATTCAGTCTTAACGGTGGCCACATTGTGCCCCCTTGGAAGAGTTCTTCTGTGGTACAGTACTTTTTGTAATATCTGCATGCACAACAGTTCAAAATTTTTGCTTTTTGACAACAGGTCACTTCACTGGCAAATTTAGCAAACATCGTACTGTGTGGGGTTGTCCTCTCTACCACAACATGACTGCTGGGGACTGTCAGAGTAGGACAGAGAAATTATCCAAACAGGAAGAGAAGAATGATGTATCAAGGAAAAGCCTCCGGCAATCTGTGAGTACAGTCTACAATATTTTATGTTCATCTGTCTGTGAATATATGGATGCTCCCCACTTCCTTATTGAAATAAGATGCTTAGTTTAAACATGGTACAGAAAACAAACCGCTTTATGATGAAGCCACTCAATCTCACCAGTAAACTATGGAAATAGCTTTTCTACCCAAAACATGACGCATTATTGCAGTTAAAAATGGTGTATTGGAAAGTTAGGTTGGGTAAATTTTTCATGGGCCACAATGTGCAGTAAATTCCTTTTCTGTGAGAACATTCATTCTTGGAAATAGAGTTACCCTGCTACCTAGTTTATAATTACCTTTCATCTTGAAATGATGGTTTTTAAACATATGTAAGTTTTCTGTACCACAAAAGCAAGATTTCCATTTCCTACAGGTATCAGTTGAATGACTCACCCCAAAAAAGGGTGAATGGTGAGTCACATCATGCCCTCTTTGGCATTCTGAGATATAGGCAAAGCTCACGGTTGATATGCAGAGCAATGTTGTATTATGAAAGTTTACAACATTCTTCAGTACTCAGAAAAAAATGATGAAATGTGGTTCATTTTCAAGTGACTCAGTATGTATATCACAGTGGTGTAACTTTGGTTCAGGGTCCCTGACCAAATGACATGCGTGCATGTTACAATATGTATGTTCAGTCCAAAGCAGATATTTTGATACCAGTACTAATAGATATCAAAAGCTATGATCAGACGGCTTGATGTCTTCTCAAGATTTCGGTAATTATGGTCAAAAGTATAATCCTATGCCAGACCCAGGTGGGGAATGGTTTCTACTTCCAAAAGTCCATTGCAGAAGCCCCCAGAGTGCGTAGGAGTTAGGCCACTGGTATATCACCGTACTAATATTGTCATTTGTCCAATGTGACAAAGAGGTGAGTCACTTAAGATTTCAGTCATTGAATTGCTAACCCTCTGTGAGTTATTGTGAATATGAGCCAGCCATTACACTTGGTGCAGTCGTCAGGGCTCAGTTTTACCAGTCGTCTTGTTGCCTTGTGATGACCAAAATTTGTGAAGGACAACAAGTAGGGGGTGCTTGTCCGATGGACAAGCAAAGTTCATGCAAGAAAGAAACAGATGGCACCTAGAGCTACCTGAAAATTTCCTCTAGGACAAGTAACTTTTTTTTTTTTTTTGAACAACAAAAAAAGGCCTACAAATCGTCAGATGTACAGTCATAAAATTTTCGTAAAATCAAGGCCGAGTAGTGAACAGATATTGTCAGAGATTGAGTAAGTTTTTACTGTGCATCGCTTCTTTGACTTAGAAGTGTTTTACTTAATGTTAGATGTTAGTCACAGTAATGACTTAGGTGTATGTCCATATACTTGCTGCAAATGTGCAATGAATGACGGTGCCCTTTAAGTCAGGTAAGTAATTTAAATTACAGGTGTGTAAGTACACAGTTCAGAGTAAGTGAAACTAAGGCAAGTTAATGGTGTGTTACTCATTTAAAAACAATTTTTGCTTTGTTTGTTCAAATCATATTGATGTCAATTAGCACAAAACATGAAACAAACAATTTTTATCACACTTTTGTTTTGGACATTTTTGTACCTTGGTCTCCTGTACTTTCCGGCATACTACTGCCCATGAAGAAATTCAAAACACTGTTTGTGCTGGTTTCAGTGTGAAAGGTTAAATTATTAATGCTCTTTATTACACCTTGCTTCTACATATCGTCATAATAAAAATTGGAACCAATCCTGTGTGCTTTCTGTTTGTTCCTATCAATACTGCATTTGTTGTCCTGGTGTTTGTAGTAATATTTGTAGTGCATATCATGTTTTAACAATTCAGGCCTTTAGAGGGAGCTATTCTGTAATCCTAGGTCATCATAAATCTGGAAGGCACTCTTAGCATTTATCGCAAATTTGTTGACCTTTTTGAACCGCTTGGAATTGAAACATAGTTGAGACAAAATATTTATTTTAGGGGTACATATCAATCCCCCCCCCCCTTTACCTTCCAACAGTTTCTTCATCAGGGGTGCCTAACCTATTATCGTTGAGATAAACAGCTGCTCTGGTTACATGTCCACATACAGTACTCTTAAAACTGAAGTGTTCACGTTTTGAATATATTTATTGTTCTTCAGCTCTAGAATAGTAAAGTGGTTTAAAGTCCTCAGATTACATATGTACAACAGATGCAAAAGATTCCTTTCCATTCGTATAGCTCCTTGACTCTGGCTTTTACAGCAGAATGAGATGTCACAAGTTTAAATTTACCCCTTCCCACTACCAACTTGTATTCCTCTCCCTTTCCACAACCAACTTCCCCTCTTCCCACAACCACCTTGTATTTCCCCCTTTGCACAGCTAACTGTACAATCTATCTACAGGATATTTGTCAGAACTTTGTGTTTGGAATCCCACTACTTCACTGCTATACGGTAACCAATTACCCATCTGCTGCCACACTTGATGGTATGCACTACACAATAAAAAATTAACAATGACTTGTATAATGTAATGGTAATTACCTCCCAATATCAAGTATGAATATATCTGTACACCCTTTAATACAATTGAGACCAGCAGGGACTCACATGTCAGCAGAGTTAGTATGTGATCTGAGCACCTACCAGCTCTTACATCATCTTACACAGGCACCAAAAATAATTTAACCACCATTCCATAATACAAATTGTGAGCCTTGATGGCTGATAAACTTCCTGTCCCTAAATTTAAAAAAAAATATTTAGTTTCTATGAGTTGCCCCCTCCCCTCCCTTTACTTGATGGTTGTGAGTTTGTAGACTTTTACCGGAGTCCATAGTTTCGGAAAATTTGATTTAAGTTTCCACATGTTTTCTCAATAAGTGAAAAAAGAGGAAAAAGCTGTGCACCTCACATGCTTGGACAAAACATAAATAGCTATCAGGGAATGATGGGGGGGGGGGGGAGTAATTAAATTGTTGTTCTCCATAGGCATTTTTCACCTACATCACTGCCTTTGTGTGACTCTGAGTTTGTTAGACATTTTAACCGCCAGGCGTCTGTTGTATCACAATTTAAGTAAGACATGGATAAAAGCACAAGTATATTTTGCTTTTTTTGCGAGGGCTGCTCTACAGTGTTAGCTATGCATGGTGTTTTATAGGAGTGGCCAACTTTTTCGTACCCCCATAATCTTTTTCCACCCTGTCTTCCTTTGCAAAGTTAGTGTTGTGTGCAAGCCCATGGATACCGCACTGTGTACTTGACTTATATAAGATCGGATCAATGACAAAGTTCATGCAGACAATGTATTCAAAGAATCAAAGTCATGTATGCCAAGCAGGCTGTAAACATTAGCATGAAAGCATTGTCCAGCAAACATGTGTCCTGTTATAAATTAATGCTTTTCTATTTTAATTGAATCTACAGTAGGGGTGTGCACCCTTGTTTTACAGCATTTTTTCAGACAAGGCTGGCCCTTCCTTCGTGTGGAAGTTGGTCTTTTAGTACTACTCTAACATTAAGGTCTAAACCTTGTTTAAAGGGGCTGTTGCTTACCCCAAACATAAAAGAACATCTGCATATATCTAAATACAATTAGTGACTGCACTTGACATTGATATATATATATATACAGTGCATATCAACTTGACTCCGATTGGTCATTGGTGAATTTTATAGTCAGTTGCATTCCCAATTAAGCTGACACCGAGTAGTATGTAGGTATGGCCTTGAGCAATTTGAACTCTGTGAATAATAATCAAGTTTTGGTGGGGAAATACACTAGACAGGTGAGTAAAATTAACTTTGAGGGGCTACAGTAGAAGTAAACTTAGAATTTTCACTGCCTCGGGGGCAAGATTGTACAACCTCTAAAGTGATGTATGCTTAGATGAAGGTTAGGTGTAATAACCCTGTAACGCGCCGCCAAAATGTGCGGTTCGGGGATTGACCAAAAATTGCAAATTATTTATACTTAAAACAGGAAAAAAATGATAACAGAACACAGCCTTTAAAGTTTCCCAAATATAATTCGCACAATTACTGCTACCAAATTACAATCGTAAAATCACAGATCAGCAGATTGATAAAGATAATCAAAAGAACAGATAATTTAAAGATCAGATTACAAGGCGAAGTCCCATGCGTCAACCAGCCGTCTCAGGCCATGCCCTCCGCCCACGTCAGCCAACGCCCATGGTCTCTGGCCCCTTCCTCTGTAGCCCTCCGCCTGGGTCAGCCAACAGTCTCTGGCAACGTCTCTGGCGTCAGCCTACGCCCACAGTCACCAGTCGTCCCTCTGTGGTGTCCTCCGCCAACGTCAGCCAACGCCCACAGTCCCTGCTGGTCCGTCTGTTGCGCCCTCCGCCCACGTCAGCCAACGCCCACAGTGTCTGGTCCCCTTCCTCTGTAAGAGCTCCGCCAACACTTCACTGCACAGAGGGTTGACTCACATCCTTAATTGAACAAAGGGCCCTCTGCAACTACTTCTATGTGTAACAGGACTTACGCAAGTACTTAACTGTAGGAAAGGCCTCCGCAACTACTTCAATGCGTAACGGGACTTACACAAGTACTTAACTGTAGGAAAGGCCTCCACAATTACGTCAATGTGTAACGGGACTTACGCAAGTGCTTAACTGTAGGAAAGGCCTCCGCAACTACTTCAATATGTAACGGGACTTACGCAAGTGCTTAACTGAGGGAAAGGCCTCCGCAATTTCTTCTGCTTCACTGTGTAAGGGGTTGACTCACATCCTTAGTCGTACAAAGAGCCTCCCGCAACTACTTCTATGTGTAGCGGGACTTACGCAGGTGCTTAACTGAGGGAAAGGCCTCCGCAACTTCTTCTGCTTCACTGTGTAAGGGGTTGACTCACATCCTAACTGTACAAGAGGTCCTCAGCCAAATTACTTAAGCAGGTAACCTAGGATATAATTTTGCGCCCTCAAGACGTCATTGAAACGGATCCTAGGAGAGTCAGATTTCCCTCTATCTACCTTCCAAAAAGGCGATTCCTTTCTGAGCAACAAAGAACTAGTTCCTCCAACCCAAACTGTTTACAGAATAAAGGCACAATTTTTCTATTCCGAAAATGGCTTTAATCAGTCCACTAACGTGTATCCTTACTAGCATAATTCAGATTACGCCAGTCCAAATTAACAGCTTAATTGTATAATTTCTACGGCTTAGCGTTACCAAATCTTGCTTTCCACCAGGCTACTTCTATCTCGTTTTCTCTCCGTGTACTTTTCGGCAAGGCCTCTTACTGCGTCGCACTTGCTGTTTTCACCCTCATAATTCTCTCAGTGGCTCTTTCTCTCTCTTGTTCACCCGTGCAATTCTCAAAGCCACTCCTTTCGCATCCCCACGTGTCCTTTTAAACCACGTTGCGATACCCAATCACAAGTCCGAGACTCCTATGCCACTCCCACCCGCGTGCAGCCTAGTATACCCTACTGTGCCAAACTTTCTTCACGAGGGCGACGAGAATAACCAATCAGAGTCTTCCTGTGTAATCACTGTACAGCAGACAAGTGAGATCCGGCCGGATATCCTGCTTCCGGCATCTGGTTTCCTGCGTCTAGTGCCCCTTCCCCTTTCCTGCTTCCCGCTTAGTTTAGTCAGGGAGCTGTTTAGTTATCCTCGGCTCGGCGTGCTTAAAGTGTACCTAAAGTCTGAAAATTCAAAAATATATATTACAGAGCATGAAAACTGAATTCCAGTGGTCCAATTCCCATCTTCACAGGACTTTCTTAAGCTGAGATATAAAATGTTGAAGTTTATTCACTCGATTTAAAAAGGTAGATTGCGCAATAATTTGTGATGTCATTGTTGTACTACTCAAATTACAATCTTTGTATTTCTTTGTTTTTCTGAAAGCCACCGCACCTTGTGCCAAAATGTGATCGCGTTCTTACTGCTTTGGAGTGACTTGACTATATAAGCCCTCTCTGTACAGCATGTCATGCAAGGAAACAGGAAGCGGTCAAGGTCATATAAACATTTTTAATTTTAAAAGAAAACAAAGCATTTAATGTGAGTTGTACAACAAGAATGTCAAAAATTATTGCGCAGTGAACTGTTTGGATTTAAGTGAATAAATTTTAACATTTAATATCTCAGCAATGGAACAAGCTATGACAATGGGAGTTGGACCAATAAGATTAATTTTGTAACCTCTAAAATATATATTTTTGAATTTTTAGACTTTAGGTCCACTTTAAGAAAAATAAGACAGAAAATCTCAGCTGCATTACAACACTATACTTGAAGGCAAGGGTGTAGCTGAGGGGGGGGGGGGGCAGGGGTAAGAAAGTCTCTGCCTCCTTCCCAAAGGTCCCCCACTGGAAAATTCAAAAATATATACAAGTATATGATAATTCCATACTTGAAGTCCCCCTCCCAGTGAAATGGTGGACCCCTCCTCACAAACTTCTCTGGCTACACTACACTACACTACTAATTTTTTAGTTTCAGGGGCAGATGCACTTACCCTAGTATGAATCTATACCAAAGTATATAAATAATGTATGGCTCTCCTGTAATCATTTAAAAACATTTTATGTTAATGAAATATTAAATTCATGCAGCATACAGTTAGCTCTTGGTTGACCCTCTGTTTACAAAATTGGCGTATTTTAAAACATCATAAAAGGGACCTTAAATAGAGTTAAGAGTTAGATGAGGTTTTACGGCTCAGTTTCTAACCAGTTGGTGTAAGTCGGGCTGGCCATGGCCTTTTTTCCAGTTGTGGCTCACTGGCTTGTTTTCCCCACTCCATTGCTTACTTTTAATGGAAAAATAGATGTGTAACATGTTGTTGACATTTCAACACAAAGTACATGTTAGGTTGATGGCAACCAGAATTTACAATTTGTGACTGTGCTTGGATTTTACAACAAGTTGCAGTGATTAGGCAGTGACTAATAGATAAGTTATATGTGAGGTAGAGTAGCCGTCGCCATACACAGTGGTGTACTCAGCAGAATGCTGTCTTGGGTAATTAAACTGCATTTTGTCTGAGATTTTCGCTGATAGGTTCTTAAGACTTATTTTTTTTTTAAATGGAAGAGTCACTATAGAAGTGAGCTTGGTGGGGAAAATTTTATGTCTAGGAAAAAGAAAACTAAAGCGAGTCTTATAAGGCCCTTTCAAAACTGGCTGTAAGGTCTTAAGAGATGTTTTTTTTATTTTTAAGCAGGCCACACAATTTCTTGCACAGTAACTCATAAAATCCAGTAGTCACACATAATAGTCACTGATTATTATCTGAATCAGTGTGTTAATGGTGAAGTCAGTAAATATTAGTATAAAAATCACAATAAAAGAGTGAAAGTTACAGTTAGATATGTCCTAAATGAGACTGTTACAGTGTAGTCCTTGTCTATTGAACTGTGAAGGCCATCACTGGTATCACAAAGGTGGCGTGAATGATATTGTACCACCAGTGAATAGGTTGCATATGTGTGTGTGTGTGTGTGGGTGCAGGATATAACAATGATCATTCTACAGTATATCTGTGTGTAAAGGACCAGTACCACACTTCTGTAAAGATATATGGTGATGCAACAAACCTATCAACTTTTTTGTGGTATTTCTGTCAGGTCTTCACTCATCATTATGGCTGCCATTTGATCTTGTTAGTTTGGTATCCTAGCTGGAAACTAGCCAACTTGTCTAATACAGTATGTATTAAGCATGCATACTGTAGCCTACTTCAGGTGGTATGGGTGAATGTTTCACCTTACATACATGAAGCCAGGATAATATACCTGTGGGGATTACCATGTTATTGGATATCATTGTAAGACTGATTCCTATGGAAAAAATCAATGTCTGATGTCAAATGAGAAGCGTATTTATTGTTTAGTGATTTGTGGGTGGAGTGAAATTGTGATTTGTGGTACAAGGCAAGACATTTTGATGAAATGGAACTCTGTGACAACCCATGCTTTGGGCAATGAACTGCATAAAATGGATGGAATTATCTTTCACATATCCAGATAGTATGGCATTTTATATTTACTAGTGAATGGAACACCGTATCACAGCCCTTTCTTGTGGCATTACTACTGACTGTGAATATCTGTATTAAATGTCTCTGGGTGCAGTTTTAAATGTTTTATCATGATCAAATCAAAAGTATCACACAGGTTGCAGCTGTACAGCTGACTTGAAACAATGATACAGTACATTCTGAGTGGAAGACAGAATATTTTACATTGGTGAATGTTGCAAGATTTTATAGCATCTTTGGATTTCAGTACTGAGATGTGAGTTCTGTCCTTTTTAGATAACAGGGAATTTGCAAAACTTATATTTCTGATGACAGATTTATCTCTTGGAGTACAGTCCTACAGATTGTGTAGCTTTGACTGATAATGTTGTGTTTTAGCTAATACTTTAATGTACTGACAGTATGACTCAACTCTTGCATGGCATTAAATATTACCAGGAGAACCAATGGACATTTGTATGAGTATTCTTCCACCAATCCTACAGGTCTGAGGAATTTTATCTTCTCTAGAACTTTGTGTTAACATCCAATCAAATATTTACTGTCTAGAATTTGATGTTGACAAACATGGTCAGTTGTTTGGTTTTTTGTACTTGAGCAACTGTTTCCTGTGCAGGAAAGGTATTGTACTTTTTGAGTTCCTGGAGATAGTGTGCACGTTCTGTAGTTATACAGAGGTGTGGATATAAGTGTCTGCTAGCTATTGTACAGTGTATGTCACAAATATATTACAGACTTCAGGAGAGCAGCGCTGTGTCACAGAGGTCTGTTTAGATGGCTTCCATAGGTACATAGTTGTGAATCCTAACATTTCAAGGACTATTTATAGACAAACTTCAAAGTATAACTGGAAAGATTGGAATGTCAGAACTGAAGTTTCTACAGTTGGCCTAATAGGTTTATGAAATCATACCAGAGTTTACTTCACATGAGTACAGTTAGTGGTGGCCAAAATTGGAGCATGTTTAAAAGCAAACTACTTTGTATAATGCAGTGTAATGGAAAAACTTTTACAGGACTTTATTGCCAACAATCTGCTCACACAAGATACAGTACATCTTTTTGCCTGTCTTGTTAAACTCTGTTGATCATGTGACCTTTTCACAACAACTACAGTATAAACAAGCTAGCATACAGTATGATCTTTTGTTGATTAAACTGTTTTCCTACTGTACAATAGGCATTCATTTACCTTTAGCAAAGAGTTTTCTATCAAACTGTGGCATCACAACTTGGGAAGTGTTGAAGTTATTTGCTTTTAGATAAAGGTGGAGATACTGTTTGAATTCTGTGAATGTTAGAGAAGGATAAGGTTGAACTGGTGGACTGCAAATAAATGTAGCACATGTGAGAAGATACATCATCCTTGCATTAAAGGCTGCATGTGTTTGTTAAGGAAATGATCAAATGAAACTTGCTCATGCAGTGGTTTCAAATGTAACAAACCCTGTAAAGAGTCTACTGTATATCCAATCAGTGGTGTCTCTACTATTTGTTGGATTGTGTGATACAGTAGCTACAGTACAGTATTCACAAGGCACTGTGGTAGCTGTGTTTTCTGGAAGTTGTAACTGCTGGACAGTTTGATGCTGTAGTATAAAGGACAGTGTGATGCATACCAGACACTGGATCATGGTACATTGTAGTTTTGTAAACTGGACAGTGTGGTACTGTATAAACTGCAGTACATGTTCACTGGACAGTGCAATACTGTAGCTGTTGTGCACTGGACAGTGATACTGTAGCTGTTGTTCACTGGACAGTGATACTGTAGCTATTGTGCACTGGGCAGTGATACTGTAGCTGCTGTGCACTGGACAGTGATATTGTAGCTGTTGTACAGTGGACAGTGTAACACTGTAGCTGTTGTATGCTGGACAGTGTAACACTGTACCTGTTACACACTGGACATTGTGATACTGTATCTACATAGAGTGACACTTATTTCTACCACACATTGTGCAGTCTGAGAGCTACAGTACACCATGGTGGACAGGTGATCTCTAATACTTAGGAAGTGAAATGGAGTAGTAGGCTTCATAGCTGTTCACAGGAATGCACCACACAGGAAGTGAGTGTTTTTGGAAGAATTAATATAACTTATTGAAGAGGAAATATCAGTATGGATTGGTATGCAAGAAAGAGCTATGTATCGGCTATAATGGTCTTATAGTTTCAGCTGTGTTTGTATGTTACCAACAATCTTTCTGGAACATTTTCCTGTTTAGAATCAAAACCATTTCAGAGGTGGGTGTCATTTTGTGGATGGATATCATTTCAGCTGTTATGTGGCATTCCAAGATTTTAGGGACCAAATGTTTTGACACATCTTTGGCTACTCTTGACTTTTGCAGATGCCTTTGTGATGTGGATGGATTTTTATTTTGATTTGTTTTTTTTTCGAGGCCTGATTACCGTATTCATCAGCAAAGAATGGAAGCAGTGCAATGAAGTATTTTATAGCATCCAGCTTTAAGATATTCTATAAGCCGTATATGTTTAAATGGGACATTGTTGAGGACTTGACAACAGGTATTATATGAGGACAGCATTGCTAGCATTTTTATACCTTCAAATGCTAAGTTAGACCAAGGAACCACTTATGTGATAATGCATGAGTAACCTTTGCATTTCAAAGGGACTAGAAAAAAAGAAAAAAGGTAAAACAAGAGGTTGTGCTTTAAGACATGTTTGGAAGAGGATGACTTGAAGATGGTTCGTTCTACAATGCTTCTTCCTAAGCTAATTGTGTCTTTCATGTTGCTTGTAATGGTTGTAGCAATCATCTCAGATTTTTTTCTCGCCCTTAGTGTGGTATCACCCAAATTTCGAGTGGGGCCTGTAGTCTGGTATAGCTCCTTGGTGATACCCAAGCAAGTGAAACCACCATCAGTCAGTGTTGTTCAGCACCTCCAAGTGCCACATCCACGTCTTCGGCCCACCAGGGCACGGTCACCTTTGGCATTTTCAGCGGAGCGAGCAGCTAATGCCACCTTCATATTTCATGTGTTTCCAGGCGGAGGGTCAGGTGGGGTAATGGAGTTGATTGCAACCCTGAAAGAGCGGTACCCTGACCAGGTGGCACACATAGAGGAAATGTCTCGGTTATCATTTCCACCAGTAAAACAATGGTCTCATTGGCATCGTGTGAGAAACTTACTTCTAAATGTGATCAGTACTTCACCTAAACCCTGTATAGTTTTCATTGAGTCCCCTTTGTTTGTTGCAATTAATAATCCCAGTGTGTACTTCCTAACTCTTTTGAGAGATCCCCTGAGTAGGTTACAGAATCATTTCCAGTTAGACCATTGGGGAGATGATCTCCAAAACTTAATGCATCCTCATTGGTCAAAAAAAGCAGGGTCATCATTTGAAAGTTGCATTATTAAGCAGGGAAAGGACTGCTCATATGCTCTAGCTCGTTACTTTTACTCTCTGTGGTTTTGTGGATTTGACAGGAACCCAAAATGTGTCAATAAGGGGCAGAATAAGGTGGCCTTTTCTTTAGCTCAAAAGAACATCGAAAACTTTCTATTAGTGGGAATAATTGAGGAGTTACATAAATTTATTGTAAGCTTGGAACAACTAGTACCAACAGTTTTTCATGGATTGGAGGACCTGTTTTTGAGTGAGGAGTTTGCTGAAATTCATTCAAGATTTGAACCAAAAAGAAATATTTCACTGAATGAGGAAATTAGATTAAAGATTGTAAACACTTTGAAAGACGACTACTCTGTTTTTGACTTTGCCAAAAAATGCTTCTTTAAAAAATTTGAACAATTGACATTATTTAATACATCTGAAGTGGCAGTGGAAAGATAATGTTTGGTCATGGCTTGAAAGATACAGTGATGCAATCATACTGTTTGAATTAGTATGCCCTGGTATCTAAATTTATGATTGGGTCTTTGCATAATAAAATTAGGATGTTTTCTTATTGTAATCAAGTTTCTTAATTTATACAGAATAACACCCTAAACGTATGCAATATTTATTTTCTGAAAGATACTTGTAAGGAGAAAAGTCACGGTTGCAAGATGTATGGTATATGATATACCTGTACTTACTGTATGTTTTACGAAAAGGTTGAGAGACTATTTGTTCCCTTCAAAAGCACTATAGCCTTGCCTTTAGCATACTTTATGAATCATACAGTACCTGTAAATTATACAATTGGTGACTGCACTTTGATTGACATTGATTGAAACAATAGCTTTACTCTGGTTGGTTCCCAGTTGCTTACACACAGTATTGTATGGATGATGGCCTTGAACAACTTAGACTTACATGTAGTGCAATCTACTCTCTGGAGGGTGTATTAGACAGGTGTTTTCTCTTTAAACTTAAACATTCTAAATTGTATCTTTCTTTTATTCTTTTTTGTCCTTTTTCTAGTTGACTTATAGGCTGTGCAAAGTGACTTGATAAACTTGTTGGAAAAAATGGCTAAAAAGAGTAAAAATGATGATGTCAACATTTCAAAGTCCTACGTATGCCCTGCTTTTGGTGTAAATGTCCTACTTTCCTCATGTTTTATTGGGCATTTTAATTATCTTTATTTTATCCTATTTTTTTTCCTCTTGGTCCACTTGATAGGCTGTATATACACCTCTCTCATTTCACATTACAGTACAGTACTTTACACATGTGCAGTACAGTATATCATTGTCCAATCAGAGCGGCATGGAGTTTGAAAATGTATAGCTTACTTTAAATTTATTCACTGTTTATGTTGATGGAAGTGCATTCACCAATTGTGAATTTTGGTTTCATCAAACCTACAGTGTAATGTGAGTACTCTAAGAAGGGGCAGGTCGCCTGCCTCTACTTCAGTCACAAACCCTAGACTTTACTGTAAGTTAAATAGTCCCCCTCACTTTCCTTGCAATCCTGCTCCTGAATAGGCAGCATTAAATTGATCCTGTCAAAAATTTGCACAATAATCATATTTTGGAGTGAAAAGTTCTGTTGTGGGTTTTAATGCAACAATAAAGCACATACTTGGCTTTTGGTCTTTGTAGAAGGGATTAAAAGTTTTGTCTTTGATTTTCCCATATGAATCTCTGACACTGGCACTTACAGTAAGGTGCCTGTTGGGAAGGCCTCCTTTTAGGTAAGTGCCTAGCCAATGTTGTGGGATATGTTTCTGTGTCAGTTATAAATTCATTGTAGAAGTTACTTCTTCATATAAAGTGGCAACTAAGAAGGCTGCCAGTATCTACTGTATATTCTCTAATAAATGCCCCCTGTAAATTTTTGAAAGGTGAAACAGTTGTTTAGTGGTCATTTGCCAAGGGAGAAGTGGATGATGTTTTGATTCTTTATTAAAAACGGAGGGACTTTAACAAGAACAGTTACAGGGAAACATCACTGCAAGGAAACTGGGGGATAAGAGGTGCCCTGCAAGTTAACCTTCACATCAGTTAGCTCATTTGAAGACACCAGTGTAGGCTTTAGCAATAACTTATTTTTTAATTAAAATACACCCTCAAATAAATACCCAAACTTATAGTGGGGCGAAGAGTATCTGTCTTGAAAGATACGGTACTACACTGTATGTGTTATCTTCAGACTCTTACATTTTATTATACAGTACAATATCCATTTAATACGGGACAGATTGAGATGTACCACAACGAGGGGAAAAAATCAAAGCTTTTCCTTTTATTTCCTTGGTGTTACTACTTGAGCAGACCATATACTGTACAGCAGTTGTGTATGTTGCCTAATGTATAGTACCTATACTAGATGTAGAATGTGTGAGCAGGGAGTTGCTAGCACCTCCCTGGTTTGAGAGCTGAACCAAATGCACAATTTGACATTCTGTTTGGGTTACATTCTAAAAATCAAATAAAGTATTCAGACTGTAAACAAACCTCATCTAACTACCTTTGTCATTTTTTCTGTTGAACTACAATTTATATGTGATTTGAATGCATTTTCCTATCAGTATCGGTTATCTCAGCTTCCTGCCACATCGGTACAACACTAATTGTGTAGTCTAATAGCCCAAAGTCTATTCTGCTGAAGACACTGTGAAATAACGTCCTCTTGTTATCTGAACACTACGCCAGGTTTCGACAAATTCTTTTTTCATTTCTTCTCCATCGGGCTAGCTGTTCTCTTAGTCTACTTGTCCGCATGAATATCTACTTGTCCACTTTTAATATGCCTTTGAACTCCTTGTGGAGGAGACTTCGAAAGTGTACTTGCTCGGCGGGCTATGATATTGAACAATGCACTTGCCCGAGTAAGTTTTTACTTGTCCCGGACTGTCGGGCGGGGGATTTGTCGAAGCCTGACTACTCGTGTGGTGATAACTTTGACCACTTTCAGAGTAGGGAGGTGAGCAGGACCTCACGATCAGATCCAGACTGATGAGGTTCCGTGCTGGAGATCAAGGGTTTCGCTTTCACACTGGTGAATCAGTGGTGAATCAGACCCTGAACAAGCCATTGATAGACAGGAAACTATGTAAGACAGACCATGGAGCTACTGCATGGAGCTACAGTACCATATGTGCAGTAGCTCCATGGTAAGACTCAGATGATACACCACTCATTAAATGTGTGTACACCCTCAGATCTACATTGCCCCTCCTAACCACACCGATTGCTTTTTACAAAAAATAAAAAAAAATAAAAAAAATACAGTGGAATTGTTATCATGCTGTATAACTACAAACCTGTGAACAAAAGTGCATCTCCTGTGGGTGTATCAAAATCTCAAGATCTAACCTTGAGTATGAGAACTGTCACACTACAAAGTTTAATTGTGTAGAGGATCAGATCAAAATCTGATTTTCTGCTCAAGATCAAGTGTCAAAGCACTCTTCATTCGTACATCTGTTGTGCATTATAGGCTACACTACATGTCCGACATTTCATTGTTCTGCATGTGTCTTAATGTCATATTGTTTCATCAAAGTGGCCTGTACAGTACAGTAGTTGGAAAACAGTTCGAATTTTCCTACTTTTAATGTTAAAGTGCAATCACTAACTGTGAATTTTGGAAATCTATTTCGCTCCTACTTACCTCCCCAATTACTACAATTGGACAGCCCATTTACCGCGGAATAACTCATGGCGATGAATAAATCCCTAATAGAGGGCGCCCTACTCACCTCCTAACCTCCTATCCTGCTTGCTATTAGTCGCCCTTGCTTCAATGGCAGTGGAATGACTTACAACGTACTTTATTTTGCTCTGACAATTTCGTGTTTTTGCACCTTCCTTCCCGGTGCCGTTTGGTTCTTTCATCCGTTTTTCTGGGAGAAGGCCTCTTTTTCCCTCTTGGGGAACCTATGTGAGGTGGTGAATGTCTGCTTTGAAACACGTACGTGGTATACTTTAAAGTGTTCATGTGATCATGGTAAAAGGATCTACAATCAGCCATTGGAATCAGATGATTCACAGTGAGAGCAAATAAAACCAGAGCAATTCCCTGTGATTTGCTGCTCTTTTTACGGTTGTCGAGTGACAGAGTTGTCTATTCCAGCTGAGTACTGTGCACCAATGTGTTTCGCATGTGGGTGGGTTCGAATCCCGCTCCATATATGCGGTTTTTCTCCGGGTACTCTGGCTTTCCTCTCACTTGGCATTTGGCTTGCCACAAAAATCAGCCCACAAAGTTGGTTGCGTGTCCGACTGAAGCGCCCTGAGGAAGAAACAGAATAACTAGCCGACTGTGACTTTTTTAGGTTGTGATGTGCTTTATATGTTTTGGACTGTACCGTGACATGGTTCTATACAGCATGTTGCCTTACCCTGCACATGGAGAGTTGAAGTATGGAACCAACTACTCAGTCTTTCTTTATTTTGGAATATCATTTAAAAAATTAAAAACAGTATTCAAGTAGTGAATAAATCGTAACTTGTTACTTTTTGTCATATGTTGTGTTTCAACTATTATAACTCTGTGATATTGGAATGATCCCCCTTCTTTTAAATGTTGGCATGGGAAAATCAGTCAGACAAAGGGTATCAATGAAAGGTCCTGTAGTGTAGTATACATGACAAGTTTTGCAATAGTTTTGCTGTAGACCAGTAGTTCCCAGTGGGGGCATAATCATACCTTGGGATAATGCCCCTGGGGGTATTTTTGCAACTCAGGAGGCACTGAGCGCTAAGGGGGTGGCAGAGGGCATTTTGAAAATATGAGATACTCATTTTTGTGTGCATCCTTAAAAATTCCAAAAGGTTTTCTCCAGTGGAGCTCTCGAATTGGTTGACATAATTGAAAGGAGATAAACGAATTCAGCAAGTCAGGGGGTCTAAACATTCCCTCCTCAGATACACTACAAAGTATGTGAATTCCCTATATCAAAAAAAGTCACAGAATATAGCATCTAACAATGTTTAATTTCATTTATTTTCCTGGTTAGGACCCCCATATTCCCATCAGTGACAGTAAGCAGTGACGGAAGGTGCGATGGCTAAAACTTTCGTTGACACTTTTATCTAATCTAGAATGTAGTTTTATCCTTGTCCATAAACATGACATACTGACAAAAGTGACCAAATTTTGTAGGTAACTGTAAGATATCTTTTGCAATGTATGAAGTAAAATTTTAAAATATTTTCAAAATTTTTCAGTGTGTCAATTTTGGCTTGCCCATTATTTCTACCTGTAGGAAAGCTTGAGTGGTATAAGTCTTTCGAAGCCCCATGCGACCTCTTCCATCTTTTTTCCTCCCACCCACAGTAAAATCCCCTTGCAGTGTGAGGGGGAACTTCTGTGAGTTACTATTGAAATACAGACTGGTCTAAGGGTGATTTTTGTACAGTAATCTCTTTAGGGAACATTTAAGGTGATAAAGTAATTGAAAGATAATCAAAATTTGACTTACATTGCCTCATTTTTGTGTCGACAATTTCGTAAATACCTGAGAGCTTCTAGAGGCTTTGCTCCAGTTCCCCACTGGGATGTTGGCCCCAGGCTCCATTAGGGGCCCTTGGGGGAATGGTCCACACCTCAGTGGGACCCATGGCATCTGTTAAATTTTAAAAAAATTCTCCACTGCTGACTGTGATCAAGCCTTCATGTTTTCATAAATCGTGGGTAAAAGATTTGCCATCTCAAAAAGGAGTCAGATTTTGAAGTCTCGCACCGCAGGTTTGCTACCGTGGGTCAAACCCACTTGTAAAAACAACGTGTGTGTATAGGTCTACCCTTTATTTCATTATGTGTGTTTATTGCTGTTGTTTCATTCATAGCAATAGTATGCTATACATGGAAGGGGGAGGGTGGTTTGCCCAACCATATCCGGTGAAAGGGGACGGTGAGCTGAGAAAGGTTGGGAACCACTGCTGTAGACAATCTGCCATGAAGGGGAGGGTGTAGCATGAGGCTAGAATTCAAGGAGGATTTAGCCATCAGGCGACTAAATACTTCTTTATTTTTCACCCGGGAAAATGGCCGTTCCCGGGGAACTTTGGCTAAACAAGCCTATTGAATTTTAGCGGCATGAAGGGGAGGGATAGGTGACTGCATCATAGTATGTAGGTCATTGAAAGAAGATATATATTGGAACAGTCCGAACAGACTAGTTGATACCTCATGAAACCACAACAAACACAGATGATGGCACAGTACTGAGACTTTCCTAAGATGTGGGAACAGCAGAATGAATTAAAAACTGATGTTAAGTTACTCAACTTGCTGTAGAATGAGTAAGTTTTAAAACTTGCAAAATGAGGAATAGCCATTTAACTGGTATACACTTCATGTAAGCCAACCTCAAACTGAAGTGAATAGACAGCTACTAATCCTATTCACTTCAGGCTATTCAGCCTATTCATTTCCCTTCAGTTGTCTATTCACCTCAGTTTGAGGTAGTCTTACATGAAGAATCCCCCATTTAACCAATCATGTTTATTGATTACCTGGGCCATCCAGCCCACATTACTTGGGGAATTAAGTATACTATGTCTTGTAAAGGCCATCTAGTATGCCTGAACCATGAAACAAATGTCAGGGTCATCAAATATATATGAAAACCAGGGCCATCATGTCTACAAATTTTGCCTAGGGCATTAATCTATTTTTTTTTTTTTTAATTATACCATCAACTCTTCAGTAAATGCTGAGACTATCAAGTCCACAAATTTGCTGGAGCTATAAGTCCTCATTAATTGGGGCCTGAAATCTGCTGTCCCCAAGTAAATTACAATTGGTTGCCCTAAAACCATTTAGAGTGATGGGTCTCTGCCTTTGTCATGTTATAAAGTACCAAGTTTCGGTGTACATATAATCCCACTTGGCATGCTTGGTTTTGAGTATCATGTGCACAAGTGTTAGTGTTTAGGGAATAAAAAATCAAAGGGAAATCTCTCGCTGTGGAAATATGTTGTTCTTTTAAAGCTAATACAGAATCTTTTACATTTCAGGTGTCACAATTACAGTACACTGTATATTAATTGGCTGACGTTAGCAGCTTGAAAGAAATTCCCCCACAATAGACGAGTTGGGAAATTCAGTACTTCCGGTCAGGTCACAAGGTCAAGTATACCATGACAATGGTAAGGTATTTACAGCTCTGCGTACTAAGTATGCAACACCCGCGCTGGGACACTGTAAGCGAGGTACACTTCACCTTTGACCCATTCCCATATTGCATTGCATGGAAACATTTCCCAACTCGTCTATTATCTTCATGGTGGGATTATGAACACAGGATTGAAAGTCATGCAATTATGCATTTGTGTGTTCATTGATGCTCTCTATTTTGAAGTGTGAATAGCTGCATGCAGTACCATGTTGGCTTCAAATTGCCCACATACCCTTGAAAGAGTGCTACCACTTTGCGTTAAGAGCACACACACAACATGTGAAACATCACGAAAGAGCTGTGTTGTGAGGGTGTACAGTATGCAGTACGGTACTTGTACATATGCTAGTGATAACCCATTGAGCACTGTAGGTGAGGTTTCTAATTTTCCTTTTAATTGAAGTGCAGTGAACCATGGATCAAAGAAAAACTCAGTAAACAGTTATCCCTGTGGCCACCAATGGAGATTATCGAAGTACATTGGTACTGCATATGCTTGTATATATGTGGGGAAAATTTGGTTTGTGATTAAATAGCTCAAGGTGTTAGGTTGTAGTGCAATGTATTCAGTGTCGGCAAAAAAGAAGATTGGGAAAAAAATGCACAGTGAAATATGACAATTAAAGGTGATTTCGCTGTCAACATGACTAAATGCTACTAATATATGGAACTGTAACGTCAACAACATAAGGTTTATCTACAGTACAAAGTGGTTGAGCAAGGCAATCTTTACAAATGGTGGGCTGTAGACATACAGCATTGACAGAGTATAGTAATTTTTTTCTGAGGGATATTGAATAATGTAGAATGAACTTCAGTAGCAGTGATTTTGAAAGGTTTTTGATGCTGGCAGATGATGAAGTTTGCATGCCCAGAACTTGCTTGGAAGATAACTGTAACCTCAGGCTTGTAAGCTAAGCTAACCTAGAACAGCAGCAAGTCTTTACTTGACAAAGGAGCACCTGCTTAAGATACTGTGCTGTATGTACTGATGTAGCACCATAGAAGATATTACAGTTTGGAACAAGTAATGAGTAGAGCCTGGAACTATCTGAACACAGTACATCCTGGAACAGGTTTATAAAGAAAAAGACCGGAAACATGGTAAGAGCAGAACAGCCTGGGAAAAGTTGAAGGCAGTGCAGCCTGGGAAAAGTTGAAGGCAGTGCAGCCTGGGAAAAGTTGAAGGCAGTGCAGCCTGGGAAAAGTTGAAGGCAGTGCAGCCTGGGAAAAGTTGAAGGCAGTGCAGCCTGGGAAAAGTTGAAGGCAGTGCAGCCTGGGAGAAATTGGAAGGGAGGCTGGAGCAAGAACGTGAATGCGCCAAGTAAATTAAGCTAAGTGCCATTTAGCCTAGAACAAAAGTCCAAGGTAGAGAGCCTGGGAAGAGTAAAAGGCAGAACAGCCTGGAGAAATCAGTTAAAGACAGCACAGCCTGGAACAATTGGGCTGTAAGGCCTGCAACTAAAGTTTCCTCATAAGTACCATAGTCGTATGTATAGTTTCACCTCTGTATCTGTACCATGTCTCTTTACTTGACAGTGTTGAGTGTGATTGCTGACAAATAAATGTTCACACATACTTGTGACCAATTTTGTTGACAGTCCTGATCAGTTTGTGATGTATTTTTCCAGGAAGGATATCTTTGCTCTGTTAGTCTCAACTTTTGTGATTGGGACAGGATATTTACTTTTCACAGCATTCCACCTTTCCTCAAAAAGCTCAATAATGTCCAAAAGGAGATCAGCAGGTTCTTACGTATTTCATGCTGAAAAGCCATCTTTTGTATTCAACACGAGTAATGTGATGCCTGAAACAGTGACCAAGCAGCAAGAGCCTCATTTAATGAGGGTAACCCCACCCAGACTACCCCCGGACTTAAAGGACTTGACTGTTATATATTATATTGTGCCTAAATGTGGAAGTCGTACCTTGTTTTATTTAATGGGACAACTAAAACAATCTAATCCTAACCTAAGGGATGTCTTAGCTCTGACCTCGGCTGAAAAGGTTACTAGAGATGAAAGAACGAAGTATGTTCCAAAGTTTGTAATGCAAGCTAAAAAACCAGCATTTTTGTATGTTGATACCCATTTTGTTAACGTGAAGTACCCCAAAAATGTTATGTACGTTAGTATCGTTAGGGACCCCCTGCAAAGATTCTTGTCACAGTTTTCTTTCCACAACTCTGGTGATAATTTGACATCGCCACAAGAAGATCGAGACTGGGTCAGGGATAAGAAGACAGCTTTGGATGAATGTGTTGAGCAGGAAAGACAGATCTGCAGTGGTCGCTGGCTCGGCAGGGCTATCCATTCTCGGTTTTGTGGGACCGGGGTAATCTGCTATCAGACTTGTCGGAAAAATTTAAAACAAGGAAAGAGGAACTTGCTTCAGAAGTATCATGTAGTTGGTATGCTTGAAGAATTTGAAGACTTCTTATTGGTTTTAGAGCGGCTTGTACCAAGCTTGTTTACTGGGATATTAGATCTCTATAGGCAGCCATCTACTAAAGAATTTTTAGCTAAAGTTAAGACTGCAGAGAAAGTTTCACCGAGTGAGGATACTCAAGTGAAATTAAAGGAGTACCTCCAGAAAGACTATGAATTTTATAATGCAGTGAAGAGTAAGTTTTATAAATTGAAGGAAAAGCTAGGAATACCAAGTAACATTTAAATTAGTGTGTATAGAGTAGTGATATATTAATGGATACAGATTAGATATAATTCACACAGTGTGGTTGGGGGCAGAGCTGCCATTGGGCATTTTTTTGTTTGTTTGTTTGTTTGTTTTTTGTTTTGGCCAAATATTGGTAATTAGGTTAGATTTTCTCATTGAAAAACGGTCATTTTGGTATGAAAAATGGATATTCGGCTGTGAAAAATTCTTCCCTGTAGTTGATGAAGGTAGTATAGCAGATCTTGAATTGGCCGAATTTGGGAGGAAAGTTTGGCTGTAAAATGAGAATTTCATCTGGCAGCCCTGGTAGGTGGTACAACCTGGTTCATGTTGTGGTCAAAGAAAGTTTGGATTCATTGAAACAATGCATAAGTATGATTCAGCCATCATAAGCTTTGTGTGGCTTCAAAAAAAAAAATCTGATGAAAAGTAGATTCAGGCTGATTAAGAGGGGATGTAGCATCTCTCCAAACATAACCTAGTACCTTGTTTACAATTGGTGACTTCCCTTTGATTGACATAAATGCAAACAATGGCATCAGTCTGATTGTTGAGTGTTGACTTGCAGGTAAGTGAAATGTGGTATACAGTACTCATGCTGCTAGAATTCAATGGGAGGTTTAGCCAAAACCACCCTGCAAAATGGCCTTTTCCCAGGTGAACCTTATCTCTTCACTTGCAACAGTTTAATCTCTTTTGTAAACATGCCTGCTCTGTCGATTAAACACTCATTAAAGGGTTCAAGCCATGCCTTTGATAAGAGTTGAACTTTCAGTGATGATTTTATCACTAACCCCTGTCTCACTGTAATACAACAACAAACCCCTTTTAACTTTATTGATCTTAAGATAGCTGCACAGGAAGTTCACTGGCAGATTGTGGATTTGTGGATTAATAGTGGTCAACAAGGGATGGCTAAAAGGTGGTATTCTTTTCTAGCATCATGTTAGTCCATTCATAGCAGAAAGCTGATGTACAGAATAATGAGCTCAGTGCACACTACTGTAGCTTTGTGTGGAAGCCTGGTACATTAATGTTTATTTTGGGGGGCGAGGGGGGGATTGATTGGAGGAGGGGCTGGAACTAAACATACTGTAGTGGGAAGAGTTAGAACTGTCTGGGCAAATTAACTGGCCACACAAAGGCACTGTACTTCCGAGTCAGTGATGTTTTCACATGCCTTGTAGCAACAATTACTCAAAGGGAATTTTCAGTACTTTGAATAAATAAATATATAAATGATGGTTTTGTGTCCTTTAAGGTTTTAATTTGTTCTTTTGCAAGTTTCAATAAAGTATTGTAATGAGGCTGGTTTCATTGATCTCTTTTTTCTTTATTTGGTCAGCAGTTTTTCCTTCATTTGACTAAAATGATTCTTGGTCAGTAACAATTGGGCATGTCAGCAGTGAAAGTCCTGTATTATTAACCTACAAGTGTATTAATTTTGTAGGACTTGGTACTCTTTTGTAGTCAATGGACATGGAGTAATTATGATATCATTGGAACTGATGAGAATTAGAGTCACAGTTCTTTAGAGTTGCTTCTCCTAATGTATGCCCATGAGTTCCTGCAACATGACACCAAAAATATTGGAGTCTGCCATGCTTAAAGAAAAGGATAAGATTTTTGGCATTCATTCCAAGTTTAAACTTTATCAAGTCCCTAATTCCATGACCTATTATACTATATAGGTACTTCCTGTTCTGTAGTAAAATTGCAAACTATCTACAGTGCAGACCTGTATATATGAAACCTTTAAGTAACATACAGTACTGGCTTTACATAAGTACATCCATACACAACAGTCATTCAGGGATAAAGGAAAACCAGTGATAACCAGATGTTAAAATATCAGGGATTGCATATAGGAAGGAACTTTGTGAATCATCCAAGGTCTTTGAAGATAAAAAAAGTACAGTACATTTAGCACATTGAGTTAAATGGAGTTTGCAATGTACGTATGATATCTTAGAGCCAGCATTGGAGATCAAAAGTTCCTCATATAACTTGTGTTAGGGACACTGCTGGGTTGTGTATGCGGTTTACAGTATACACCATTTACAGTATGTTCTGACATTTCTATGTTCCAACACTGGTATAACCTTAACACTCTCACCCTAAACTACATGTAACCCTATTCCTAACCATTGTTTCCGCTAAGCCACTATGATGCGATTTTGACCCAATTGATTCCTAATTTGATGCACTGATGCTGGAGAAAAACTAGAAAAAAGAGGGTTTATTATAGGCATTTAGGAGTATTGTGCACATGCTCTGCACTTAGCAATGAGTCAGATTTGCATATCTTGGGCAGTTTGACTCACTGGATAATTTCTTAGAGGAAATACTGTTCCTAAGCCTTATCCTAATATTGACGTTTATGTAAACTTGTCAGAATATAGAGTCAACACTGGAAGAAAGAGACCAGTAAGATGTATGAACAGCAAGGCTTAAGCCAGAGAGCAGTCCAGGAGTCATTTGGACTCCCAAAATTTTGGATTGCCCCATATGTATAATACATTTTAATACACAAACTTCACTAGAATTTACTGTTTGGACTCCCTGATCTAACCATGCTGGCTAAATTAAGCCCTGATGAACAGAGAGGAGTCACCATGCTGTACATGTATGCACACTTGCCCAGCTTTTGCTGTGGACAAAGTAAACATAATGTACAGTTAGTTAGTTAGATGGAGTTTTAGGGCCTAGTTTCCAACCTATTGGTTCAAGTCGAGCCGGCCACGGCCTTTTTTTCCAGTTGCGGCTCACAGGCTTGTTTTCCCTACTCCATTGCATATGCAGAGCATCATGCACAACAGCAGTAGGTTCCATTTTTAGAGTCTTTGGTTTGACTCGACCTGGGAATCGAACCCGGGCCTTCTGCGTGAGAGGTGGATGCTCCGCCACTAGAACAAACACGCAGTCAACATAATGTACAGTACCTCAAGAACATTCTTTCTGTAGGTCTGTATCAACCTTGCCTGCTTTAAAAGTGACAGTTATGATTAAAAGCCTGTGTGAAAAAGACACAGTAGAAAAACTTAAAAAACTAATATTATCGCCCCTGAAATACTGCAACATATGTTTCATGTAGTCTCTAGAAATATGTACTGTGCAGTATAGGTCAAGACATTGCATCTGTAAAGCCTCAAAAAGAGCTGAGTAACACTTACTGTTCATAGTTATTTCAGGGCAATTGAAAGGGTGTTACTTAGCAGGTGAACTCTGGGGGATATTTCCTTGTTTTAAAGTACAGCTCTTCTGTCACTCCAAATACATATTGTGATACCTGGGTATGATCATTATTGGTTTTGACACTGATTGATATATGCAGGTCAGTGAATTGGGAGATATGTGTTATATTATCACACAATAGTGTACTCAGCAGAAAATGTGGTTTTAGGGAAAGTCAACTATATTAGAGACCGTTTGGACCTACGTATGTAGGAGAGACTGCTCTTTTAAATCAGGACAGTAAGAATGGTTGGGGGATTGGGGGCTAGAATTTAAACTTAATTGGGAGAACGTTAAAGTATGGGCAGAAGAAATAGAGCCATATTTTTTGCATCACCTACCAAGATAAGTATGCTAAGTATGAACTGAATTGAAACAATCTCACATAATACAAAGAGTAATTCTTTTTAGTTTATTTTAGTTATTTTCAAACTTCAGGAATTTTGCAGATTTAGTGCAAATCATTTTGCAGAGACCATGCTTTGAATGTTGTGTTTGTTATATGTTACTGCAGTCACATTTAAAATAGGCAGGATTGCATGAGAGAACATATGTAGCACCATAAATTCTTACTAATGCCATTTTCAAGGTTACACCTGAATGTTCCAACATCTGTTATCTTACAATACATGTAAACTTCACCTAAACCTAACCCTGACCTAACTTCATCCTAACATCAACCCTCAGGTAGACTTGTTGGAACAAAGAGACATTACATAGATCATATCATTCTCAAAATGTATATAATAAAAATGCCTGCCATACACTGTGAATGCCATTGCAGAAAAGAATTGCAAGTAATGTCACACTCTCACAAAGAGATTTATAAAAGTTTGTACACAAAATGAAAATTGCTTTACAGAATTACCATTGTGTAGTTTTTTTTTTTGTCATGCAAAACAAATGCACTAAACTGCTGAGTGTCATGTAGTACGCAGTCACACAGTTAGTTGCAAAGACCACATACGTATGTATATGGAAACATGGTTCAACACATTTGATCAAGGCTTATTAATTATTGCTAATAAAATGAGTACAGTCAATTTTAAGTAATAAAGTTTCTTGTTATAATAATTCATTAAAATTGGGTCTTCCTACCCCACTTTTTCAAAAACATCACATAGGCAAATACTCAAGATTTTGGTATTAAAACAAAGTAATTTGATTGCTGCTCTCTAAATTCACTGTGAAAGCAACGGCTAGCAGTATAGTATGTTTATCATAATAAGGTTGCACCTATACTGTGATGGTGCCTCACAGACTGTGTACTTTGTATGCATAAACTGTACTAGGCCTGCCTGTTTGGTACAGCTAGTACGCCTACTTGGGACATATATCATATTATTGAGTGTGGTCATGCTTCATCAACCAAGATGAAACCAATCAGTGACCTGTGACAGAGTTTGATTTTAGTTTACTCTTTCAATCTTAGCATGATTCATTCTATCTGTAACTGGCATTCTATCACAAGTTCAGTTGTCTTGTTGGCAGTCAAGGTAACAAGTAACGATATTTGCTGTAAAATTATGTTGAACTATGACAGTACTGTGATATCGGCTGTTTGTGAATCATAAACAATAAAACTGACCATACATGAGTTTTGTGTCCAATCAGTAAGTGTCAAAGGAGGAGCTTTGCATGTACAGAAAGACTTGTTCTGAAAGTGATCTTATTCTTCAAGATTTAATCAAATCAGTTCACCAGTTTTGACAGAACCATATACCAGTATACTACAGCTCCATTTACCAGCAGTGTACTTTGTATATCTTGTGGGCAGAACTGAGACTTGTTTTGAGATATTCTGATTAGTGATATTAGTGTTGTATATTTATCTATCGATATTCACCCCTGCTTATAACCCTGGAACTTTTTTGAAATTGTGGTATCATTGAGAAAATTCAAGTTGCGTCACTTAAGGTTCTCCTTTTCGTGACATCAGTATTATACGGTACGGTATTTACCACTGAAACTTTTTTGAAAGCCTGGGACATACCTTTTGGTGAAGAGAAAGGGTGTGACAAAGGAATCTCCTACAAGACGTGCCATACAGTACCTAGCAGTATTGTATACTTTGTGGGAAAACTGCATCAATTAGTGCTTTCATTTTTTAAAAAGAAAGTTGTGGTGTTACTTTTAACAGAAACACCTTTGTGAACAGTCGATGGCTTTGTGGTCTTGCCTGCAGTTGTCAAGGACTTTTCTGATGAGCAGTTAACAGATTCATCATTGTGTTGGATATTTATTACCATGTGATACAGAGAGCAAAAAAGATTGTCAGGATATGATTCTTTTGCTGTTTGATACTGTTCACTGAGCTATATTGCATCTATAGGCAAACAGGGAGAAACTGGTAACATCCGTTGCTTGTTATCTTAGGCTGTCTACACACCGATAACAACATGGAAGAAAAGAAGACTGATTAAATAGCAGCTTATACACAGTTGTTTATGAACTCTTCTTTAAACTTTTTTAAGGAGCCTTACCCCATACCTATACTGATTTTGAGGGCAGACCAGCCCTGCATGCATGCATACTTGTACATTGCAGGAAGTTGGCTAAATTGTAGAAAATCTCTCAGTTGACCATAGATTTGATTTTAATGGTATTATATAAAAGAAGATATGTATGGACATACTTGGTAGTGATTGACTACTGTACATCAGTGCAAATAAAAACAATTCGTGCTTTTAAGGATGGTAATTGGTGTTACTTGAGTCTTCTGTCAATATTACTCTTTACATTAGATAAATCGCTCTCCTTGGAATATGGTAGGACAAAATAGCCTTTAAATAGAAGGACAAGGATTTTAAAAGTGTAGCCTGTCACATGTGTATCTGATGTATCATGTTGTAGAACCATATCATGTTTAGCTACCAACATAAGCTGAAGATGTGATTGGGTCTAACTTTCAATCAAAGCATCTGTTTTGGTACCATATGTACAGAAGGGCTTTGTTTTAATCTCCTTAAACTGTTATCAACTGGTAGGCCCACTTTTTGACCCAATTTCAGCACATCGGTATTATTTTAGTGAATGCTTATGACATAGCAACCATCAGTGTGAATGAATACACAGGTCAATAAGTGATTCTTGTAATTCATTTCACCAAATCCTGGAATAAGCTGTAGACTTATCCAAGATCAACATTAAAAGGTATATATGGTATGATTGCTTGAAACTTTTATACTTTACCATCCATTAACAAGTGATCTTGATGATCATGTTACATATGCTGATATTGTACTTTTTACCCAGGTGGGAAAGGTCTATATTAAAATTCATGGAGTCTCCTGTTTCTGAGTACTTTCTTCAACAAGTCACGTCAATAAGATTTTTTTGAGGATGCAATGGCAAAGAGAGACTGTTTATAAGGCAGACATACTTCATTATACAGTAGGCCGGGCTGTAAAGCTATTAAAGTTGACCACTATTCAACTGGGAGCTGTATGTCTGTGATTGGTCTGGAAGAGCAAGGGATGACCATATGGACATATGGTTCTTATAGCTTAAAGTGCATTAAAATTTGTAAACTGGCCTTTAACTGTACTTTTATTTCCCTCCTGAATTGGATAATACAGCACTTCCAAGTTGAATTTACAGTGATTTATCTTAAGTTTGCCAGTCCTGAGGGCAGTCATTTTACAACTTTGTGACTGCAAGTATGGTTGCTATAGCAAACTACAGTACGTCTTTGTCAGGCACTGCATTACAGTTCAAGAGTAAAGACTTGCCAACAGATGTATGTTGTTTATGTTTGATTTAAGAAGTATCCAGCCATTAGCCTTCTGCAGTGTTTGTTTTGATTAAAATGAGGACAGTGATATTCAGTAATGGGTTGCCGCACTGGTTTGTTTCCTGTCAGGAAGTTGTTGACGCTGTTTCTATCTATACTTGTTGTATTGGTGTTTCTATATGCTGCCCTCATTTATGGATTCCTCAAGGCTGAACATGAAGCCCACTCCTCTGTCTCTGGCAATAGTGTAAAATGGACATTAGGGCAAAAGGAGAGGAAAGTGAGCATCACCAGTAAAGTAGACCAATTCCTTTTGCCAAAGGTAAACACTAGTCTGCTTGGATTCTATCATAAACCTCAACCCCCAAATATGACCTTTGTATATTTTACTATTCCCAAGTGTGGCAGTCGAACACTTTACTATCTTGTCAGTAATCTGAAAGAAAGAAATGGCTGGCGAGAAGTTTCAGCTCTGACAAAATTAGTGAAAGAAAGACGTCGTGATAGAACGCATATGGTGCAGGAGTATGTGGACAATGCTACCCAGTCGGCCTTTCTCTATGTGGACACCTCATTTGTACCTCTTTATAACATTCCAAACCTCGTGTATATCAGTTTAATTCGTGACCCGTTGGAGAGATTTCTCTCAGCTTATTACTTTGAGAAGAGTGGAGATAGTATCCAAGGTCCTGATTCAGGACTGAAAGGGAAATATGGACGTGATTATTTTAGTCGCTGCCAGAAGTCTCATAGAAATGATACCTGTTTTGGACATTGGCTTGGCAAAACAATCCATCCACGATTTTGCGGCATTAGCACGCACTGCAGTCAGATGGCTCGAAAGACAATAGAACGTGCTAAAAAAATTGCATCTTCAACTTTTTCAATTGTGGGTGTATTGGAAGAATTTGAAAAGTTCTTAAAGTTGTTGGAAGCAAAATATCCTGCTCACTTTGCAGGAATTGTAGAACTCTATCAAAGCTCAGAAACTCAGGGGTTTGTTTCAAAATTTAAAACCAAGGAGAAGGAAAGGCCGAGACCAGATATAATTGAAAAAATGAAAGTTGACATGAAACTAGATTATGAATTTTATGAGTATGTCAAAAATCACTTCCACGAACAGTTGAATCAAATGAATATTCAGTAGTATGAGACTTGCATGCAGTATAATATGAATATTCAGTACATTATAATGAAGTATTGTGGATTATATTGGTGCTTGTATTGAGTATATAGCTTTCCAGGAGTAGTTGTTCATGATCATGTGCAGAATACTATAGAAGTGTTTCAGTTGAACCTTGCCTAAATATAAATCTGCAGAGCAATTGAAGAGACAGTATTTGAATTTTTTTTTTTTCCAAAGTGAACTTCTTTACCCCAATTATCCCACTGCCCCAATTATCCCACTGCTGGTTCAAGAGTACACAGTCTTTCTACAGTTGGTTATTCCTACCCTAGTGGAAGCACCTCCAAAATTCTGTAGTATTAATATCAACAGTCAGAATTAATCCAACAAGTTCAAAGGCACATCAGAGTGCTAGGATAAGTATTCATGTTTCTGAAGACTTAGTGGTGTGTACTGGCAACCCGACTAATGCATTCTAGTGAGTCTATCAAAATCATTGCTAGCATCACTGTAGTAATCTTTATACATGATTCTTTCTCATCTTCCAGGTGAGTTGGGTTGAGGGCGGTCTATCTTTATATATGACTCTTTCTCATCTTTCAAGTGAGTTGGGTTGAGGGCAGTCTATCTTTATACATGATTCTTTCTCATCTTCCAAGTGAGTTGGGTTGAGGGCAGTCTATCTTTATACATGACTCTTTCTCATCTTCCAAGTGAGTTGGGTTGAGGGCAGTCTATCTTTATACATGACTCTTTCTCATCTTCCAAGTGAGTTGGGTTGAGGGCAGTCTATCTTTATACATGACTCTTTCTCATCTTCCAAGTGAGTTGGGTTGAGGGCGGTCTATCTTTATACATGACTCTTTCTCATCTTCCAAGTGAGTTGGGTTGAGGGCGGTCTATCTTTATACATGACTCTTTCTCATCTTCCAAGTGAGTTGGGTTGAGGGCAGTCTATCTTTATACATGACTCTTTCTCATCTTCCAAGTGAGTTGGGTTAAGGGCGGTCTATCTTTATACATGATTCTTTCTCATCTTCCAAGTGAGTTGGGTTGAGGGGGGATCTATCTTTGTAGATCATTCTTTTTTGTCTTCTAAGTGAGTTGGATTGAGGGCGGTCTATCTTTTTCCACCTTTGCATGGCACAAAATTACCAGTGCATGGCCATGGCCACCATACCCTTCCAAGAAGCTACAATTCCCCTTGAAATTGAACTTCAAAGGCTCTACAATTTTGCCCCAGGCAACAGAAATTCTTCTTCGAAGTTTGCTTTTGACCCCTCCCCCAGTTTTTAATGGAAACACTTGTCTAGTACCATTCCCAGGCAAGCTGGTAACAGTGGCTTTCACTGGGCTTAAATTGCTCAAAGCCGCATCCACACAATCATACAGTGTGTGAGATTGGAAACACAACTGTCTGTACAATCATCATTGACCAACCAGAGTGAAGCTACATACCGTTTGAATTAATGTCACTGAATTAAGTGCAGTCACCAGTTGTATTTAAATACATGATCATATTTCTATATATGTTTGGAGTGATGGTAAATCCCCTTTATCTGATGAATACAACTGTCCCTTGCCCTTTTCTGTACATGTATGACCTAAAAAAAAGTGCCCTTTTTGAGTTAAAATATCTCTTTTGCAAACATTCAAACAGTATTCCTGGAGGAAAAAAAAAACTTTTTTTTTTCATTTCCTGTTGTGCCAAGTAGACTTTAAGCATAAAAAACGATTTACAATTTGGAAAGGCTCAGAGATATTGCACAGACTGGCATGACTGCACACTACCATACTTCATTCATTAGGTGGTGGAGGACCTCACTGGACGAAAGTATCCATTTGTGACTTTTAGCATTAGGGTAGGGTTAGGGTTACATGTTTTAGGTGATTAGAGCACCTCCTGTCTATAGAAGGACTCTGAAGTGAACCTTCAGTCTGTTGGGTGTGGTCTGCACCTCCATTCTGTGTGTAATTAAGTTTGTTCCTTTCAATTCACAGTTCATGTTTGATCCAAGCCTTAATGAATTGCCAATCACACATGGCCTGCATACAGAGGCCCAAGTATGGACTCTTCTTAGCTTCTAGCGTTCAATGAACCATGAAGCCCAGCTCTGTGTGATTTGTGCAATGGGATTTAATTGATACTGTAGGTAGGAACCAGGAAGTATTCCATGAGGAATCACTCAGTTGGTTTGTAAGAGATTTGACTACACCTTGCTACATATTGATCTGTCTCTGCAGTAGAATGAAGGGGATTATGCTCATAAATTACCTGAGGGAGTGAACGATTCAATCATTGGGATCTGAGAGTGTTTCGTATTAGTTTGCCCGGCCTGGAAAGTGAAAAGAATGTTCCGCAAGCTCCATGCAGGTCATTTAGCAACCCTGTTGCAATACTTGTAGTACATATACACTAGTGTTCTATATATAAACTGGTAGCACAGAAATGTGGCAAAACCAATACAAAGGAAAAGCCAAAAAAAAAACTATCAAGTTTTGAAATCCCCCCCCCCCCCCACACACACACACACTCAGATACCCATTGGTTACAGCAGCATTTGCAGTATACTATACTGTTATTGTTATGGAGTCAATGTTTGTTCGTGTATTAAAATCCTCCCAAGCGATATCCCATGGGTCATTTGCAGCTGGTCACATGCACAAAAATAGCTAGCTGGCAGAGGTTCCAGGAGCCAAAATTTTAATAAGAACAAAAGCTTTTCTTTGAATTTCAAGCAAAAACTCATGTGCAAGGTGACCTGTGTCCCCAAATACTTGAAAATCTCTGATACAAATAAATGACTGCATTTATGTACAGTAGCATGCAATATGGCATACATTCAGGTGGCTGAAGTTCCACTGTTAGATCAATCTATCTACAGTTGGAGTGCAATTGCAGTATTATGTACGAAGAAGATTTGAAGCAAATATTAAATGAAGGACATTCATGAAAATCATTGAAAGAAATGAGATAGTAGTGAAGAGAATTTTGGACATGAAACAGGTCTTATCACCCATACACAGGTTTACTTCCCTTAGTGGATAACTGGGTAGGGTTCACTTGATCCAAAGGATCACCAGATGGAAGGTTCACTAGGCTGAAGATCCAAACTCTTGACCTTATCCATGGTAGGTAACCATGCATATAATTCTACTTCAAGCTAATCCTTATCCAAATCCTAAACCAAACTCTGTATCTATTAAACCTGAATCCTGCGACCCTACCTCTCACCTGAAGTACTGTAGGTTCTATCTCACTCATCATCACCTCCTATTTACATGTAATTCCCCATCTTGCCTACAAGTACCATCTGGCGAAAATCAGTTAGCACCAGGATGGCGCCCTTCCACATCTAGAGTGGGGAAAGTTGGGGAATTATGTATGTAAATAGGGAGTGAGTATCCGAGCTCCGAAACCAGGTAAGTTTTGTTGATTTTTGGTCAAGTGGATCTTCCAACTATATAGTGAACCAATGACCTTGTGAGCATTTGGTCTGAGTGCTTGAATCCCATTTAGTGCATGTCATGAACTTTAATTATTTTGACTGTAAGCTACAATAAATCTGTCACAGTGTTAGTGAGTGCACTTCTTTTTTTGGAGGGGGAGGGGGGGGGGGGTTGTGATGTTTGAATAGTTTGGTTGCATTCATGTATAAGATATTTGTGTTTACTGAGTGGAAACACCTGTACTACTGTATGTTATGCACTTACCAATGAGGTGACTCCCCCATCTCATCTGGGGATGGTCAGTTTAAGGTGATTCATTGACAATGACAATATCTGGTGGCGCTATACCCTGCACTTCATTACTACCCAGTAAATATACGTACAGTATTTCTCATGGGGTTGTTCATATGTACAGTAGGTAAGGTAATTAGTACTGTAGGTTCCCAGATTTCCAAACAAAAGGTAAGTTTAGGGGAATGATACGTACATTAACTGTCTACAATTTGTTTGTTTTACACAGTTATGATAGATCTCTGGTCTAAAACTTAACATTTACAACATAAATTGTAATGTTGTGAACCTTTAAGCACATGTTGGTGATGTACAGTATGGAGTATTAGCTTCCTAATCCAAAGTTGAAGCCATTCTGTGGTATCTCTCAACTGGAACACTTTACAGCTAGCTATGCCTTGATTGTTTGACCCTTGTGTAATACCATGTAGAAATTACAGTGGAAGGGAGCATCACTATTGAATGTCCTTTGTTTGATCTATGGACTTTTTGTCTGTTCTACAATTCTTTTGTTACCTTGCTCATGTTTGGCAATAAAGGTACAGGGTTGTGCCATTCATTGGTGTAACTCATTGCTGAAATGGATAAAGACCTGTCAACATAAGGGGAAAAAGGTAAAATTTAGAAGCCTCCCTCAAGGAAATTATGGTGGTAGGAAACTTGGTGAATTTAAGGGGAAATAAATGGAAATGCTGTGTTTATAATGCACCTACTTGACATTCCAAGATATAGCTGCAGTCATTATGGAATCATTCAATTTCACCAAAAGAACTCAAACAATAGCTGTATCTCCCAAAATATCAGCATTACAAGAGTAATGATGTTGCATCATCTTAAACTTTGAAAGTTTTGGGCCAACAAACTATTCTTGAGCTTCAAGTAATTGAATTTCTTTCTGTGAGAACCATGCATATTTCTTGAAAGTAAAGCTACTATACTGCCTTATTTTGAATAAGCTATCATATTGTAACTAAAAATCATGCTTAAAGGTATGGAACTTTGCTGTACCATATTTGCAGTACAGTATTTCCCTTTAAGAAATGGTGGAAAATTTGACTTCCTGGGAAATAGGAATCTTTTATAACCACCTCTCCCTACAGTAGGCCTACTTATATTGTGCCACAGAGAAAGTGCAAGCAACAGTTAAGGAATGTTAATACTTAGCATGCAGGGCTTCATGTTGTGAGTGATTGATTCAGTAAATAAATTGTATCTTTACAGAGCCCCCAGCGACTGCAGCAACAGAAACGTTACCAGGTACAGGAGCTTCGACGGCAGAGGAGAGAGTTGCTACCAGAACAGATTGAGAGAAACAGACTCCACCGGGAGGAATACCACAAATCTAGAGAACCATTATTAGATGGCTTAACATCCCAGTATGACCTAGAATTATTTAGAAAAGCGCAGATGAGGGCAGCAGAAGATATGGTAGGAACCTGGTTTTACCTTCTGCAGAAAGATTTTGTGAATACTTTGTTGTTTCATTTTCAGGTCTACGAATGCAATGTTTGTCATCACTCTTTGATAGTGCAGTAAGTTCCTGAAAGTGCTAGCTATGCCATGGCACTACAAGGGCTTTAGGTTTAGTTTTTATGTAAATAATAATAAAATGAACTTATAGAGCGCTAAAATCTACTAAGTATTCAATAGCACTGTACAACCCTCACAAAAAGCCAACTTGAAAAAATGAGTCTTTAAACGAGACTTAAACTGTGTGAGAGAGGGAGAACTCCTGATAGAAATGGGCAGATTCCAGAGCTTGGGCCCAGCTGATGGAAAGGCACGATCGCCGTAGGTTTTCAAGTTAGTTTTGGGAACAGTGAGGGTAAGTGTATTGCTAGAACGCAAGGTATAACCAAGATACCAAAGTGCTTCACAAATATTACCCCCTGGTCAATGATAATTTTTTTTGAGAGACTCTTCCAAACAGCCTTAACTACAAACAGTGCCAAATGACATGTTAAATACCTCACAGGTACCCATTTAACTTGGGCTAGGGAGTTAGTCAAGGGAGGTCATCTTACTCAAAGACAAAACGTAATAATCTGCATCGCCCCTCGTTACCTCCTATTTACATATATATGTAATCCCCACTTACCTGCAGTAAGACCCTGCATGGAGAAAAGATGCCTGCTATTGGTAGACTTTGGAAAAACTCTCAGGTGGAAGGGAAAATCTTAACAAAATGCGGAAAATACCAGAGTCTGAAAACATGGGTTTGTAGTGTTGTACTGTCTGACAGCAAGCAAGAAGAGGACTTCAGGAGGCCACCCTCTGCTGGAGGGCGCCCTCCTCCACTGTGCTATGGTTTGCCAGGGTCTTGCTGCAGGTAAGTGGGGATTACATATGTAAATAGGAGGTAAGTATCAGGGCTCTTGTAGATTCCCAATCCAGGGAGTTTTGGGGAAACCAGACAGGAATAAACCCAGCAGTCCTTGGATTACAAGACAGACACCTTAGCCAGTATTCCTCCAACCCTCCCCCCTTCAAAATTTACTGTTTGGAATTACTTGTATGGGAAAGGCCGGGACTTAAATACTTTCTTTCCATGCAGGCCAGATAAGCATCAGTACACTGTACTAAGGTTTTCAAAACTTTTTGGCAGTGTACATGGAAAAGATGAGCAGCTTACGCTTTGCCTACCCACAAAGTGATCCACAGCAGGGGTGGAAAATCTCCAGCACACGGTCTGTACATGGAAGTTATAGCACCACTTTATATCTAAGCCAGAAGTTACTAAGTATAACACTTATCCTTACCCTAACCCTAATAGAGCAGTGAAGCAATGCAGTTTGTTTTATTCATTTATTCAGGAAAGAGGCTTTGAAGGAAGAGCGGTTGATGGAGGGCTGAAGAAGATTGAGTTTGGTCGGTTTGAGATGGATACCTGGTACTCTTCCCCCTACCCTGAAGAATATTCTCGCTTACCAAAACTTTACATCTGTGAATTTTGTTTGAAGTATGCCAAGAGTGTTACTATCCTACGAAGACACATGGCAAAATGTATTTGGAGGCATCCGCCAGGGGATGAAATTTATCGCAAAGAAAACATCTCAGTATTTGAAGTTGATGGCAAGAAAAACAAGGTATGTTTTGAAGAATTGGTTGAAATGACAGTGTAAGGAGCTCCCTGCATAGCTATAAACCACTGAATTCCTGTGAAAATTGTCAAACTGCTTAATTTAGAAGTTAGGGTTGAAAAATTCATGACTGTTTGAGTTGAAATGGGCAATGCATGTATGCAAGAAAGAGTCTGGCAAACAGTGATGGCATATAGAAGAAAAGGAGCCCTCCCTGGAGAGCCCCTTTCACCTCTTTTCCAAGCCAGTTAGATCACAGTGTTGTGTGCAGTTTCCAGTCAGATAAGATATGCACCAAATGGTTTCTTGACAATGCCCCCCCCCCCATGGACAATATTTCCACACATTTCCTACAGATAATCCCCCTCCTCCCTCCTCCCCCACTTTCAAAATAATTCCCACCTAGGATCATTTGCAGACCTGTTCCGGGAAGTTTTCTTAGGGCAGTTTTCGTGGTTGGGAATTTTCCAGGGATGGAATTCACCGTGGGAGTTGTCCAGTCACTTAACAGAACTTTTAATAATAAAATCCATGAAACACCATGTACAGGCACATTATGATACACACAAATCAAATATCAGCAGTGCCTAGATAACTACATCTAGCTACTTAGCAAAGATTAAATAAATATACATCGCCCCCCTCTTACCTCCATCTACAATTCTAGATAGAAGGTAAGTATTAGGGCTCATAGATTCACAAACTAGGGAGTTTTGGAGATTCTAGTAAAATTTGCCAAGATATTAGTGGTTCCTGGACAAACTCCCCTCCCTCAGACAGTTTTCCCCACACAATTTCCACTGGACAATTCCCACTGGGACTGTTCCCAACCTTGGCAGTTCTCACCTGCAAAATTTCCCCAGGACAATTTCCATCAGGAACAGTTCCAAATTTTCAGGTAGGGGGAGTCAAGGGTTGATTTTTATGGGTGGGACTGTTGGTGGAAATCATCAAGTGGGGAACTGTACAGAGGAAAGTTTATGGGTCGTAGATTTTGCTGTGTTCTCCTATGTGTTTGCAACTTACTTTTTCCTTTACATATATTGCCAGAATGTATGTCTTCATGCCAAAGTTTTGCTGGATCACAAGACAATGTGATGTGGAGCCATAGTTTTATAACTCTGTTTATCTTTGTATCTGTAGATATATTGCCAGAATCTATGTCTTCTTGCCAAACTCTTCCTGGATCACAAGACACTTTACTATGATGTGGAGCCATTCCTCTTTTACATCATGACTGAGAATGATACCACTGGTTGTCACATTGTTGGGTATTTCTCCAAAGTAAGACATAACATACTATAAAGGCATTACATTACTTTATTGTAATGTAGATGTATTTTTTTAGGGGTCATTAGTACATAACCTGTACCTTGACATTGGACAGTGCTGTTTTAAGATAATTTCCAAAATTTTCAAAAGTCCACTGAGAAGGTAAGGTGCTAATTACAGTAGCAACCTTTTGAATCAACTAGTGGTTTTATAAAAATGTGTGAATCCCAAATTTTTAGTCAGAATAACACTTTTGAGCCGCCATGCAAGATTTGATGATTATGTCTGTTTACATGGTGTGGAGCTGCAGTTAATTTAGCTATTTGTGTTCATGTTTGTCATGTTATGTTCATTTAGTATATAATTAGGCCATTTTAAATCAACCATTGAAGTTTGAGAAGAAAATGAGATGTATGATTGTGGTATTCAAAGAAAGCTGTGAATGTATTTTAATTCATTGATACTGAAAACTTAACAAAGGCTAAGGCTAAGATAATGATCTGTTATGTTACCTTGCCTGTACAGTTATGTCGTTCTATATCTCCCATTCCCTTAAAGCAAACCTTAATCATACCATTTTTATGATATAGTCATTTCCCAAATTATTCCACAAATTTGAAAAACTACTGCATATTGTCTTATGCAAGGGTTAGGATATTTGATTCACTAAAATATTCAGAAGAGGCAAGTGTTTGTATATTGAAGACTGACTCATAATTCTCTCTATTTTCAGGAAAAAAATTCTTTTCTTAATTACAACGTCTCCTGCATTTTAACACTCCCACAGTACATGCGAAAAGGTTATGGCAAAATGCTTATAGACTTCAGTAAGTATTAGATTTTCTTTATCTTCAAACCAATTGGTTAGAAACTGAGCCGTAGAACCTCATCAAACTCACATCTTTTATCTTCATATACCAGTTGTATACGTATTCCTAAATCAGCTGTTCTCTATACATTTAACTTTGTCAATAGAGCCATTGTGGGTGAAATAGGTATAACATTACCATGTGATCATCTACCATGGTATCAGAGCCCTTTAACACCCCATGAGACCTCATTAGTTGTAGTATAACATCACATCCAATCTGAGCCCTCAGTCAACCTATTCTATCAAATCTGTGAAGTTAAATTTACTTTATTTAAGAATTTATAAGATTTTAGTGTTTTCACAATTGAAAATTTACAAGTTTAATGCAAGCTTACCCATTTACTAGAACTTTCAATTGATTGAACTTTCATATTTTTTATATTTCTTCTGTTACTACATTTAGTTTTTTTTTTTTCTTCTTCTTTTCTGTTTGCAAAACTCAAGTGAATGCATCTGAAATACTGAGCACTATATTTATTCCATGAATTTAAAGTACCTCATTATTGTCTGATCTGAGTCCACTCACCAAGGGAGGAGAATCTGGCCTTTTTGCCAAAATTTGAAAAAAGAATGAACAGTACAATGACAGTAAAGAGTAGGGGAGAGGCTGAAACTATCCTCAATCAAACATCATTTTTTATCATGTCTGCTTGAATACTTTAGACAGAGATGTGTCGTCTTCCTTGGCCATGACTTTAATGTTAATTATTAGTAATAATAAAATTAGTATGATTAGTTATCATTAGTGAATTAAATGTATCTTATGGAAGGAGCCTTGGTACAGTGACTGGATAAACCATACAGTAAGATTTATGCTGCACATATGTATATCCGACGTGAGTGTCCCCTAATGATTTACTATTCTCTTTTTCTTGTTAAAGGTTACCTGTTATCCAAAACAGAAGAAAAGGTTGGCTCTCCAGAGAAGCCCTTGTCAGATCTTGGTCTGATCAGCTATCGTAGTTATTGGAAGGGGGTACTTCTTAAATATTTGAGTACTTTCATAGGAAGTGAGATATCAATCAAAGGTAAGACAAACATTAGAGCCTAGATTTCCCCACCCCCACCCCCACCCCGAAGCCATTTGGGGTCTGCGGTGAACTCTAGAATGGCCTGCAGAAGTTTAAAGGAACCCAAAATTTAGTTAGAAAGTAAACTGTGTAATGCAGTTCCAGCTACAGTGTAAACTGTTGCATGATTGGTGCTCTAGATTTTATTTCTTCCTTGATGTCTTCTTCTCAAGATATCAGCAAATGAAGTCGCTAAATTTGTGACCTAAAGTGAGCTTGAAGCAAGCAGGGGTTACATCATCTCCACATATTGATGAGCAATGCTTTGTCTTTGTTTTCTATCTGTAGTTTTGACCTTGATGTTTATGAGAATATCAGCTTTCCAACTGGAATATGAAGTTCGGTTAATTCCTGTTTCTCTGATGCATTTACATTACAATAACTGCTTAACAAAAACTGCATTGGATAAAGGCTGATGGCAAAGTTTAAAGAAAAACAAAAAGGAGAGAACTCATTAATGTGAGGTTATGTTGTCGCATGTGCCTGCTTCAAGTTTATTTTGGGTTGAAAATGTCACAACTTCATCTTCTGTCTTAAGAGCCATACACTGGATTTCAAAGCAAGTTTCACCAGCATATTTCCATTAATTACAGTACCTCTCTAACATATCAAAACTCCATTTAAAGCCTAAATCCTTCAATTAACACTGATTTGATGTAATTTTAGTATTATTCAGATTACAGTCAAGCAGTGATCATTAAATGCTACACATGAATTAAACATGGTTAAATGTTGATTTCTTTACTATTCAGACATCAGCCAGGAGACGGCCATTAACCCTTACGACATTGTCAGTACCTTACAATCCATGAGTATGCTGAAATATTGGAAGGGGAAACATTTGGTGCTAAAACGTCAGGACTTGATTGATGAATATCTTGCCAAAGAGGCTTCCAAGAAAAACAGAAAGGCCATTGATCCATCTTGCCTCAAGTGGACTCCACCAGTGGTAGAAAACTGCTGAATCATAATAACAGGTGGACCACACTAGTGCTGCACTACTGAACCATTTAAAGTGGGCCTTACCATTTTTATGAGTTCATGGCCCATGGAAAATGGACACAACAAAATTGGTAGACCATTGAACCATCTCAATACTACCATTTTAAATAAACTGAGGGCCCATAAAATCCGAACCCAACGCTTGCTGGACTGGTGAACCATCTGAAGAAATGGGACCTCTTGTGGAGCACTGTTGAAACATTGAAACATAAAATGTGGTACTTGCTATTGGTTGAGCAATGTTGAACCTTGTCAGATGGAGTTAAAATAATTATAGTGAATTGTGGAATTGTACGAGGTATGTACCACAATTCACACAAAGCTTTTGATAAGGTCACCTTTTTTATACAAGTGTACATGGTTTTTACTAGAAATAGTTACAAAGCTTCACTTTAAGGTAATTGTCTAATGTGACTGGACCTTGACTGGACTGTGCACTACTGGTTGAAAGGCCCATGGCCACATATGGCTTGAAGGGTACCTGCCCCCTTCTCACACACACACATACGAACACACATCATCCCCACAAAATTCAAGCACTAGATTTCACTGGAACTAATGCAGAAGTGGAATACAAATTTGAGGATCAAGAAGGTAATGAAAAATATTGAACCTTGTGGCATCCTAGACTCTGAAATGAGCAAAAGTTTCTTAAAGGGATGGTCTACACCCCATCCCCTTACAACTTGCCCCTCCCATTTTCCTGGGATGGTGATTCTTTTGCATGAATGTGCTCCTCTTTCTGCAACTTGGCAGTGAGCCTCCCATTTTTACTTAAATTTTGGAAGGGGAAAAAAGCTTGAATAGATAACACTTGCTTACAACATTATCTTTACTGAAGTGATAGTAACACTATCATTACAGTTTTCATAGGTTAAAAACTTAGAGCAATATTCCGGCAGTACCAGATAGAGTGAATAAAATTCATGCATTTCACTGATAAAATTAACAATTTTGAAGTTGAGCCTGGAAGCTTGACCTTGAAAAGTTTTCTTAGAATTCACAAATGTTAACATGAAATGAGTTATTGTCAGCATCTAATGAAAGTCTTGTGCTAACATTATATTATAATATGTGGTTAATGCTTAATTATATGCTGTATTTAAATTCTGTATTCAGATGGGAACTCCTTATAGTTAGAACCACGTCAGTACTGATCAGTTGAACAACAGGACATTGAAACATGTTGTTTTATGAACAAGTATTACTGTACAACACAATGGAAAAACATAAAGTAATATGACTGTTTTAGCAACACAGCATACAAACCTGTTACAACACAACATTTTAATATATTTGGTTTAACCTGTAAAAGAACAAACATTCATGTTGTATGAACCAGTATTACTATACAACACAATGAAAGAAAACAAAGTAATATGACTGGTGTAACAACCTAGCATAGAAACCTGCTACAATACAACATGTAAATATATTTGGTTTAATCTGTATAAGAACAAACATTCATGTTGTATGAACTAGTATTACGACACAGTAGAAAAGTAAAGTAATATGGCTGGCATAACAACACAGTTTGTTATACAAACCAGTGTAGAAATACTGCATAGAAATATGTAGTTATATGAACCAGTGTAACAACACAACGTAGAAACGTTAAGTTACATGAGCCAGTGTAACAAGACAACATAGTAAGATTACTCTCATGTGAACCAGTGTACTATAACAACACAGCATAGAACTATATCTCGTGTGTGAACCAGTGTAGTAATACAGCATAGAAAATTGTAGTTATACAGTATGAACCAGTGTAACAACACAACATAGAAACTGCTGTAGTTGTTGTTTGGACTAGTGTAACAACACAACATAAAAACATTTCTGTTGTGTGAACCAGTGTAACAACACAACATAGAAACTACTGTAGTTGTTGTTTGGACTAGTATAGCAACACAACATAATAATAATTTCCAGCCTGGACAGCTCAGAATCTTGGGGTACCATGATGAGTCTCATGTATGGGTATTGGCCTGTGCAGGAATTGTTCAGGGTTGGGGGTGGGGGTTGTCATGCAAAGGGAAGTTGTCCAAGGGGATATAGTCTGCATGAGAATTGTCTGGTTACTGTATGCAATATATTGTATATCAAAATAGAATGTATTATCCATCTGTTACATGAAGCATACCAGTGTAATACCTGTATAATATTGTGACGACATCAGCTGTTAGAAATCTCAATCTCCTTTTACAGAGGAAGAATTACTTTGTTTCTCTCACTGTGACTAACATTTCTTACCAGATGCTTTGAAAGGGGAATGGCACCACTCCAAGTTGAATGGTATATTCCTGAATCCAGCTTGGTTGATTGCTCATTTTAAATGTCACAACGTTTTTGCTGCTGAGTTGTAAAACAGAATTGGTCTTCACTTTATCTTTAATATCTAACAGTATTTGTATTGCTAAACATTATGAGAGATACATGAAAAAAATCCAGGTCATGTTTGTCAGCAAACTTGGGATTATTCCTTATACCTTTTAAACTCCCCTTGATGTTTATAAGGAGATAGAAGCAAAGTCTGTCACCTTCATTTTGTGCTCTTTCTGTTCAATTCTTAAGTTAGGTTGGTTTTAGAAGTACAATTTTTCTTTCTACTGTAGCTTCCATCTGTTTCATTGTATTAGTTGATAGATATTTTATTTGTGCTCAGGACCAAGCTACATTGACAGGTTTTAATTATGCTGTAGTGGTGTTTATACCATTCTGTATTCGTATGTAGTCTGTCTGATTGTCTAATCTAGGAGTAGCTCACATATCAGTTTAGATCTTACAGGCTTCTTCCAAGATATATTTAATATGCCCCCTTAATGTCACACCCACCACCCCCACCCCCACCCCTGTCAGTGTAGGACCTAACATGCCACCTTGATGTTATATCTTGCATGTCCATTATATCAAGAAAGACATAGTTAACATCCCTTTAGGGAGATGTGATTTTCTCTCAGAGAGAAATGTTAAAAAGCCTAATGCCTCACTCTGAGGTAAGGCCTTACATGCCCCTTTTACGCCCTAACACCACGATTTGCTGCCTGGGACTTCCCTGTAGCCTGTAACCTATTGGTCCTACAGTTGACAGTGATTATTGGTCCTACAGCCCATAAGTTTATACAGTTGACAGTGAAAATGACAAGCCATCGTTTCTGCAGCAATTTGTCCTGTAGTGCATAAATGTGGGGCAGAAGTGTGCTTCCAGCCCTCAATTCAGGATAAAAACCCCATATTTGTTCCGTCAATAAAAGATGTCAAAAATTTGCAGTAATTTTCCTAAATATTGCACCAAGCCCTAAAATATTCAAAAATGTTCCAAAGAGGAGAGGACACCCCTCTCTTTATAGACCCCTCCCCAGGATGGCTGTCAAATATAATGCTCACCCTCCATCAAGAACAGTTTCCTACTTCTGTGGACTAGATTCCATTCACTGTAGGATCAATGGGTTGTGAAATGTAGAGGTGCAAACCTTATCTCAACTATACATGTGCAACATGAATAAGAGAAAAGCTCAGAATGCTGCCAGACAGGATAACCTCCTTAAGTTCTGTAAGAGCTATTTAAGTTTTCAAAATAGTAAATTCCTCACAAAACAAATGCAGTTGTCCATATAAGGAGTGGTGCTTTTACAATAATGCTGTATTGTGCTGCAGTGTTATCATGAACTAATATTTACACTACACATTTTGTTTTTGAAAAAAAGAGTGACTTTAGTTGGATGAAACTGCATAATGCCAACCCTGTGTTACACCTCACAGTAGTATGTAGTACATTTTGTGAGGTAAATGCAACAGGCATTTCTTGGGTAATTTTTTTTTCTAATCTTATTGACGATACTGTTCTTAATAGACATAGTGGAATAATATGAATTTACTTTGTATTTAAGTTAAATGTTAGTTAATGAGATTTTGATGTGAACATGTTAGTATTGTGTTTGTTCACCATGTATTATATATAAAGCCTTCGATAAGTTAAGCCTACATGTGCTGTGCAATGTTGATGCAATCAATTATTATGTACATATGTCCAGTCTACAGTTTGTTGACTATAGGGCAGGTAAGCACTCAAAAACATTTTGTTAAGTTAAATTCCTTCCATCTTTTTGACAAGTTTCATTCTTTTTATGAAGATTATTTGGTTTTAGCACAGTTGTTTAAAAATAAAATACCATTGCAGGTATTTTATAAATGAGCAAGTAATTACATCTAGCAATGTCCTGCAAAAGTAGTAGATTTTCAGTAATGAGATCTGGGTCCCGTTTCATAGAGGGTTACACTGGTAATTAAGTTCAATTACAATAAGACTACTGCATAAAAGATCAAACTTAAGATCAAGTGTATTTTTTGTGAAATTGTTTAGTGGAAGTCTAACATCACTGGTACTGGAAAGAAGCTCAAATTTATAGGCTTTTGGAAAAGTTTTCATGCTCTTTCAAAATTTCTGTAAACCCTATTGACTCAGTGATAACAAATTCGCGGTGACCATTCCATTGTACTGCTTTGTGAAACATGTATTACCATACTGGTGGTGTTTAAAGGGTACAATGTCATGAATATTTAGATAAATTAGTAAACGTAAACATCCATTGTTACACGTATGAGTACATGCCAAGTGTACAAGTGGATGACTAGAAACACACTCTTTAAATAGTGCACTTTGTGCAGTGTTTGTAAGTGTAACAAATGTGTGACAGAATAACATGCTCCTACGAGAGCTGTCGGAACACCAGAGTGGTTTGGGGATGTAGAAGTGATGCACCCTCCCCCTCCTCAGTAAAATTATGAAATTGTCAAGATTAGTCATTTGAATGACTCCTCTCACCCCCTTACCCACCCACCCTTCCGCATTCTTGGTACTGTTTAATCTACATCGCCCTCCTTACCTTAGAGCCATGCCCTAACAGAACACCGGATGGCTCAAGCTAAAAACCCCACTAACCTAACCTGGAACGGTCCTAGGAACAAGGAGGGGGAGTGGAAAGAGGCCCCAAGCCTCACACAAACCCGATAGCACCAGAAGGGGTGAAAGTCTAAGCCTCAGCCTAGGCCTGAGACTAGGAAGAATAGGCTAGGAAGAGGAATGGCGCCCTCATTCCGAGGGTGCTGGTATCTACTGTGCTATGACAAATTTGCCAGGTGCTAATTGCGGGTAGGTGAGAGTTACATAGGTAAATAGAAGGTAAATATCGGGGCTCGTAGATTCCCAAACCAGGGAATTTTGGAGACTCTAAGGCAGTACTACACTATTCTTAACTGCTTACTATAAAATTAGTGACAAATTACTGTCCTTATGACTTTGACTGGCTAGGAAGCTACTCTGGCCAACTGGAGGTACTTTTGTTTTAAAGATTGTGTTAACTACTGGTTTCATCTCACAAACTCTGAAGTACTCTGTTTTTACTTCTTATTTGTCTATAATTTGAATTATTTGTAATAAACAATTCGGTGCTAAACCATAGGCTTACAAATTCCACCTCACTGTTATTATGTAGAATTAGGAGCTATGATGAAAGAACGTAGAGGTAACCATGGCCAGACATCTCCCTCCCCCTTGACAATTCCCACCCGGACAATCCCTTCCCTCAATAATCAGACAACCCTCCCCCACCAGAAAATTTTTGTGTTTTCCTAGGTGGGAATTGTCTGGGGGATTTTGTCGGAATAGGAATTGTTGGGGTTGGGAGTTGTCTGTGGGGAAATTTCTCTGGGGTTGTGGGGGGTTGTCAGTGTGGGTATTGCGTAGGAACCAGAGGTAAATAGCCCCATCATCTGTATCTTTTTACCCTTGATACACACAGTGACATTTTATTTGCTGAGATGTTCATTTGGTTATACATCATCGTTGTTGTTTTCATAATGTGAGAAAAATGTTTGTTCTACATTTTTTAATCCTACTGTGGCAGAAACATTTCAATTTTTTGTCATTTCATTGGAATGCCTGTTTAAACCTGAACTATTTCTGTACATAGTAGATAGGTAATGTTTGTAAGAAGTCATTCTTATTTTAAGTTTTATCTTACAATCTGAATAAAACCAGAAACTCAGTGCTTACCGTCCTTGCTGTGTCTGTTGTGCAGGCTTTCAAGTGACTGTTTCTGATCCTACTTTTTCCCTTCTTTATCGTTCTACTTTACTTGAAAGAAATGAATTCCCCGACGGGGAGGTCGTGGTCCCAACCGTCCCCACCTGGCACTTCCCTTGATAATGGACTCATCGAACTTCAACGTTTCGTGCACTACACTTCCATGTGGGAAAGTGTGCATCCTTTCTTTGGGGCTCAACCAAGAATAATAGATCAAGTTTGAACAATTAAAACAATTACTTACTGGCATGTAATTTTCCAGTGCAGATACCAAGTTAGCTTGAAGCTCCCATTCAGGATCGAATCAACCCCCCTGTCAACAAGCCACATTCTGTATAAATTATACCAGCACTATCCCAATTACAGACTTTTTTCTTTGGAAACCGAGACAATTAGAGGCCGAACCGGGACACCGGGACGGCATAGTCCAAACCGTGACAGTTCCCGGTCAATCCTGGACGGTTGGAATCTTTGTACCTTATTATAGGTTCCAGAGAAACTCTATGACCCTCCACCAATCCACCATCAATCCCGCTGCATCTTGAAGAAGTCGACCAGTGATTAGTCCCAATTACGTCATTTTGAAATTAAAGGTATTGACAGACTGCGATTTTAAGGTCTCTTTAGTGAGTATCAATGCCATTTAGAAACAGTAAAAAGCTTTATTCTAGTGCCCACAATCGTTTACAGGCTTTAGAGCTTCCGGGGGCTTCGCTCCCTCCCCCCCCCCCGGGACTTTACTGAAATCGACCCTAAGGCAGGCAACTGAGTCCCATGCCAAAGGCGATCTTTTGCTCCTACCATGGAAGTACTACTTCGGAGCTACTGTAGTACTTCCACGACCAGATCGACCTTGCTGTTGTAGCAGATACTGTAAATGAAAAAGCCAGGGTGCCCCAGGGTCAAATTTACATTTCATAGTCTGTCTTCCCTCCCGTTATACTCAGATATTCCATCTTGCACTTTTTTCAAAGATTTCCTTGAAACGCAGGTTATGAGTTAACCGTTCTTGACACATATTTTCTGTGGGGAATGAATCCTTTTGTCTGGAAAAGGTCCATCACCCTTCCCCCCACATTCATTCTTAGGGACGCACCTGTGTGTGAATAAAGTGACTGAATATATATTCAGTGGCGCCGGCACGATGGGGGGGGGGCGGCGTGCCCCCCCCCATGAAATTTTTTTGAAAATTTTAAAATGATCCCGAAAAGGCGATTAAGCTATAGATTTCTGTAGGGGGTAGGGTGAGGTGTGCTTCAACCGAGTGGTAGATCTATTTAATCATTTCCTATCATAAATGTTTCTCAAACTATCAGAATTTTCGCAAATACTTCGCAAACTATCAAAAATTTCGCGCGCTCCGCGCGCTTCAAACCTTACCGCTGTGTTCTTATTATCAATATCTTCTGATAGCAACTCCCGGAGAAGCACAGCAGCAAAAGTTGAAAGCTGTTCACGAATAACAGGTAAAAGACTGGCTTTTTGAGTGGCATGTAGGTTTGTTGGGTAAGTAAAAGTGTCTCGATGCAGATTCTGAATGCAGGTTTTGTCATGGAAATCTCTTTTAATGAAAAATTTCGCACGCTTTGCGCGCATGCTTTACGGTTTTGTACTCCATCTCATGACCATTATTAACATAATAATACATAGAAATATAATCACAACATCTGTAGGGGCCTTGCATCAATATGCGATCTTTCAATCTAAGTTGTTGTAGCATGATTTGGAAAGTTGAAATTACGTATTTGCCGTTATATATTTTCCAAAAACTTTACCGAGCGCTCTGCGCGCAGCCATTATCGGTATAGATGGCAGACACGTAGCCAAGGGGGTGAAGGGGGCAGCCAACCTCTTGAGGATATTTTTGGTATTTTTTGATTTTTTTTTTTTTTTTACAATATTGCTTGTGTTCCCCCTATTTATATGCGGTAAAATAGGCTTGGGAAGTGCCATTTCCAGCGATCTGGGAGGCACTTTGGGCCAAAATTTTCTTGCGCTTTGCGCCAACCTATGGTGGCGCAAAGCGCTGAGAGTCTGTCTATGGACAGATAGACTTCGCCCCCTTGACAAATTCCCGGCTACGCCCTTGATAGATGGTGATATTTAATACACTTACGACAAAAAAAGCATTCTGTAAACGCCTTTGTTAGTCCTTCACCCCTTTTGCTATACCTATCAGGGAGGTCCAATATCACCTTCCTGCACCAATTGTCTCCCTGCCGCCCGTTCCCCATTGCTGGAAGTTGTTCATCTGGATTTTCGTTCAAAATTAGTAAAAAATAAGATAGTTATTAAGTGCTCTACTCTATGTTATCATTTGGCTGTCAAGTAATAAGCATTATGTCATTGCTCCATTTATGTACTTTATTCAGAGCTTCCGGAAGGCCCTATACAAGTATCTGCCAGCCTTAGATGCCTTTTTAATGCACAATGAAGGGGAGGAAAAGTTCCGTAATAGTCCAACAATGTTTCTGTGGACTCCACGCACGTATTTTTGGAAAAAAAAAACTTTGCCAATAGAAGGCGGTAAAGTAGCCAAAAGGGAGTCTTCAGGATGTTTGTTGACAACGTATTCTTCTCTTAGACAACATGCTCTCCTTTTTCACCTTACCAAAAAGTAGAATTCACTAGATTATGGACATTTTCCAGCTATATATGATCAGCTCCAAAAATATTCCAAAAGATAGCACCATTTTGCATCTAAGAAACCTTAAATAAGCAAAAATTTCTCAAAGGGATGGGGGACACCCCCCTCCCTAAATCCCTCCCCCAGGACGGCACCTTTATATAGTGCAAAGGAAAGATCCTCACTGCTGTATTCAAAACGCAGGGAGCATAAAAAAGGAATATTTAAGCGTTGCCACTCAGTTGGAAAAAACTTCCAGCCAGTCGGAAAAATTAGAATTCACTAAACAATGGACATTTTCCAGCCATACAGGTAGCCTATGTGATCAGCCCCAAAAATACCATAAAGATAGCACCATTTTGCATCTAAGCAACTTTAAATAGACAAAAATTTCTCAAAGGGGAAGGGGACATCCCTCCCCTTAGACCTTTCCCCAGGACGGCACCCTAGTGAAGTGACACCTGACAAAGGAAGGATCCCCACTGTGTATACGAAAGCAGGGGACGCACGAAAAAAAAGGCATTTTGCGCAGACTTGGGAGGGTAACTGAAGTACCATTACGACATCATCTGTTGTGCCCCCCCCCCCACACCTAAGCCTGGCGGCGCCACTGTATATATCATACCATAGGCGCATGAGGTGGAGGCTGCAGCCCCTTCCATTCGTGCAGTAGGTTTTGATATTATCGATTTTCGATATAAGTCCCCAATTAACAGGGGTCCCGTTCGCTTAAATTTTATTGCTTAGAATATCATCTGACACGACAGAAACCCTGTGGCGATCTAATTTCAATTGGCGTATACATGCTGGTTCTCCATGCACCGGCCTCGCCCTTTAGCTTTACCCACCATAGCTATACACCTGGTATGCAGCATATCACGTTTAATAGCATTGCAAACAAAGTGCAAGCTAGGGGCTCTATTCAATGACTGAGCAGCAGAGTTTCCAATCGGTCGCAGTAAAGACGTTAAATAGAGGGCGTTTTTCAAATCATGACAAATGCTGGCCAAGTTCAAACAGTCAAAGTGTTCTATTCGACGAATCTCATAGAATCGCCGCTATAGGGAATATTTAGGGGTAGGGCTAGGGGCTGAGCCGTTTTAACACGCGAACAACCTGTACTGCCCGAGAAAATTGCCCGATTTTTCCACTGAAAATCTGTCACAGAATAGGTTTGCATCGAAACTCGGGGTTGGGCTGAGTACCCTGCTCCTGGCTCGTAGTATATCCCTTTACATGAGATCATTCCAGTTTCCTAGATGTAGTCTTCGAACTCATACACTCATACTGTCTGTTGTCTCGTGTGTGATATGCCATTGATTTCCATTTAAATTAAGGGTCTGTAGCTTTTCCCTCAACATAGATCGAAATCTAAGAGAAAAATTGATGTAAAACAAAGCATAAAAATAATGTTGTACTGATATTGCAAGTAGCCGATATTAACGATACCGATATTTCAATTCTCAATATCGACCGATACCGATATTTGGGACCTATACAAGGGCGTAGCGAAGGTGGTTTCTTTGGGAGGGTGTAGAGACTATGTTTTGCCGACAGATCTCGTAATGCGTAGCGCGGAAACGAGCCTTAGCGTGTGAGGTCCAGAAGCCCGCCTTAAGGCCAATGTTGGGATCTAGGGGCATAGCCCCTCGGGAAAGGGGCAGGGGGCGAAACTCCCGGAAACTGAGGTTGAAGCATATCTCTGGGTGAAAAATTAAGTCTCGGGATGGATATTTTTTGGTCATAATGCATCGTCAAATGCAAAGATTTTCCATATTTTTGATGTACTAGGCGATTCTTCTCGTCAAGCCGCTATGGTTTTAAGCAGTTGCAGTCCAGAGGTCCTCCCTTGTTTCAGTTAGGACGTTTTCGTAATGCCACATTTACTGATCTGTAGACTGGGGGAGGGGTCCAAAGGGGTGTCCTCCTCCCCTTTGGCAATTTTTGGAATTTGAAAGGTGCCTAGATTGCAAATGGTGCAATATTTGAGTGGATTTCTGCCCTAATGAGGAACCTCAAAATTTGCACCCGGGTGGAATTGCTTGTCAATTTTTATTGTACGACATTTGTCGCCGTTTATGCGACATTATCGCACAAATAGGGGCTGGCTGAAACACTGGGCCTGCCTTAAGGCAACTGTTGGGGTCTAGCTAGGGGGCGAAGCCCCCGGAAGCTCTGAGGTTTTAGCATAATCTCTGGGTAAAAAGTTAAGTCTCATGCAGGATAGATATGTTTTGGTTCATAATACATTATCCAATGCAAAGATTCCGGATAATTTTTCTGTAATGTGTTAGGCTACATGTCCCGTCATGTCACTATACTTGAGGAGCTGGACCTGTCGTTCAGAATTGGAACACTATGCGTTCAGCATTTGAACACTAGACGCGTCAGGCGTTCAAAAAGGGAGAAAGGGTGTTCAGAATCTTAACACAAGTGTTCAAAATATGCTTTGAACGCCAGGGCGGGTTCTGTATCAGTTTCATTTTGGTGTTCGAAAGTTAAAAGCCTGAGACTGCAGTGAAGGGAAGACACGCTCGGCACACATTATTTTTCCCAGGATGCATTATTTTTTTTCCCAGGATGTTTGTGGGTAAATCGGATCCTCGGGAGCTTACAAAATGTGTTTGAAGTCAAGGTTAGGGTTTAAAAAACGGGCTAAAGATGCCTACTTTATGGGTAATAGGGTGCTGCTCTCCATGGTGATGATAGAAGTGAGGAATAATGTGCAGAGAGTGTTTTTTCAAGAATGTCATATGACCCGAAATAGTGCGCCAATATGGAAGCCTTTAATTCCCTTCAGGGGTGGCACCAGGATTTGTCCGGCAGGGGACCAACAACCCAAAGCCTCAACAAGGCCGATAGAGTGCCAAAACGATGTCTGAAGGAAAATTTAGCGCGCGAAGCGCGCCGAAAATTTTGGGCTCTGTTTCGAGAAAATTTGGAAAAAATAGGCTTTTACCATGGAAAATTTGGAAAAAATTGGGTTGGGGGAAGAAAATTGGAAAATTGGGGGGTTTTATCGAAGAATTTGCCCTAATTTAGACCAAAAATAAGTAAATTGTCGGGGTGACTGGCCCTTGTCGGGGACTACATATTTTATCGTATACATAACAGCTCCCCGATGAAATCGAAAAATTTCCCCGACTGGAGGCAGCCTTCCCCGACGGGGGGATGGCCCCACCTGGCGCCACCAATGATTCCCTTTCTTTCTCCGAGTTGCTGACGGACTCAGTCACTCGTCGAATCATTACACCGACGGCCGTCACATGCATAATCAATTTGCCGACGGGCCTTCAACTTGAATGGGGCATTTAGATAAGTTGCTGAAAAGCGAAATAACAGGCTGGCCACGCGCTCCTGTTCTCTCTCTTTTTTTCCCTTTCATTCTCCGTCTTTCTTTTTACTCCCTTCCATTCCATTCCCTTCCCTCTCTCTTTTTCGTCTTTTCCTCTTTTCCTCTTTTTTTTTCCTTTTTTTCTCCCCTTTTTGCCGACAGACCGAAAATTTGCCGACGGGCGACCAAATATTGGGGGTGTGACACTCCCACCCCCCGCTCGCTACGGCCCTAGACCTATATACACTCCGTGTACTAACAGTAGGCTACCGGGCACTACTACTGTCTTTTCATTTTAGGGATTTCTTTTATATTCAAAAACAATTAATAAACCGTTTTCGTAGCTTATATAGGGTGATAAATATCGGTTGGGTAATGTGGGCATTTACAGTAAATTTTATTGATGCCGAAACAGGACGAAAATAGGAAATATCGGGTAAGACCGATTACTGATGTTGAATTCTGTCTTCATGTAAGTATCTTTATCATAGCGTGGACTTCCGTCTTTATCATGTATGTTCATCTGATGATTGTACTGTAATTTGTATCTGATCAATAATATCTCCTAAAAGGACCCTACCCGAACAAAATGGGCTGATCACGGACTATACCCAGAAGCAATGGAAAGTAACGCCCGATTCGGGCTGGGTCCAATTGCGGACGAGAAGTCCATTTTATACTTGGCTCGACCGAGTTATCGAGTCACTGAAGAGAAGGCGGCCCTAGACTAGATCATGGCCGTACAGGACTGTTTTTCTCAGGGAGGGCAGTGGCTTTTGCAGGGACTCCAGACCTAATTTAACTGCCCAATTTTCCGCTAAACTGAGACAAAATATCTGCCCAATTTAGTCAGATTTCTGACATTTGGGGGAGGGGGCGCCCTGAGCACCCCCAGCCCGTACGGCCATGAACTAGATGATACTAGATTCGCATGCGGCACCGACTGGTTCCAGCCAAGTGCATGATATGCTTTATAAAAGACTAGACTCGGGCAGGACTTGCAATCCGTCTTGAATGATGCTCTGACCCGGGGTTTGGATTCGGTAGAGTATACCCAACTTGAAAACTGCCTGGAATTAAAGCCTCTGAAAAGGGAATATCTTTGGGTTGTCGTAGAAAGGGCCCGGTTACCGCTTTTGCGCAGTACTGTTATTCCATCGTTAATTTTGGGGGACCTCTTTCGCTAAACTGACAGATATCGACATCTCCAGCTTAACTTGGCCCCATTTTATCTTTGAAAACCAAGAAAAAGAACATTTCTGGCAAAGATTTTACAGAGAACAGGAATGATGCTATTGTGAAACTTTTCAACTAAATAAATGTCACACCGCCTCGACTATACCCGCGACTCTCCGGGTAGCCACTTTGCATAAATCGTATACATTCTGGTGCAGCGACTGCATCCAACTACGATTGAACATGTTCAATCGGGCCGACGGCTTATGACACGATGGAACTCTAGTCGTGGAACCGGCCACACCACCACGACCACAGCCGACGCGGTGGTTGGTCGTCGCCGTGTAGTAGGTTGTCGTGACAGTGTGACCAGGGCTTTATTTATAAGTCATGTGAGTTGTTAGGATAGGCCTGTTTAGTGAAATACAATACAAAATGATTTGTCAAACACCTTTATGTAGATCAAAAGTTCCGTGATCCTTCAAGTTTCCTCTGTCGTTTCGCGGTCTCTCCAGTAGCGTAACTGGGGTGATAGAAGTGGGGGGAGGGGGGGGGGGGCAGGGATGAAAGTAAGGTAAATTTAACGACAGCATAAAGTCAATGTACTGACACTTTTTCAAAAGGTTATCACTTAACAAGTCACCCCAGCACCCGTGACCCGGTCCCCTCCATCCACCCTGGGGTGGCGCTAGTATTTGCCAGACGGGAGGGCCAACGACCCGAAGCCCCGACAGCCCCGATCGCGTCAAGGGGTTGGTGAGGGAGGATTTGGGGAAAACCTGTGTACTATACCATGCCATTGGGGGACAACTATTGCATAAAATTTGTATAAACTAGAGGGAAATAGTTCCGCGATATAATGTGATAATATGTGAAAAAAGCGCGAAGCGCGCAATTTTTTTTTTTTTTTTTTTTTGAGTAAGCCTATACACTAAAAATAATTTATACTTATTTAAAGCGTATATGTAGGTCAATTGTCCTGGCAGTCGGGCCCTGTCGGGCACAACTTACATCAGATCCTACTTACCTCCTCGAGTCACTAGCCGTACAGCACGACAGACACAAGAAAACATTAACTAAGTTTAGCGAAATGAGATGAAATTCCCGATATTTACAGAAATCCATGTATTCTGCTTATTAAGTTACTTGAAAAGATGGAAAGGGTTCGTGTTAAATTTAGCTCAAAGTAACGGGACTGAGGAAAACCTGGTAGAGCGTACCCAAAATTGCAAAGAGCAAGATGGGCGAGAAAATTTTCAGTACAAAAATAAAAAAAAAATAAAAAAAACTGTAGGGGCTGTAGACCTTATCGGGGATAACATACATTGTAACGAAACCACCTGGACTACTCTTTGAAATAGTCAAACTTTGCTCCGTGAGTCCCTCGTCAACTGACCCTACCGCATGACACACACAAGAGAACAGTCACTAGCCTTTGCGATAGGGGATGAAATTTACGACCTCTACATAAATTGTGCACTCTGTCTACATGTTACTCGTAAGGGTGACAGGACATGCCATTTAGCTAGTATGTAAAATGGAACTATTGGAGAAACTGGGGTGACTCTACAGCGCGCGTAGCGGGCCGTAAATTTTGTGTTCGTACTAGAGAAATTGTCCTCTTGAGAGCAAAAACATGTAAACCCTCGGGGAGACTAGTCGCCGTCCACACCGGGCGGATGTACCGACAAGATCAGCAAATGTACCGACAGACCATCTCAGGACGACAAGTGGGGGAAGACCTCCCCCTGCCCTCTTCAGTTACACTACTGAGTCTCTCGTCTGGTTCCTCGGAAGGAAACCGACTCTTTCGTATTCCATTTACTATTAGAGAAAATAAGACACCGTTTGCGATAATAGTGACAGCTGAAGCCGAAAGCACATGGACGACAGAAAACGCGAAAAACGAAACAGACAATACGTTTCGTGTTCTTTTACAAAACGTCCGTGTATGTGCGTTGGACGAAAGCAAAAAATAGCGTTTTGCGTGCTTGTTTCGCGAAACAAGAGTTTAGCTAAACAATTGTTTCGGTCTCTCGTGTTTGTTGCCTGTTTAGCGTTTCAAGAAATAAGTTGCGAGTTTCAACCAATCACAATACGAGGATTGGTTCACGTGAATTACAAAATGGCAACCGATATGGAATCCTTGTACGTGCACCTGATGTAGAAAATTTGTTAGCTGAAATACGTCAGGGGCAGAATGGCCATGCTTGTTCGTTTTTTCCAAGAGTTTTCGGAAAGGACGTGAAGGAGAAGGCAGTGAAAGAATTGCCAATGTTCTCTCAAAAAATGTATTTCCCACGGACTTCAGTCTCACTCCATTGGCCAGGAATCCTGACATGTGGAAGGGAGACAGGTACTGCGCTTTAAAAGGGGGGAAATGACTATCATTGTTTACTGTTTTGATATGCCAGCGTTTTTAAACCGGTAGGTCGCGGTCTACAGATTTGCCCAAGAGGGCCGCAAGGTCATTTTCCATAGCACTTCTTATCCGACACACTGATAACTTTAGTTGTACCATTGTGTAAGTTGCTCTGTGTTGAAACCAATAAAAGTGTAACCTCATTATTTTTCAGTAACTGTTTAAAGGTGGGTCCTTCAGTAATTTCAACAATCACAAGTGGGCCTCGAGTTACAAAATGGCAAGAAATCCTAGTAAAACCTTTTTTTTTCATAATGGGACTCGATGGCTTGTACGGTGGTGGCGTTCTGATTCCGTTGAGGGAAGCTAGAGCCATGCTTTTTCCCAGAAATCTGAGGTCACTGCTAGTCATCTGCTGGAGGGAAGCTCCGGCCCCTTACAAAAAAAAAAAACAAAAACAAAAACAAAAAAAAAAAAAACAAAAACAAAAAAAACGTGTAGCATACCACATGTGAACACACATAATCACATGTAACAGGGCATATGAAAATACATAAGGAGAAAAGTGTTATTATTGGTGAAACATGCCATATGAGCCAATCCGACACACAGGGCCAAGTTTTTCCTTGCATGACTGTCACCATGACACCTTGAAATCTGGGTCAAAGTGGAGAAAGCTGTATCAATTTGTTGACACATGAGGGCAAAGTGTGACAAACAAGGCCAGTGAACGAAACCGAATTATTGAATTACTGTACTCAGCACCGCACTTCTCCACACATTTCCACACATTACCTACTTTACCCCAGTTTGCCTCCTGTAACCTGTATCAAAACGTGTTTTTTGGTTTTCCACACGTGCCTCATGTACGCTCAACCTGTGGAAATGCAGGTCAATGCATGGTGTAACGTGTCCTAACGACGGCGTATTTATTGGGTTCTTATCCTTGTCTGCGGAGCGAGGCGTTTCCGGGACTTAGTAAAAACAGGAGACAAGAGAGAGTTACACAATGTCTAGCGTGCAAGACGAGTGCATATATATTCTCGGGTGTGTCTTGGTGGAAGCCCGGCACTAGAATGCCAGCTCATAGTCACAAATACAAAACGATCAACTTACTACAACTCATTTACATAAATAACAGAAACATCACACACATACACAGGTGTCTAGACTTTGTCAGTCAGTCAGTCAGTCAGTCAGTCAGTCAGTCAGTCAGTCAGTCAGTCAGTCAGTCAGGCAGTCAGTCAGTCAGTCAGTCAGTCAGATAGATAGCATTTAACGACACACCAACACGAATGTGTTATATAGTGTCAACTAGATAAATTCGTTTCAAGTCCTCCCCTTTAGTCGCCTCTTACGACAGGCGGGGAATACCGTGGGCATATTCTTCAACCCCCAGCCCACAGGGCGCCACAGGTGGTTAGACAAACATAACATGCAACTTAGGTAACTTAGAATAATAGTACGTCACACTAAATACATTCTTACATCACTCCCCCGCCCTTCAGAAAATGTCCTCATTTTCATAATTTGATTTTACAACTATAAATGATCTTCGAATATATATTTTGCATTATGCTCTCTTGTAAAGATTCTCTTTACAAAAAAAGAGTACAAATATAGGTATTTTATTAAATCATCCTTCAGAAAAGTGCACATATTAAGTATTTCTTTCATTGCACAAGGTGCAGGGGGGGGGGGGTATGGCACTGGTTAAGACATTTTCTTTTAAGTTATCGTAATCGTGCCGGAATGAGTGTTGTCTCTTAGTCCAAAACATTGGCAATTTTAGTCTCGTTACACACCTAACCACCTAACCTTACGAACATAGAAAGACGGAGAGAATACATTTAACTCATAGATACACATGACACATAATACAGATACACTTCGGTGCTACACTTAGGATCACTTAAACACCAAGATTCTTTCAGCTGCCAGAATTGTAATTACGAAACTGTAAAACTTTAATAATATTCAAATTCATTCTGCTTTTAAGGCATCTTACTTGAAGTATATATAAATTTAAAATCAAGGGTGATACAACTCAAATTCTTTAAAACGAGCAGGGCGCACCGTTTGGCGCCCTGACCGTGTTATTCTTTGTACCGGGTAGGTAGGCGCGGTCTGCGGGACATTCTCTTGGGGAGGAGTAGCAACAGTTTCTTCTACCGCCTGTCTACCAGACAATTCAAGGGGTAGAGACCCTGATAAGGCAGAGTGAGGTGGGTTTGAATGCCTTGTTGATTCGTTTGATTTGATTTTGCCTCTTGCGGCTTTTTGTCGGGCAATCTAGATTTGTACGGTTTTAACTTATTATAATGCACCGTTCGAAGGGGCTTTAAGGGGTGCTCTAAATTACATACTTTGTACACAACGGGTGGATTTTCAGAATCATTTTAAATTACTTTCATGACCATGAACGGTCCTTCCCATTTAGGAGCCAATTTTTATTTTATTCTGCTGTTTCTAGGTAAGTCAACCCAAACTTTATCCCCTGGGGAGTAACTTTCAAACTTTACTTTGCGATCATAATGTGACTTTTGACTGTTTCTTGCCTTGGTGTTGAATTCTCCCACTTCCTTAGAGGCTTGCCCAAGACGTTCGTGTAGCGATAAGGCATAATCGGACGGATTGCTTGGTAGTGAGACCGTTTTTACAGAGGGAGACATTTCCAACCATGTAGAAGCAGGGGATCGGGGTTCTCTCCCGTGAACAAGAACTTCGAAGGGGCTAAATCCCGTACTGCTATGTCTATAGATGTATTGTAGGCAAAATCTAGCTGTTTAAGATGGTCGTCCCATTCTTCACCATTTGACGCTATGTACCTTCCTAGTTGTTCTTTGAGTGTACGGTTGAATCTTTCTATTAAACCATCTGCCTGAGGATGGTAGGTGGTAGTTCTAGATTTCTGAACCCCTAACTTTTTACATAATATCTGCCTTCAAATCGCTTTCAGATTGTTTCTCTTGATCTGTGTGCAATCTGAAGGACACACCATGTTCTCTTACGTAATTCTCAAAAATAAGATGGGCAATTGTATCTGCCTTTTGGTCCGGCATTGGGTAACTATTGACAAATTTAGTAAAATGATCCATCAAAACTAGAATGTACCGATTTCCCTTAGACATAATGGGAAGCCCTGTAATGTCTGAAAAAACAATGTCGAAAGGCTTTGTGGGTACAAAACTTACTAAAGGAGCCCTTAAAGATGGATTTGGGTTTCGTCGAGACTGGCATGAAATACATTCAGAACAATATTTAATAATGTCACTTCGCATTTTGGCCAGTAACATGCTTCCTGGGCCCTGCAAAGAGTACGTTCCACGAACATGCAATATATAACATCAAGGTGGCATTTTAGGTCCTACACTGACAGGGGTGGGGGTGGTGGGTGTGACATTAAGGGGGCATATTAAATGTATCTTGGAAGAACCCTGTAAGTTCTAAACTGATATGTGAGCTACTCCTAGATTAGACAATCAGACAGACTACATACGAATACAGAATGGTATAAACACCAACTACAGCATAATTAAAACCTGTCAATGTGGCTTAGTCCTGAGCACAAACAAATATCTATCAACTAATACAATAAAACAGATAGACCCTACAGTACAAAGAAAAATTGTACTTCTAAAACCAATCTAACTTAAGAATTCAACAGAAAGAGCACAAAATGAAGGTGACCCACTTTGCTTCTATCTCTTTATAAACACCAAGGGGAGTTTAAAAGGTATGTGGAATAATCCCAAGCTTACTGACAAGCACACACTGGATTGTTTCATGTATCTTTCATAATGTTTAAGAATATAAATACTGGTAGATATTAAAAATAAACTGAAGACCAATTCTGCATGAATTTTACAATTCAGTAAGAAAAACATTGTGACATATTAAAATGAGCAATGAATCAAGCAGGATTTGGGAATATACCATTGAACTTGGGGGTGATGCCATTTGCCTTCCAAAGCGACTGGTAAGAAAGGTTATCAGCATTCTCAGAAACAAAGGAATTCTTACTCTGTAAAAGGACCACTAGCTCCATTTTGTGATTTCTAACAGCTTGTGTCATCATAATATTATACAGGTATTACAATGATATTCTCCGTATAACAGATGCATAATACATTCTATTTTGATGTACAATATATTGCATAGAGTAACCAAACAATTCTCATGCAGATTATCTCCCCTTGGACAACTTCTCTTTGCATGACAACCCCCTCCTACCCCAACTCCAACCCCGAGCAATTCCTACACAGACAATACCCGTGCATGGCACTAATCATGGCACCCCAAGATTTTGCGCTGTCCAGGTTGGAAATTATCTGGGTGACATTCAGTAGAAGGTTACTTGTCTGTACAGGAATTGCCCTGATATCATGCTCACACACATGGTCTAATGTATAGTCAGCAACTCTAAATCTTACTAAATTGGCTCACAATAACATTTGTCATGTTACAATTGACTATTTCTTCATAACACTAGGAATCCAGCTAAAACTTAAAGTAAAATTTAATTGTCAACCAAATCTTTTGCAGTTTATAAGAAGCCATTTCCTTGTTACTGTAACACTCTCTTGCCCACAGGATATTACGAGCTCAAATTTGTACACCTTCCTATGTCCAGCTTCCTGCGTTGTCATACTGAGTTATACAGATACAACAATGCTATTCTGTTACATAAATCCATACAGATCTTTCTATGGTGTGTTGCTACACTGGTTCACAAAAAACCAATGGTCCTATTTTATGTTGCTACACTAGTTCACACATAATAAAAAATATTATGTAGTGTGGTTACACTGGTTCATATTGTATAACTACATCTTTTCACTGGTTCACACAGGAGTAATGGTATTATGTAGTGTTGTTACACTGGTTTATACCGCAAACTTGCCAACTCGCACGGTTTTACCATAAATCTCACAGTTTCAGGCATCTAGTCATGGTGAAAATGCCAGATCACACGGTGAAAATCACTTTCAGGCAAAGCTAGAAAAGTTTCCTCATTTAGACCAAGATTCAGTAGATCTCATAGCTGGTTTAATTATTATGAATCGCAGATGTATCACTGTCAGAAAAGTGACTTTTTCAAACAGTCTACTTCAAAGGTGACACCTTAACTTTATTAAGAGGGTGAACGAAAAAATCTTAAGTCTTCCCAGTTAAAGAAACCACTTTTCATAATCAAGTATGAGACTTGTTTAAAATTTCCAGATTTGAGATGTGATTTCAAGGTTTTCTCGTGAAAACGTCAAAATTTGCCACTTCTGAGGCTGGCAAGTCTGAGATTACTACTACATAACTACATCTTTTCTATGTTGTACTACTATACCGGTTCACACATGAGTAATGGTATTATATTATGTTGTTACCCTGGTTCATACAAATACATATTTCTATGCAGTATTTCTACACTTGCTCATGTAACATGTGTCGTTACACTAGCCATATTACTTTACTGTTTCTATTATGTTGTTATACTGGTTCATACAACATGAACGTTTGTTATACAGGTTAAACCATATATATATATATATATATATATATATATATACCTAATTGTGGAATAGGGGGAAATTTTTGCTGAAAAAATGAACGTTAGGGGGAAATTGCCGTTAGGGGGAAAATTTACTTTCCCCCTAACGTTTTCACACACTATTTCTATAGGAATACGTAACTGTATGGTAAATTCCATATAGCAACACGTAGTATACGCAATTACTTCAATGTTGACCAAATTACGGACACCTATGTGTTAACATGTATGGCTGAGGGGCCATTGAATTTACGTACATGTATACCATTTTACTTAAAGGCGAAATATATGCTTATGTATTTTGTTTTTCTTTCCCCTTAACGTTGTTGTGATATTCAAATTTCCCCCTAATGTTCGATCCAGTGGAATATATATATATATATATATATATATATATATATATATTTCTATGTTGTGTTGTTAGACCAGTCATTTTACTTTATATTTTTCCATTGTGTTGTACAGTAATACTGGTTCATACAACAACTTGTTTGAATGTTCTGTCGTTCCCTTGATCAGTGATGACCTGTTCCCATCTTGGTACAGAATTTAAATACAGCATATAATTAAGCATTAACCACGTGTTATAATATAATGTTAGCACAAGGCTTTCATTAGATGCTGACAGTAACTCAGTTTCATGAAAACATTTGTGAATTCTAAGAAAACTTTTCAAGGAAAAGCTTCCAGGCTCAACTTCAAAATCGCTAATTTTATCACTGAAATGCATGAAATTTAATATTTACTCTATCTGGTTTTACCAAAACATTGCTCTAAGTTACTTAACCTATGAAAACTGTGATAATAGTGTTACTCAAACTTCACTAAAGATAATGTCATAAGTAAGTGTTTTGAACGTTTTCACGTCCTTTCCAAAAATCCTTTCAAGTCCCTTCCAAATTTTCGGAACGAATAAGGGGCTTTACTGCCAAGTTGCATAAAGGAGCACATTTATGCAAAAGAATCGCCATCTCAGGAGAATGGGAGGGGTAGGTTGTACGGGGATGAGGTGTAGACCATCCCTTTAAGAAACTTTTGATCATTTTGCCATATGGTTCAATATTGTTCAGTATCTTTTTGATCCCTAGATTCGTGTTCCATTTCTGCATTCATTTGCAGTAAAAACTAGTGCATAAATTTGTGGGACGATGTGCTTGAGGGGGTAGGTACCATTCAAGCTATCTGTGGCCATGGGACTTTCAACCAGTGGTACACAGTCCATTCAACGTCCAGTTACATCAGACAATTACCCTACAGTGAAGTATTGTAACTATTTCTAATAAAAACGATGTACACTTGTATCAAAAGGTGACCTTATCAAAAGTTGTGTGTGCACTGTGGTACATACCTTGTACAATTGTACCACTCACTTTAATTATTAAAACTCCATCTGACATGGTTCAACAGTGCTCAAGCTACAACAGGCTCTGAATTTTATGGTTCAACGTTTCAACAGTGCTCCACAAGAGGTTTCATCTCTTCAGATGGTTTAACAGTCCAGCAAGAGTTAGGTCCACTTTTTATGGGCCTTCAGTTATTTTAAAATGGTAGTTTTAAGATGGTTTAATAGTCTACCAGCAGTGGTGTCTACTTTTTATGGGCCATGAAATCATCAAAAACGGTAGGGCCCACTTGGAATGGTTCATTAGTCCAGCACTAGTGTGGTCCACCTTCGTTAATGGCTCAACAGTTTCCTACCACTGGATGAGTCCACTTGAGGCAAGATGGATCAATAACCTTTCTGTTTTTCTTGGAAGCCTCTTTGGCAGGATATCCGTCAATCACGTCTTGACGTTTTAGCACCAAATCTTTTCCCTTCCAGTATTTCAGCATACTCATGGATTGTTAGGTACTGACAATGTCGCAAGGGTTAAAGCCCGTCTCCTGACTGATATCTGAGTAATAAAGAAATCAAGATTTTACCATGTTTAATTTATGTGTAGCATTTAATGATCATCTCCTAACCTTCATCTGAATAATATTAATATTACATCAAATCAGTGTAAATTGGAGGGTTTAGCCTTAAATGGAGTTTTGATATGTTACAAAGGGCACTGTACTTGATGGAAATATACTGGTAGAACTTGCATTGAAATCCAATGTGTGGTTCTCAAGACATCAGAAGATGAAGTTGTGACATTTTCAAAACAACATGAACTTGAAACAGGCACATGTGACAACATAACCTAAAATTATTGAGTTCTTTTTTAAACCTTTTTTTTTAACCATCAGTTTTGTTCTCCATAATCTTACGTTATTGTCATGTAAATGAATGAGAGAAATAGGAATTAAACAAACTTCAGATTCCAGATCCGAAGCCTTTATTCTTATTAATTTCAAGGTCATTACAGCAAATAGAAAACAAAGAAGACAAAGCATTGCTCATCAATGTGAGGAAATGATATAACCCCTGCTTGCTTCAAGTTCACTTAAGGTCACAAATTTAGCAACTTCATTTGCTGATATCTTGAGAAATAGACATCAAGGGAGAAATAAAATCTAGAGCACCAATCAGACAACTAGTTAACAAACAACAAGTGTCATGTTGGAATTTTACCATATTTTCTTTTACTTTAGCACCTATCTATGATACTGTATATCGTGTCACATAAGAGCTGTTATGTGGGTGTCTGTTACAAAGCTAACAGAGGGCGGGGGGGGGGGGAGGGGGTGAAGTGTGCTTACGTTGGGTGTACATTAAAAAAAAATTGTGAAGGCAGTCTTCCACAAGCCTCGTATGAACTCTTGTATGCTGTATTCCCAAAACACTGGAATATATTTTAACCAGTTTTATGGATGAGTTACTCTCTTTCTCTTAACCAGTATGTTCAGCCTTTTATCGGGCAATTCGTTTATTCTTGAAGACTAACTTCAAAACAACAAGCAAAGAATGTCATTCTAGCAGAGTATCCCTACAGTATGGCTAAGTTCAGTACCTAACTGATGACTTCAACATACTCTAAAGGCAAGGGTTCTCAAGTATTTTGGACGGAGGGCCACATTTTCTATATTTCTAACAATAATAATAGCTGGAAATGAATTACCCAGTTTACTTTCTCATTAAATTTTGGGTTCCTTGAAACTTTTGCAGGCCACTCTGGATTTCACCACAGGCCCCAAATGGCTTGGGGGAAGAGGTGAGAATCTAGGCTGTAAGGTTTGTCTTACCTTTGATGGATATCTTACTTCCTATGAAGGTACTCAAATATTTTAAAAGTACCCCCTTCCAATAATTACGATAGTTGATCATACCAACATCTGACAAGGGCTTCTCTGGAGAGCCAACCTTTTCTTCTGTTTTGGATAACAGGTAACCTTTAACAAGAAATAAGAGAATAATAAATCATTAGGGGACATTCATGTCGGATATTCACATGTGCAGCATAAATCACACTGTATGGTATACCCAGTCATTGTATCAAGGCTCTTTCCATGTGATACATTAAACTCACTAATGATAACTAACAATACTAATTCCATTATTACTAATTATTATCATTTAAGTCATGGCCAAGGAAGACAACACATCTCTGTCTTAAAAGCATGGTCTGGTGACCAAATTTGATGCTTTCAAAAAAAGCAGAAAAATTTTCTGTGTTAGGCAGTGAAAATCCCATCTCAATAGCATCTTGCATTTGGAAGATATAAATTTTTGAAGAAATACTGCAGTTTCAGTTTCCCCAGTGCATGCTGGGAAATCTGTGATGTCATCTGGGCAAATGGATTTGATGTAGCTTTTGTATTTCTTTATAGTGTTGATATCACTATACTGAATATTCCATAACTTTATTTGCTGTACCGTAAGTATGGAACAGTTTTTCACTATATCTACACGGAAAAACATCTAAACATTCCAACGGTATCAAATTTCAAGGACAAACAAGGTAGCCAATTATAAAGAATAGCAAAAGGAATCTGAGGCAATTTGCCCACTTTGGATCACGTTTTGTGACCTTGAGGAAACTTGGAGGTATTTCTCATTAAAAGTAACCAATCTTTAGGAAGAGATATCTTGAGTTAGGAATGGAGTTTTGATATGGGGTTTGGATGACATGTAATGAAAATTTTTTATCTTTCATATAAGACCCCTACAACATGCCACCAGACAATGCCTTTAAGTATTCAAAAAGACATGAGAAAGAGATGTAAGATTGAGAAAATTTTCTGCCTCTTCCCTCCTACACTTTACTGCCACTTCACTACACATTCTTTTTTCATATTTTGATAAAAAGGCCAGGTTGTACTCTTAGACTTAGGTCAGACAATAATGAGGTACTTAAAGTTCATTGAATTAAATATAGTGCTCAGTACTTCATATGACATTCACTGGAGTCTTGCAAACAGAAAAGAAAAAAAAAATAAATAAGGTAACAGACGAAATATAAAAAATATGAAAGTTAAATCAATTAAAAGTTCGGGTAAATAGGAAAATTTACTTTAAAAATGTTATTTTGTAATTGTCAAAACACTGAAATTTCCACAGATTATGTTGACTGGGGACTCTGATTGGGTGTGATGAATACTTCAACTACTGAGGTCTCTTGGGATGTTTATGGGGTCTGATACCATGGGAGATGGTCGCATGGTAATGCCATACTTATTTCACCTACAGTGGCTCTCATGACAAAGTTAAATGTATAGAGATTTGCTGATTTAGGAATACTTAAACAACTGGTATATGAAGATAAAAAAGTGACTTCAATGAGGTTTTACGGCTAGATTTCTAACCAATTGGTTTGAAGCTAAAGGAAATCTCATACTTACTGGAGTCTATAAGCATTTTGCCATAACCTTTTCGCATGTATTGTGGGAGTGTTAAAATACAGGAGACGTTGTAATTAAGAAAATAATTTTTTTCCTGAAAATAGAAAGAATTATGAGTAGTCTTCAAGAATACAAACACTTGCCTCTACTGAAGATGTTAGTAAATGAAATATCCTAACCCTTATGTAAGACTATACGCAGTACTTTTTCAAATTTGTGGAATAATTTGGGATATGACTGTTCCATAAAAATGGTATGATTAAAGTTAGCTTTAAGAGAATGTGAAATACAGAACGACATAATTGTACTAGCGAGGTAACATAACAGATCATTTATTACCCTAGCATTAGCCTATTTTGAGTTTCCAGTATCAATAAATAAATATACATTCACAATTTTCTTTGGATACCAAAATCATGTGTCTCATTATCTTTTCATAATTCAAAGGTTGATTTAAAATGGCCAAATTATAGACTAAATTAAAATTTAACGTTTTTCCGCGTTACGGAAAAGAGACAGGATTCACGAAATCGGTAATAAAACACGGAATTCGCGATTTTGACTTGCAATGAAAAAAGCATTAGAAATGTGAGCATAAGTTGTAAACGTTCAGTTTTAGAACACTCAAAGCGGAGAACAATGGATACTGTTACTGTTTTTCAAGGTATAATAGACTCTACTACTCTACTGCAATTTAGCAGCTTGCAAAAAGGAAAAAAAAGGAAGACTACCGAGACCCTGTCCACAACAAACCGTACACAGTTCATAGTAAAAATTCTTTACTTATCGAAAAACAGACAAAACACGGAAAAAAGTAAAAAAAAAAAAAAAAAAAAAAAAAAAAAAAAAAAAAAAAAAAAACGGGAAGATCACGGAAACTGAAAAATTAACAAAAGGAATCCCGAATTCAGAAAACAGAAAAATTTTGGCTTTAGACTAAATGAACATAATATGACATACAAGAACGCAAATAGCTTAATTAAATGCAACTCCATACCATGTCAATGGACATAAAAATCAAATGCATCAAACATGTTATTCTGACTAAAAAATGCAGGATTCACACATTCTTACAAAACCACTGGTTCATACAAGAGGTTGCTAATTACAACCTTACCTTTTCAGTGGACTTTTGAAAGTTTTGGAAATTGTCTTAAAAAGCACTGCCGCTTGTAAAAGTATAGATTATGGACGTCATGTTAAACTCATCCACAATACTATAGAGTATTGTTGTGCCTTTATAGTAATGTTATGTCTTTCCATATAAGGGAACATACCAAACTGTATAACTCATAAACTCTTCCCTGTCCAATTTCTTCCCCACTTGATGATTCGCACTATTAATAAGTCCCACCCATGAAAATCAACCCTCAACTCCCCTACATGAAATTTTGAAATTGTTCCGGATGGTAATTGTCCTGGCAAAATTTTTCAAAAGAGAGATATTTGGGTTGGGAACTCTCCCAAAGGAAATTGTCCACCGGAAACTGTGTGGGGAAAATTTTCTGGGGTATTGTCCAGGAACCACTAACATCTGGGCAATTTCACTAGAATCACTCAAACCCCCTGGTTTGTGAATCTAACAGCCTTGGTTCTTTCCTCCTATCTACATTTGTAGATGGGAGGTAAGAAAGGGGTGATGTAAATTTAAATAATATTTGCTGAGGAGCTAGATGTAGTTTTAGGCACTGCTATTATTTGTGTGCCCCATAGAGTGCCTGCTCATGATCTTTCATGGATTTTATGATTAAAAGTTCTGTTAAGTGACTAGACAACCCCAACTGTGAATTCCATTACTACACCAGAAAGCCAAAGGGCTGAGTGATTCCTTGCCAATGAAATGTAAGTAATATTACACGCATACACACACATGACATCACCGTCTCATAATTCCTCTGACAACGTCAAGGAATCAAACATTGCCACACACGACAGTTACCCTCAGAAAACAAGTTCCCGGAACAGGTATGCAATTGTCCTGGGTGGGAATTGTCTGGGGGTTGTGCCAGGGGGATTATCTGTTGAAAATGAGTGGATATGTTGTCCAGTGTGAGAGGAGGGGGTATTGTTAAGGAAACACTTGAAACATATCTTATTTGAAAGGGAGTGACCACTTTAACTGAAATGTACACAGCAAACTTTACGCAACACTGTGTCATTGTTAAAAAACGAGGTGAAGTGAATTCACCAGAGACGGCTCCCTTCTCTCAATATGATATCATTGTTTGCCAGGTTCTTATTATTGCTTTGTGCAATCATGCCCATTTCATCTCAGTAACACATTTTTCAACCATTTCTAACATCTTTACTAAGCGTTTTGACAATCTCCACTGAAACTTGATGGTTTTTTAAAAGCCGGAGGACATAACAATGTCATTTAAACCAATTCTGGAAAATATATACCTTGTTTTTCTTGCCATCAACTCCAGATAGTTTTCTTTGAGATAAATTTCATCCCTTAGCGGATGTCTCCAAATACACTTTGCCATGTGTCCTCGAAGGATAGTAACACTCTTGGCATACTACAAACACAATTAACAGATGTAGAGTTTTGGTAAGCGAAAATATTCTGCAGGGTATGGGAAAGAGCATAAGATATCCATCTCAAACCGAACAAACTCTTCTTCAGCCTTCCATCAACTGCTCTTTCTTCAAAGCCTCTTTCCTTAATAATTAAATAAAGCAAGCTGTACTTTATCACTGCTCTATCATTTTTTTGATTGCCCCTTAAAAAAAGGGGGGGGGGGTGTCCACAAGACAGACGGTTTACTAGACCAAAGGTTTCCTTTATTGACGATTTGCCAGACTAAAGCTTACTTTGGGTTAAAGCTAGAGGTAGGATTCGTGTTATGTACATACTAAGGTTTAGGATTCAAATTTTGATAAGGCTCCAGTAGGATTAGACTTTGGATTAGGTTCAGGGTTAGAGTAAGGATAAGGGTTAGAGTTAGGAATCTCCGTCTAGTGGACCTTCGATCTGATAAACACTGTCCCTTAAATATATTCTTTCATAAATTTTAGAAAGAGAATATACGCCATGGCCAGGGAACCTTTTTCCATCATACGCCCTTTGTGCAAAAATTTTCTTGTGGGAAGGGGCACCATAAAAGAGGTCTACGGGTAGACTAAATGTTTGCCTTAGCAAAGAGACTGCTTCTGCTATTCAAAAACAGTTTCCCAGGATGTAGAAGGCAGGAAATCCTTACTCTAACTTAAACCTAAACCCAATCATAATCCTTAACCAAACCCAAATTCAACTTGAGACTAATACTGTAATCCCTGTTGTAACCTTAATCCTTATTCTGTATACTAGTCGAATCCTACCCGTACTTCTTACTCGAAGTAGAGTTTTAGTCAAGCATATTTTTTGCTCTAGGAAACCTTTAATCGATAGTTAACCTTCTGTTTAGTGAGTATCCCCTATTTTAAAGGGTGATTTTTTTTGGGGGGGGGGCGAGAGGAACACTGGCTAAGGTGTCTGTCTTGTAATCCAAGGATTGCTTGGTTGATTCTTGCTTGTTTTATTATGTTTTGCCCTTGAGTAAGATAACCTGCCTCAGTTGCTCTGTACCCAGGGTGCGATGGGTACCGACCTGTGAGGCAACATGTCATTTAGCATTGTTTTTCACAGCCACAGTTGTTTTGGAAGACAGTCTCTCGGAACTACTAAGCCCTGGCACAGTCCCACTGACATGACACAGCAGTAGATTAAGGGAATTGTTTATTGTTGAGTGATGACAGACAATGTTCATGCACGGACCTAAAAAATGCCAGTTTAGAGTTATTACTTCGCATGTCAGGTCATAGGTCATAGGGGTATAGTCGAGTAAACATTGTACGCAGCAGCAACGCTTCGGTATGCCACTGGCGTGGTAAATGAAGCCTTGAAGCAAATTGACTTGACTTCAGCAAAACATATTGCCGGGGCGATAAAATGTGGGACACAGGGGCATATCGGGAATAAAAATTAAAGTTACACTTTAAAGTTTTTACAGAAAATACTGATTTAAAACTTTCGTTACGATCCCTATTTACGTACCGAAACTCACTCAGTCTGTAGTGCCGGCGACTACCGGGACCGAATAGCTAAGCCTTCTCGCTAACCGTACGTAATTGAGGAAAATCGGTTACAACAATTAATTATGCTAATACTCGAAGAAGCCTTTCAATCCCCTCCCTCAGATATCTTACAAATGTGACATCTCAAGATCACCTTTATGAACCAATTGTTTGTTGTTTACACATGAAACAACGAAGTAAGCAATATCCGGTGGGCCGTCGGAGGGCCATCGGAGGTCCGCTGTCTACATCCGGGTCAGAAACAAAATTGCATGATGGGTAAAACTTTTTAACCAATCAGCGTCACTGCCGTCGGAGGACCACTGGCGATCCACCTGACATTTCTCCGACGGACCGCCGAAGTGGCCGACGGCGGTCCGTCGACGGAGCCGACCAAATTTGCTGGCTGGGAAACTGTTTTTAAAAGTTACCGAATCGTAAAACTACCAAGACACAAGCAGTGCGATCACAACACAAACTCAATGGGGACTTCAATGCAAGAATACAAACAAAATTTGTATTGACCGTTTCTCGAGTTGTGATTGGCTGGTTAGCTACACCCAGTTCCGTGAAACATGTTTCAGTCGGTCGGTACTTTGAGTCGGTCTTTGTATATATGACCGACTCAAATTAATTTAAAATTTATGCTAAAATGCAATTAGGAATTTCTCTGTATATCACATTCTCTACCTACGTAAGGTATCACCATGCTAGAACAAAAAGTTTTGAATACTTGTATGTGAAGTATGGCTGCTGGTCGAGTTGTGAATAGGCTAAGCCATCACTGTTCCTTGCATGTCTATACGGTGGCTAGTCGACGTGCCGAATAGACCACACGCCCCCACCTTTACTCGTGATCCCGCAAAATTTTCGGCGTTTACCATTATTGCTAATATTCGTTGACCTTACCAAGGTAGAGTGTATTTCTACCGAAGTAAATCCGTTATACTTCGGCAATTTTTTGTCGTAGCCAATTTCTTATTCGCTTATACCGTAGTAACGTGAACTGTGTAAGTTAGTGCAGTAGGTACTAAGTATTTGCTTTCAGAGTACCCTAATGACCTTTGACCTGTTACACGTTGCTGTAACTCTGAACTGGCTTATTGCATTTAAAATTACTTGGCGGGTAGCTGCTATCCGACCATAGAAACTCACGCATGAATAATTGATGAAGATACAGGTCAAAGTTAGAGGTAATTAAAAGGTCAAATTTTCCCAAAATTGGGGTTTTGACATTATTTGCCTACCAGTATGTTAGAAAAAGTAATGCATTCAATAGAAATGTTAGGACTGACAAGATGATTTCTGCAATACAAATGTATGTCAAAGGTCAAATTTGCCTAAATTTTGGGAAATAGAGTGTCGCGGATCCCTCCTAAGCCTTCATTCCGATGAAGTTCCCACTTGGTGGGTAGGTACCTTACCACGGAAACTTTTGTATGCATAACTGAGGACGTTACAAGTCAAAGGTCAGATGTAAAAGGGCAAATTCCATAACATTGGTTTTTGCCTTTATTTGCTTCAGGCTACTTTAAAACTGTACTTGTTGATTGCCAAGATGTGACTTTAGAGGACAAAATGTGGGTAACAGTATACCTTTGCCAGAGTTTGCGACAGTCTCTTGTCAACTCACTATAAACCATATCTTATCAATTTTGAAGTTTGAAGGCAAGTACCAGAATCAGAAAACTTTTGTATGCGAAACCGTCGGTTTCGTAAGTAGAAAGTCTAAGGAGATCACATATGAAATGAACTAAATTGATTTTCCCATTACTTACATAACATTGTGTTAGGAAAAAATCATAAAACGGCGTGTTATATACAGAGTGGTGGGAGATATTTTGACAAGTGTACATTTTTGTTGTAAAAGTTCGAGATCAAATTGTACGTAACCTAAAAGTGTTTTTTTTTTTTTTTTTGTCATAACTCTCTGATCAGCCTGGTAGGTCTCTGTTTGGAAATTTTCTCTACCCCAAGGTGTGGAGAGTATACGAAGAGGGGGGGGGGTTGCAACTCCCTGGACTGCCCTCTTGCTTTACATTGTGAAGTAAATGTAAGTTCAAGAATTGGTCTCCATTAAACTCTGTACGTGGGAGCAGGGACACGATCCTAGTGACCCACGTTTTATCGTAGAATCCTTAAGATCTGTCACGAAAATCCTTCTCCCGCCATTGAAATAGTCTCTGAAAATATACTCTTCTTCTATACGTAAATTTTATCCACCCATTTAGACGTCACTGTTACAGATTACAAAAAGGAGTCAGATTCGCAGTTCAGAGTTAACTTAGGAATGAAGAGAAAAATGCGGAATGAATTCGCCACAAACAGTATTCATATTGCAAATGCTAAGTTTTCCGTGTAATTGTTAACTTTGCTGCATGGTATGTGCGTAAAATCCGGCTACCATAGGGGGCAAATGTTTCCTTGCACTGACTAATTCAAGCGTGTTTTCTGTTGCTAGGCCGTATTTTCCCTCCTAAAAGACATAATAGAGGGCGCACCAGAGTCCTTGGTTCCTGTGTAAGGTTGTGTTTACACTGCTGAGATGTACTTCGTTTGTAAAACCCAGCCAGAGTAGAGAGATGTTCAGTCAATGTAGAATAAAGAGTGTCCGTTATGTGGAGATTATCACTTAGGGATAAACATGAACTGATTTTTAGTTGTATCTTACATCCTTAAGATAATAGCTTATGTGGCTTATTTGAGATATGACGTTCACGAGCAGAATTATCTCTCCAAAACATTCCAAAATATCGAAATGCTGCTTCTGCTTCCTTTTATGAAAGAGTACATTCAAATTCTCTGGAAATCCCTGTCACAAGAGCCACTGCTCTAGCAGGGAGTTGCCAGCGTAAACAATAGATTGATAAAATTAAATCCCTTAGCTTGTAACACGGAGCATTTAGTCAGGTCTAGAAGAACATAAACTCACTCCCTTTTTAGTGATATATTTTGTATGCTATTGCAAGTAGTTCTCATTAAGTTTCATCCTTTTTACTCTACAAAACTCAGCAATACTATGCAATGAATTGGGCGTTTTAACCTCTTCCAATGGATCGGGTGGTAGGCCCCTGGAGTAGCGGTCACTGTTTTATCGGCTTGCCCACAGACTAAAAGGCAGTAGCCGACCTGGTGGGGGAGGCCTACTGCCCCCTCACGAGTTTCCCAAACCACTCTAAATGAAAGCTGGCATATTTACAAAAAATACGTAAAATTCTTACAACTTCATTGTAGTAAATATCATTTTAAGGCCCTTTCAACCTGGAAAATTGCATACAAAGCCTGTTTTCCGAATTCTCCTGGACTCCACTATAGATGCGCTGTGTGGTTGACTACGGTCCTGGTGAATGAGCCTCTTCGTGAAATGTCGGATCCACACATGTCCGGTTACAAATGTTGCAGCACTAACCATAACTACACAATGTACAGTGCACACTTGAGATCTGCAGGCTACAACTCTTACGAAGGTCTATTCTTTCCTTTAACACATACCACATCATGGTTTTACTGCACAAATCAATAAATTTGTTAAGTAGGCTAACCTCAAAGTCCTGCTCCTTCTACAAATGATTTTACTGAATTTCTTTATCGAATTTACCCTTATCCCTTTAAGTCCTAAGTTTCTTCATTACGTATAAAATAAAGAAGTTTAGATGCAAGTTGCAAGGTATACAAAGCAAATTTCCCTCAATGCGGAGAACGTTTTGACAAAACTATCTTGAAAGACCCCAGGAGTGAAGGGAATGGTGACCTTGGATCCCATGCCATGTAACGAATGAAAAAAAAAAAAAATCACCACATACTAAGGATTTTGTATTACATACTAAGTTCAAAGCTATAAGTGTTATCCTGAACGATAGCACCATTTTACATCTGAACCACCATACATATAAAAATTTTTCTCAAAGTTGGCACCCAAATTAGGCAACACCCGTCCGCTTTCTGCCCCTCCCTCAAAAATTCACGAAATAATGAAAAGTTATAACCATATAATCAGTTCCAATCTTTGGCAAATCGAAACGTACATAAAATATTCTCAAAGGGTGACGGTTTCACCCTCTCCCGTAATACAACACTCCTTTCTTGTAAACCCAATCAAGAAGTAAAAAGTGAATATTCAATACACAGCAAAAATTATATAGTCACCTCAATTGTCTTCCAAAGGGAGCACCAGTATGCAAGTTACATAACTTACGTACGTAAATCTTATCTCTCGCCTTGGTGTCCTCAATTACGGCCACCGGTAAAAAGGAAGGATTCTCCCTGGTTTTAACTATCCTAGGTACGCCACTATATATGCATGGGCGTCAATCATGGGGGGGGGGGGGCGGAGGGACATGTCCACCCACATTTCGATGTGTTGGGGACACAATATCAAATGTCCCCCCACATTTGCATAAAAGAGTAGTGTCGTGGCTCTATTGACTGGCTTTTTAAGAGGTATGTAGTTTGCTGGGCAATCATTAAGTGTCTCGATGCAGACTCTGAATGCAGATTTCGTCAGGGAAATCTTATTTAATGACAAAATTTTGGCGCGCTTAGCGCGCATGGGTCACGGTTTGCACTCCTTCTCATGACTTTTAAAAAGGTAAATACATGGAACTATTCTGATCACAACACTCTCCGAAAACAGACATACATCTCCAAACATCTGAAGGGGCCTCTCATCAATATGAGATCATTCAATCAGTGGCGTATGCAGAGGGGAGGACCATTTGGCCATGCCCCCCTCACTTATGCCTATTTTTTAGTTCCTAAAATTTTTTAACACAAATTTTACTTCAAAAGTTAGCATATTTGGCACCTGATTGCATGTAAGGACACATAATTTTTCAAAAAAAAATTCAAAGGGGAGGGGGACACCACTCCCCTTAGACCCCTCCCCCAGGCCGGCGGTCACACAACATACTGCATGCCCCCCTTGAGACAAATCCTAGGAACGCCAATGCATTCAGTCTAATTTGTAGCATGATGTGGAAGGTTGAAAGTACTTTGTTGCGGTTAAACATTTTTCAAAAATATTTACCGAGCGCTTCGCCGAAGCCATTATCGGTATAGATGGTGATTCCAAAAATATCCCAAAGATAGCACCATTTTGTATCTAAGCAACCTTAAATTAACAAAAATTTCTCAAAGAGGAGGGGGACGCCCCCTCCCCTTAGACCCCTTTCCCACCATGACACCTTTATAAAGTGACAAAGGAAGGATCCCCACTGCTGTATACAAACGCAGAGTGCATAAAAAAGGGTATAATTTACGCCCCGCCACTGCAGTTATTGAAAACATCTAGCTAGTCGGGGAAATTAGAATTCACTAAATTATGGACATTTTCCAGCCATATACGATCAGCTCTAAAAATATCCTAAAGATAGCACCGTTTTGCACCTAAGCAGCCTTAACTTAACAAAAATTTCTTAAAGGGGAGGGGGAGGCCTCCTCCCCTTTGACCCCTTCCCCAGGACGACACATTTATTTAGTGACAAAGGAAGGATCCCCACTGCTGTATACAAAACGCAGAAAAGTGCAATTTACACGCCTCCACTCAGTTGGAAAAAACATCCAGCCAGTCTGAATTTGGAACGGTCACCTTCACACCCCCAAACATGTCACCCTATCAACGGGCCTGGTCGGGTCCATGATCTCCGACAATGATCCACGCTGCGAAGCGTGGTTTCATCTATTTGGGGACATGGTATGATAACATCTTGAAGTAATTCCGTGGACTCCGTGTATTTCACCTGGCAGCTCTCTATGATGGTCATGTTAACTTTGAAATGAAAGTTCTTATTAGACAGGCCCGTAGCCAGGCCGGGGCACAAAGGGGGCCGCCCCCTCCCCCCGGGCGGACCACTGTGCCCCCTATACGGAAAATCGATCGAAAAAAAAATTTTAGTACATGTAAACGGTGGCCCTGGTATGACACTAAGCGATTTGTAACCAAAAATGATCCAAAAAGGAGTTTTATAATGAACGTATTTTGTCCTCTGTAACATTTTTGTTCTAAAATCACAAAAGTTTTCGCGCGCTACGCGCGCTTTCATCTTCAGTTACATATAGCTTTAACACCCGTTTCAGATATGTAAGCTTAATTTATAAATGTACAAGTTTCACAATTAGGCTGTTGTTCTTTCCTGTAGTTAGTTAGAGGAGGTTTAACGTCCCAGTTTCCAACCGATTGGTTCAAGTCGAGATGACCACGGCCCTTTTTTCCAGTTGTGGCTCACTGGCTTGTTTTCCCTACTCCATTGCTTATGTTGAGCACCAAGCAAAAAGGGCAGTAGGTTCCATTTTTAAGTCTTTGGTATGACCCGGCTAGGATTTGAACCCTAGACCTTCCGGCTGCAAATCGGATGCTCTAACAACTTGACCACTGCAGTCGGTGTGATTTGTGATTCCCGGAAAAACACAAAACTAAATCCATAAAAAGTTCCATCCTCTTTCTGTTAAGATCGGAAAGATTCTTAATTCAGACTCAGCATCATGTTAATCATTTTTGTATGAAACGTAAAGTGTCTCAATGTCATGGGGTGGTGGAAGGGGGCATCCCCTCGCGACCAGTCGCCCGGCGTCTTGGTTTTGTTCTTAAAGACAGACACTCATCACCCTACATACAATTTGGTTGGGAGAAAGCAAAATTCTCAATTGGACATAGGTGAATACTCTTTGATTGACATCAAAGCTCACAATACACAGCATGCCCAAGATCCACGCAGTCGGCAAAATCCTGCACTAGTCGACAAAATGAAAGAAAGAGGGAAATGCAAACGAAGGAAAGTTAGAGGGAAGAAGAAAGAGGAAAAAAAAAAGAGAGAAAAAAAAAGAGGAGAGAGAAGAGGGAGAGAGAAAGACCGACCGAACAGAGAAAAGAACAAGGGAGGGAGGGACACAGCAAATCAAGAGAAAGGGGCTGGTGCAGACGAAAGACAGGAGATTGGAATGCATTTGTAGACAACGTTTATTACAATATTTTCAAAGACCGTAACCAACACTTTTTGAAACTTAAAACATATTCTGTCGGCAAAAAAGCTACATAGGGCTTTTCAGTATCATTGTTTACTAAAAGAGTTCATCGTTCATGTGGTATTCTGGCATTTAGTCGGTAAATTCTGCACCAGTCGGCAAAATGAAGGTAATGTGAGGAAAGAGGAAAGGGGAAAAGAGGAAAGAGGAAAAGAGGAAAGAGGAAAAGAGGAAAGAGGAAAAGAGGAAAGAGGAAAAGAGGAAAGAGGAAAAGAGGAAAGAGGAAAAGAGGAAAGAGGAAAAGAGGAAAGAGGAAAAGAGGAAAGAGGAAAAGAGGAAAGAGGAAAAGAGGAAAGAGGAAAAGAGGAAAGAGGAAAAGAGGAATGAGGAAAAGGTGTGAAAAAGTGGACAATTTCTGTAATAAGAACCCCAAAATTTCGGCGCGCTACGCTCGCTGTAATGTCACTCCAGTTTCTCCAATAGTTCCATTCCACGTAGCTAGATACCATAAGTCCTGTCAACCTTACCAAGTAACATGTATTCAGGATGCACACAGGTTATGTATGTAGAGGTCGTAAATTATCCCATATCGCAAAGCCTAGTTGCCGTTCTTTAGTGTGTGTCATGCGGTACGGTCAGTTGGTGAGCGACTCACGGAGCAACGTTTGGCTATATTCCGTTGGGTAGTCCAGGTGGTTTCGACACAATGTATGTTGTCCCCGATACAGTCTACAACCCCTACAGTTTTTACGTTTTTCATTTTGTTCTTAATGATAACATGTTTTTGTGTCAGCCTACCAAAAGTTTTGGCTCGTTTTGCAATTTCACGATTCACACTTAAAAGAACACTATCAGTGCACAACTCGGCTGACATATTAAGTGATATAATGCAAAATATGCTCTGCAATGGCATGGGATAGTTAGGCTCCTTCATATCCCCTTCTCACCACCCCCTCGACATAGGGCTGTCGGAACTTGGGGTCGCTGGCATGGCCCGGCCTCCTCTCGGGAAAATTCTGTCGTCACCCATGGTCGGTTTACTTATTTTAGCTTTCAAAAGGGTCATTTCTACGATAAAACCCCAAATTTTTGGTATGCTTTGCCCACTCTTTCTCAGTTTCGTTACTAATAGCTAAATATGGGACAAAGCCTTTCCATCTTTTAAAGTAACTTAATAAGTAGAATTTATCGTTTTATGTAAATGCCGGCAGTGGCGTACGCATGGTCCATTGGGCCATGGCCCCCTCTAACAGATGCCGATTTTTTCTTCCTTAAAATACGTAAATATTTGAACACAAATTTTACTTCAAAAGGTAGCATATGTGGCACCAGATTGCATGTAAGGACATCTAATTTTTCTAAAATTTTCGAAGGGTAGAAAGGAGACATGCTTTCCCTTATTCCCTCCTCCAGACTCTCTCAGTCCAGCGATTCTTTTTTTTTTTTAGCTCCTAAAAATATTTAAGAATTTGAACACAAATTTTACTTCGAAAGGTAGCATATGTGGCATCAGGTTGCATGTAAGGACACCTATTTTTAAAATTTCAAAGCCTCAGACCCCTTCCCCAGGCCGACGATTTTTTTTTCTTCCTTAAAATACGTAAATATTTTAGCGCAAATTTTACTTCAAAAAGGTAGCATATGTGGCACCAGATTGCATGTAAGGACACCTATTTTTTCAAAAATTTCCAAATGGGAAGGGACCTTTAGACTCCTCCCCAGGCCGGCGATCGCACAACATACTGCATAGCCCCCTTAACTAAGTTAATGTTCTCTTGAGTCTGTCTTTCGGTACGGCTGGTGACTCGAGGAGAGAAGTCCAATGTAAGTTGTGCCCGATAGGGCCCTACTGCCTGGAAAATTGACCTATATAAGCTTTAAATAAGTACAGATTCTTTTTAGTGTAAGCTTCCCAAATATTTCGTAAGCTTCGCGCGCTTTGCAATTTCACAGTTTAGATTTCGGTAAAAACCTTAAAATGGGGTGCAACTATTTTCCTCTAGTATGTACAAAATTTTAAGCAATATATGCCCCGCAACGGCATGGTATAGTTCACAGATTTTCTTCACATTTCCCCTCACCAACTCCTCGACGGCATCGGGGCTCCGGGTTGTTGCCCCCCCCCCCCGTTGGGCAAATCCTGGCGCCACCCTTGCCGGACCACTATATGTTGGACTAACGGTTCTCAGCTCTAACTGTATCGCTTATCAACACTTTCAGTCGGCATTTGTTTTCTTCTCAGTCAACACTTTCAGTCTGCATTTTTTTTTTCTTCTCAGTCGGCAAATACGGCACCACACCCCCCATGATAAATGCTCTGGCGACGCCCCTGAGCATGCGCAGAGAATGTTCTGGTTACATATTATTTCCTTGCACGCCCAGCAGGATATGCTCTTAAGCAATAAACTAGGTTTGTGTCTGCACAAGGAGGGGCTCACACAGTTTTGGAAGGAGTAACTGAGTCTGGAGAATTGGAACAGTCTAGGACGAAGAGGGCAGATTCTTCCATAGAAACCCAAATTTTCTAACTTTCCTTAATAAGAACCAATTATTTTCAATTTTTCTTCAACAGAACCCCAAATTTTTCGCCGGTGGCCCAAAATTTCGCGTTCGGTATCCACTCTGTAACTCATTGCTTCTGACGGGGCTTCGGGTTGCTGGACCTCTTAGGGGAGCTTGGTCCCTTCGTCGTGCTTATCTTTCCACCACCCCTTGGTAAGTCTGTATGCAGGTTTTACCGTGGTAAATAATTTTCCTGCAAAATTTCCGCACGCTTCGCTCGCAGTTCTCACAAGCGAAGTAATATCACCCATGAACATTATTAGTACAAAAATTCAAGTGAACTCTTCCAGCCAAAGCTAGGTGAAGCCTCAAAGTTAGATCCCGGACATCAAGGGGCTTTCATGTAGGAATCTAGTACCTTGAGTAACATTCGCTCCGCGACGACTATACGGTTTAAAGCTAAATTTACCAAAAGTTTATTCCAAAATTTACTTTTTCTGTTTTTTTTTTTTTCATGTAAAATTTCGTTCAAAGTAGATATACGATAATGATCATCCGAATTGTGAACTGTGAAGACATTGGTGTGCTCTCACTGTCATTCAAAGTCCTGCTCAAAGCTCCATGCTAGTGTTCCCATATTGTTAATTCGCCACATATTCGGGGAATTTCCCTCTGGGTCCTAACAAAATCATACTGGATTACACCAAGCCTGCCTAATGGCAGCCCCTGGTCCCGCCTCGCCGTTCGCAAAGTACTTAACCGGCTTCACCTGTGCTTGCTGAGCTGAACATATATCGTGATTATAGTCGTGTTCCCTTCACTTGTGGAGAATTTCTACGTCTCTGTATTGCAAGCGGAGGGAAGAATTTCCATCAGAAGAGTGAAATTTTGTGCACACGTAAAACCGATACCTTTAAGCTATGTGAGGTAAGCTTGAGATATAATCCCCTGTAGTTCCGTCAAACTGTAATCCTGTGGTGGTACTACTGACAACAAACACAATCTTCTTTGGTGCCCCTCTATGAGGTTTCGGTGCCCCCTATATCAGAATTCCTGGCTACGGGTCTGTTATTAGAATATGGAGACAGTCATCATGGGGGGGGGGGGGGGGAGGAGGGAAGGGACTATAGGAAGACACCCCCTCACAAAACCAAAGGGATTGGTGTGTGCTATGTATATCCCCCGTCCCCCCACATTTGAATACGGATTGACGCCCCTGAGTGTAGGGGGTTCCTTATAGATAGTGCCATTAGCTGCCCCTTAAAATTTTGCCCAGGCTACGGCCATAGATAAGTGTAAACTCCCCCCCCCCCTTTTCCTGCTTTTAGTCTTCCAGACCAAGGGTCTGTTAATTCACCCATTGTCAATGGCTTACGGCGAAGTGAACTCAGAGGCGGATCGGGCAGATTACACATTTCGTTCGATACGACTGTTTTACGTCACGATTTAGACCTATATGACAGTGCATTTTATCCTCGCTAAAGTCATTTGTGCAACAACTAAAGCCACTTTGGCTCCCAGTGGTCTTACAGATTTCACAGCGAGGCTTCAATAGTTAGGTCAATTTTGGAGACATTTCTAGAACACGACTTCGCAAGTCAGGTAGTTCTGGTTGAGTTGAGGTGTCCCTTAGGGACGTAAAGCTCCTTCATGGAGCAGAACTCCTTCGGGAGTATTGTTTGGTTTTCGCCCCCTGGCTCTTCGCCAGAGAGTTGAGGGGACTTTTGAAAAAAAGGCCTTAAGACTAGGACTATTACGTCTAAAGGCCGAGAGATTGGTCACATTACCTGCATGGGGACAATACGTGAATCGTAAAGAAATTGAGTTTAATATTGAAATGACTTCCACGTAATTGTTCCAGGTTCACTTGCAATCTCTGTTAATTTTAACATAAAAGATATGTAAACAGGTAAATTTTACACAAAAAAATTATAAAATTAAACAGATCAATTCAGTAATTTGGTTTTACAGAAATTGTGTGGAAACTCTATTACCAGAGAATTTCTGTGAATTAGCAGATTTATTTTTACAGTGTACTCCTCACATTGAACAGTTAACTTTTCGTTGCCAGTCGTCACACAAAAATATGAAGTTTTACACTTTTGTCGTTGTTGGTCACAATAACTGTCATTTCTGTAAACTTTATTGAAATCTTTCCACGCAACTAACATTTCAAGTTTGTTTCTAAGTGATGAGGGAATTTGCCAAAATTCGGTAAAAGATTTAGGCTTGAACAATACTTAAAGCAGATGACGCATCAAAGTTGTAGGGACACAAAGGAAGTACAATATTTAAACTTTCATTGACAGTCGTTTAGTTAAGAAAACTGAAAAAAAACTTGACCCCCGTCGGTATGTCGGTAATAAATCTCACATCAAAGCATGTGTTTCAGGATTATATGGTTGTGAAAGGGGCAGATAATCATTGGAAAGGGAAAGTCAACGGAGATAAACAATAGAAACAAAGAGACCTGTCAATAAAAAGTTTGATACCTGAATGGGAATAAATCATTTTCAAGTACTTATTGTCTGGCAGATTTAGTTGTGTCTCCTTCCTAACAGCTCGCTACTTATATACTAAAACATGGGAAGTGCAATTCCAGCAGCAGTAGTCAAATAGCGTTTACATAATATCCGTTATTATGTGAAATATCTTATGAGAAACTTTCAGCGAGATCGCTGAAGCTTCGACTATTGCTCTCTAAACCATGATCGCTGTTGCCAAAGCCAGTGGCGTAGCCAGGGGGGGGGGGGACAGGGGGGCGAGTTGCCCCCTCTGGAAAAATCTTGGGGGAAATTTTAAAGTGAATATATGGTGAAATTTGCGCATGATCTGGTAAAATTTTAAATTTCTCAACCAGTACACTTTACTTATTTACATGGGCGTCAGTCCTGGGGGACGGGGGGACTTGCTTTTCGATGGGTGGGGGACACAATATCAAATGCCCCCCCCCCCCCCACATTTGCGTTAAAGAGCAGTCTCGCGGCTCTGTTTGACTGGCTTTGTGAGTGGCATGTAGGTTTGTTGGGCAATTATTAAGTGTCTCGATGCAGATTCTGAATGTAGATTTCGTCAGGGAAATCTTATTTAACGACAAAATTTCGGCGCGCTTCGCGCGCATGCGTCACGGTTTGCACTCCTTCTCATGACCATTAAAAAGGTAATTATACATAGAACTATTCTGATCACAACACTTTCCGAAAACAGACATACATCTCCAAACATCTGTGGGGGCTTCGCATCAATATGGGATCATTCAATCAGTGGCAGAGGGGAGGGCCATTCGGCCATGCCCACCCTCACTGATACCTATTTTTTTAGTTCCTAAAAATACATAAATTTTTTAACACAAATTTTACTTCAAAAGGTAACATATGTGGCACCAGATTGCACGTAAGGACACCTTATTTTTTCAAAAAATTTCTTAGACTCCTCCCCCAGGCCAGCGGTCACACAACATACTGCGTGTCCCCCTTGAGAGAAATCCTGGGCACGCCACTTCATTCAGGCTAATTTGTAGCACGATGTGGAAGGTTGAAAGTACGTTGTTGCCGTTAAACATTTTTCAAAAATTTTTACCGAGCGCTTCGCCGATGTTATTATCGGTATAGATGGTGATTGTTAATACACTTACGACTATAAAGCATTCTGAAAACGCACTTGCTAATCCTTCACACCTTTGCTATACTATGATCAGCTCCAAAAATATCCATTTTGCATCTAAGGCAACCTTAAATTAACAAAAATTTCTCAAAAGGGGAGGGCTACCCCCGTCCCCTTAGACCCCTCCCCCAGGATGACACCTTTACATAGTGACAAAGGAAGGAATCCAGTGCTGTATACAAACGCAGGGTGAATAAAAGAGGTGCAATTTACGCGCCGCCACTGCAGTTAGTAAAAACATCTAGCCAGTCGGAAAAATTAGAATTCACTAAATTATGGACATTTTCCAGCCATGTACGATCAGCTCAAAAAATATCCCAAAGATAGCACCGTTTTGCACTTAAGCAGCCTTAAATTAACAACAATTTCTCAAAAGGGAGGGGGACTCCCCCTCCCCTTAGACCCCTCCCCCAGGACGACACATTTATGTAGTGACAAAGGAAGGATCCCCACTGCTGTATACAAAACGCAAAACGCATAACAAAGTGCAATTTAAACGCCTCCACTCAGGTGGAAAAAAACATCCAGCCGGTCGGAATTTGGAACCTTCACACCCCCAAATATATCACCCTAGCAACGGGCCTGGTCGGGTTCATGATCTCCGACAATGATCCACGCTGCATAGCGGTGTTTCAGCTATTTTGGGACATGATGAAAATAACATCTTGAAGTAATTCCGTGGACTCCGTGTATTTCACCTGGCAGATCATCTATGATGGTCATGTTAACTTTGAAATGATAATTCTTATTAGAATAGGACAACGTCAGCCATCATAAGGGGCGGGGGGGGGGGAGGAAAGGGCCTATAGGAAGACGCCCCCTCTTCAAAACCAAAGGGATTGGTTTGTGCTAAGTCATGTATGTCCCCCCCCCCCCACATTTGAATACGGATTGACGCCCCTGCTTATTTAAAAGTTTATGCCACACTGGCACAACCAGTCCTCATTAAGGTTTTCAGAGATGGAATGATGACACCATGCTTATAGTTGTACTAGTTATGTTTTACTATCTGTTTTATACAGCATGGGACCTCTGGACCTCTGACAAGGGACTCTGTCCTTTTACTGTATACTTCCAATGTTTCTTGATAATTAAAAGAGCAGCATTGTGGTATATGCAGTATGTTAGAATGGGTCAGTGGTCAAGTGCTATAGGACAGGTCCTAGTAAAATTTGGACTGATTGTGGTGAATGTGGTGAACTGATGAAGGGAAAGGTGTACCAGGGTTCACTTAATTACTGTACTTCACCCATTGTGATTCTAAACTACCAGTAGGACTCAAGAAAAATTCACCAAGACAAGCAAGATAAAAAAAAGCTTCCTAAAATAATAGGAATTCTTGGTGATGTATTCAATTTACATTTAGAACCAAATGTGGCACCATTTTGCATCTAGCCCCCCTTACATGAGCAAAAATTTTCCACAGGGGAGGGGACAACCCCTCCCCTTTAACCCCTTCCCACGACGGCGATCAGTCACATCAGCCAGGTCAGAGGAAAGCACCCGGACAAAATTTGGACCTGCGGAGAACACTGATTATTAGGAAGCAGATCACTAATTGGGGGAATTCTTGGTGCTCATGCCCCCCCCCCCCCGACAAAAAACCTGGCTACGCCACTGGCCAAAGCCAGTGTGTCTATACCCATGTAGCTACTATCTATTTCAGAACGGTATCTAAAATTTAACGAGTTTCTTTAGAGCCCCTTCTCCACCGGAAAATAAATATAAAGGTGAAAAAAGATTAAAGTTGAGCAAGTTGATTAGTACCTTTTAATTTCCAACGACAATCAGGCTTACTATTTTCAGTACCAGTAGAGCATAAACAGCTTCCGAAACCTGTAACCAGGGGGAGGGGGGGGGGCGCTTAACATATTTTTCCCCTTGGAGACTATCTTGCTCCACTTACATTACCTTGTCTACCTACAAGTCGGGTCAAAGATATTTCATATTACGTTGAAACGGTTTACTCTTTCCTAGTCTGCTAGTCATCTGAATGGTTAGAACACCAAATGAAATGTTATAAATACTCAATTGCCCCTTCTCAGACTGTAACTTTCGGTCAATTTTGAACCAGATGGTTAATGTTTGGAGGGAAGAGCCTCTGTAGAGTAGGCGTTGGCAAACTGATAGGGATCTAGCACCTGACCTTTGAGGCTTGTTATTGAAACAATAGACGCACGAGGCGGAGGTTGAGTTGAGACGGGCGGAAAATTCCCCATTCGGGGAAAAAAATGTGCTATTACTGGATAAAAATCCATTGCAATTTCGGGCAAAGCTGTTGCAGCCTTAAATGGAAAATAATCCGGTACACCTATGATAGGACACAAAGCTTTGAAAGTTTATTACACCCAACCTCCCCTTTGTGGGGAGAATGGAAACGAAGGCGTGGAGGGCATTGTTGAAATGGTTTGCGGCTGTGGCGCTCCATTTTCTTTGAGATGGATTACTCGTATACTCTTGTGATAGAGAAACCGAATTTCGAATCCCTGGAAAAAACCTCTGATAGCTGAAATCATAACGAAAATTGAAAATTCTGCAAGCGGCTGGGAATAGGTTGGGGTGTCTGACGTATTCTTTTAATATTTCTTTTTCAGAATTTTTGCAGACATTTGGCACACATCTGCTTAGAGATCCAGATCCTATTTGGGGAACCATAGACTGTGTATCTGTTACCTTATCCAATCAAACCTGGTCCCTGTCTACACTGTTGATTGATTCCTGGTGACATATCAGTCCTTCTTTTAGTAAAAAAAGACTTCCTGTGATACCTTACATAAAAGATTTAACTGTGCATGTCAATAGCTCATCTGTTGTGTAATCAACTGGACAAAGTTTCACACTGGTAAGGGATTAAGTGTTATTCTAGAAGTGAAAGTGGTTTCTCACAACAAAGGAATAAACAGGTAAGTAGGATTTTATTACACCCAACCTTTGTGAGGTCTAGTCAGAATGTTTTGATTTCTAAGCAGGCTAAGTTCTAATGGACAACTACGGTACTAAATTTACAAGTAATCGTCAAATTGCGAGACCTGGGTGGGAGGGGGGGGGGGTATCCGGGCAGGGGCTCAGGGATTTTTTTGCAGGTTGTTATTTTCGCATCTAAAGAAAAAATGCAGTCCCCATTTGAATTAGCGTAGCCCGTCATCCTTATTCAGTGATGGCTTCTATTACTTATTTGTTAAAATTCATGCAGAAAGATTCCTTGGTTTACATTCAATTTACGATGTTTTAAAGCAAAATTATAACGAAAGTTCTTACGTTTGAAATCAGAGGAGATCTATAAGATTTCGCAGAGTTTTGAAAATAAACTTTGGGCGACTGCTTTCTCCCTTTAATGCTGATGAAAAGTGCTGAAAGTTCCATTGTCCTGCTCAAACTAAAAAGCACTTTGAAACCTTTCTGAATGGCCATTTACCGTAAGTCCTCTGCAGGGGTAAATTCATTTCAAAACAAGCCTTTTTGAGGTTTTATCTCACTGTTTTGTCACTTATACTAGACGTACAGCTTAGATTCAAATAGTTCCTGGAAGAAAAGTTTGTTTTCTTTCCTTTGATGCATTTAATTTGACCAATTGTTGTTTTCCCTCGTCAAATTTAAAGTAGATTCGTCTAGTCAGCCCCAGAAATACTGTGTGGCAGCCGCGAATTAGTCAGTATTGCGCAGTTCACAGCCAGCTCAAACTAACACTGTACAACGTAGAAAGTTAGTTTAAACGGCATGCAAAGGAGACCACTTCTATCCTTTGACTACGTAAAATTCAAGCTGATTGGACAACATCTTCCTACGTCAAAAAGAAATTATTCATATTCATCTCCCATTTGGATTCGGGTGATCACTGTGCTATTGAATGGGAATGCATGGCGAGAATAAACAATGAGTCATCAGTTTGCTCACGTTTGCTCGCGTTGCTTGCAAGTAGTTTTTGTACGGAATCTGAACGAAAAGGTTTCAATATGGGGTCGGGGGCTTGGGTGCCCTACCCCTCTGGGCTAGAGTAGGACAATAAAGTTTTAGGCGGGAAGGGGCACAAGAGAAAGCAGAAGCAAAAGACATTAATCAATGTTTTAGTGGTACGATCTTTTCAAAGGGAACGCAGATTATTTGTAAGCTAGGGTTTATCGCCAAAAAGGTCGGACTCCAAGTTAGCCCAGGATTTTGGATACTGGGATCAGAATTAAGCTGGCTTGGAATCAAGTTAGGCAGAAGTGAACACAGCCCTACTCTTTTCTTAAGACAATAGTAAGGCTCCGGAATCGTACTCTTACATATAATTTCGGTACTCTTATTAGGGGGCATGCATCTCCCTCCATAACTTTTTCCGCTCTTGAAGGTGACAGGTTAATTTGTGGAAGGTAAGGAGGTGCCAACAGCGAGCTGTTCAGGAGCAAACGTGGGTTGCTGGAGGTGAGAGTCCGATTCCGACAAAAACTGCAAAAACAAAAGTGAATGATTTGTCATTTGGGATATGCTATGAAATTCCTGGTCTCTCCTTTTGTTTGCTCAAACTCTTGGACACAAAGGGCTTAGTCTCTACAAAGTTCAGGAAAAAGTTTAAGCACTTCCAAGAGTGATAATGATGTTAGTTTAGTTCAGTTACAAAGTATATATAAAAGTATAACCTTAGTCTGTTTATGGTACATTTTTACTTATTTTCTGAATGGTTATATTGTTAAGTCTTATTTAGATCTAACTGTGTAGCAAAACATGATCATTTTACCTCTACCTAGATTATTAAATAGTTTGCAAATGGCACATCACGCGTAGTACTGAAACAAAAATTACATACAACATACCAACACATTCCTATGTCATTTACTAACTGTTGAAGACAGAAACAGGTAGCCATACTGTATCTTTAACTTAGAAAAAGTGCATATAAACCACATCAAAAATTCCATTATTTACTAATTTTCAGTAAAGAAAAAATGCATAAACCATTGACGAGTATTTGACGTCTTCACAGTGTTGCACTGAAAATATGAAAGAGTTTGATCAAGGTACAAATATTTCAGCCAATATTATTAAATAGTAGGTTGTACAGTAAGTCAGAATAAATGGTCTTCCGAAATGTGTACTTTTAACTTAACGAATTCATTAAGTCAACAGCAAGCTAAGATTCCGTATGTAATAAAGCTGAAGTTTATGCGAAACAAAAGCAAAGGATATTTAGATTTTAATTCAAACATAGTGATACAAAAAATGAACAAACCATCCAATCAATGTGAAACAGGTAAAAAGTCATAAACCTATGAACTCCTTGTTACTAGGTACAAAAAATAATTACCTTACATCATTATGCTTACATAGACGTCACATTGTATACATGAATGAAATTGTATCCAAATACTTTTAATGATAGAATACATTTGCATTCTATTGTATCTAATAAGTACAGAGACTGATATTTACACACATTAAACTTTTTGCAAGTGTGAAAAGAAGAAATGATCTTTCAGACAAAAATGTAAAAAGATGAATTTGACAGAATGCTTGTTTTAATATGAGCAACATTAGAGGTACTTAAGACTTCTTCAACAGTGACCTGCAGATTACTTTAACGCAGTGCCAGCCAACTGATTGCGGTTAAAGAAAAAATAAAAAATTTCATCAATTCTACATGAAACTTTTACCATCAATTAAAGGCAAGATGAAGATTGCTCTTGTATATGCATGATTTATACTTTGAAAAAGCATAACAATGTTTTCAAAGTAAAAATTCTATAGCATAATAAACTTGCTAAATCAAAAGAAAAAATTTACATAACCTGTCGGCTTGTGTTTTATAATAATGCATGACAAGAATACAAGACACATTAAAGCGTGAATGGTCACACTAGGACCTAGATCCATGCAAATATCATTTCCGGAGTAACCTATGAGTCTGCAGTACATAAAGTCTTTCCATTCAAAGTAACTTCAGTTGTTCAGGGTAAGCAGCAACATTATTTTTCAATAGAATTCATTTGTAACAGTTTTTTGTTTTTTCTTTTAGCTAACTGCCATGCAAATGCCCATAAGCCTGCAATCCCGAATAGTCCTCCACAGCCCGGGAAAGTCTTATTAGTGATGGCCAGTAACTTTCACATTCTGTGGTTTTAGTCCAGCCAGTTGTATCTTCACAACCATGCTCAGTCCGGACATATGATCCGGCCAAGCCCTAGTAGCCATTGGAACTACTAACTATGCACTACAAGTCATTATTCGCTTGAGCACACATTGTGCTGATAAAGCTGGAGTTCTGTTACCTTGTTATGATGCAAGCCTGATTAACTGTGGTCAGCTTCTACAAAAATTTGGACTAAAAGGACTTTCATGTCATGTGTCATACTTGTTACATTATTCTGTCTGTTCTTCATGCAACATAACTTGTAGCCTTTTGACGCATTCCCTTTGAACAATACACTTTATACAGACATTACCTGACAATCTTCAGGGGTATACACATGCACATAAAATATATTAAAAAAGTAAACAAATTTATTGTAATAAATTTTGTCTTCAAACATAATAACTAACACCTTAATTGGAGTACACATGCAAAAATTATGAGCACAAACTATCCCCATCACAAGGCAAAAATGAAAGTGAGAAACTGACCAGTTAAATGCTGGACTAGAATGCTACCAGACAGCCAGTTTTATCACATTCGAAACTTCGTTAATTGCAGAACCTTAAATAGACAGTAAATAGAAACTGTTTTGTAGATTGTCCCTGTGTGGTATGGTTATACCAAAGCTGTCAAACCTTTCAAGCATCATACACTACAGCCTTGCAACAACACTCCTCAATAAATGACTCTTTGCTACTGCTCACTGTTTAACTGAACATCGGTAAACACTTTTTCTCTGTATAGATTCCCCTTTGTGCACATGGAAAACTAATTAAACTTCATAACTAAATTATCACTAACCTGTAAAGGAGCCCCCAATTATCAGTCAAGTTTTGAGACAAGTAGCTCCTACATTTAACAGTATTTACAGTTGTAGGCCAATTGATTCTTGACATCAGTCAAATATGTATCTGGGGTGGGGTTCACTAACATTTGCGTAAGTTCTTGCGTAAGTAAAAATACTTACGCACTGCGTTAGAACTTCCTTAAGTGGTATTCACGAAAACAGCTTACGCATTTCGTAAAGATACGCTGCGTAATTGCAATACATGTACATGCTCCAGTCGTGTGAGCGGTTGAATATTGCCTTGTTACATTTTGAGCCAATTACATACTGTTATTGTTAAAACGATGCCCACGGTCTTCTGTGGCTACACGCGCGGTCCTACGCTCTACACAACTACGCACAACGCGTGCTTCGAGTATGTGTTACTACGGCTATTTTGTACTTACCACAACTCTGAAGCTTGCGTAAAGTTACGCAAAATATTTACGAACTTTTCTCTTTGTGAATACCGACTACGCAAGATATAAGTCTGACTCACGCAAATTTTTGTTTGTAAGTCATCTTTGTGAATCCAGCCCCTGTGCTCCAAATATCAATCCAAGTTAACCATGAATATTTGTTCAAACGTGGTAAAATGAATGACAAGTTTAAGGGGTGTACTAAACGGAAATACCAAATGAGGAAAAAATAATTATGTTTGAATATTCAACACTATATCACATTTAAGTTTGCTCATTTATCAGTTGCATCTCAAGTAGTTGCTGTTGTCATGCCATTTGCATATTGTTTAAGTTATGTAACAGTTCTATGTTATTACTGTGATCTACTTTCAATGAGTTGGAGAAGTGTTCTTCTGGCCGCAATACAGCTGATTTATTTTTCGGTCAGTCCATATTCCTCTTTACTATTTTGTTTTCTCTAATCGTCTGGAGGATAATTTACAGACATTCAGGTCGCAGTCCCAGGTTAAACAAGTAGCTTCCAGTGCTAGCTACAAAAAAGCTTACTAAGTATGCTGCTCGGTCAAGTGTTCCTCACAATCATTGATGCTCCCTGTCTCTCTTCACATACATCAAAGAAAATAGCTTTTCCCTTATTTGTGCCATTTTTTATGCAATGGAAATGTCTTAAACGTTAAACAACATTTTTCCTGCAGCACCTTTCAAACTGGAAGGCATTTCATATTCCTTCTTTTGACACGTTTAAGGAACTAAAATATTTTCCCTTAACTTTTCATCTTCTTAACAGCGTTATTGCCAGAGAACCCTAAGCTTCTTCAAAAACATCTGCAAAATTAAAATGAATTGGTAGAAAGAAAGACACCAATGTATATGCAGTATGTTATTAAATTTCAACGAATCTTAAAAAGCTAAAAAATAATCACATCTTTATGAAATACATACCAATGTAGGGACCACTTGTAGTTCCCAAACCCCTGGCCAATTAAAAAGTTATATGGACTCTTTTTATTACAAAAGCGCATCTCCTACTGAAACTCTCCATGAAATACTGAGAACAAAATTTCAAGACGAGATGCGCTTTAACTTGAGGAATCGTATTTGAAATTAAGAGAGCATATTTCTCTTTCATCTCATGCATCTGTACTCCAAATGGGTTTCATATCAAACAAATCAACATGATGTCACCTGGAGAAACCTATGACGCCTTGCTTAGGATGTTTACATGGGGAAAGAGGGAAATATAATGTCACAACCATCTGAAACTGCTTTGAATGAGAGGAAATCGTCCATTGGCCAGGAATAAGAAAAAACTGCAATCATAACTACTTGTCTAGGCAAAAAAACACAGCTTCATTTTCAGGCAGGCTATGAATCTCACTGTGACTCCTTGGAGCTTGTGTTTTTTGAAATTCACTCATGCATGATACATTGAAAAAATATGGCTGGCTTGGATGGAAGAGCCCCCCCCCCCCCACACACACACACACACACACATCCTCCAGCTAGTGAGATCAGTTAAGAAAAGGCAACCACACAGCAAAAAATCAATCAGTCCTAACAGCCAAGTTGTGCTTACAAGATCAGGAACGAAACACAAAGAATACCTGTAATGTGGTTAGACGTTTGTTTCACAGGATTAGTGTAAATATGGGATCCAACGTGAGTCCAGCAGATAGGGTACAGGTTCATCATGGGTTATCCACATGGGATTAGGTTAGGGATAATGTGGGCGTATGCGTGTGTGATGTATGTGATAGTATGTGAGATGATGTAAGGATTCCATCATGTGTCCAGCATAGCCTCAACATGGGCAAAAATAATTCTTAACGCGGTGCAGTAAATGTGCCAATATTTCACATTGTCACGTCTACCGAAGATTAGATCTAACATATGCTAACCAATTGTGAACACTTTAAGATAATCAAGAGTAGCTATAAACATTGGTCAATGTTTAAGGTTATTGTGGAAACTGTGTGGAATTACCCACTTGAAACCTATATTGAATGGACCTGGGCTATACAACTTGAAAAACTACCTTTGGCTAGATGCCAAAAGCTGAAAAAATTGCTCTCTTCCGGAGAGTTTCTGCTGCCTGTAGGAGCTACATACCCTACAAAGACACGAGACATAAAATGGCCAACCTTTCAACCTTCAGATCTCTACATTATGGGAGCATCATGCTTGGGTTCATTCGAGAATAGATGAAAATACCAGAAAATACCCTTGATCTTAGCCAAAATGATGACAGGTAGAGCTTTGTCTAACCATTTTGGCTAAATGTGGCCTGGAATGTGTCAAGTTGGTGTGGGTTAGGTCAGGTTTAGACAAATAATTTGTTATTCGTCACTATTTATGAAGTTACAAATGAATCATCACGCTATAAACTGAGCTCACTAAGTGTGCATTCCTGTTAGGCTCCTTTTACGCAGACATTGTATGCAGACATACTGAGTCTGGTCACGTGACACCCGAGTAAAGCTGATTTATTCGGGGGTGATTATCAACAAAGCTAACGGATTTGTACACGTAATGTAAAGTTACAAATTAAACAGGTAATAGACTATACAGTAGGATCACATGTGTTCTCCTAAAGTTTGGACGTTGCAGGTGCATTTTGCAAAACACATTTGAGTAGGATGATGACTTTGTAGTTTCATTAATACAACTTGATGTTAAAGGTGAAAATCATAGAAAAAATTCTATTTAAAAGTTGGATGGGACGGGCTTCTGGGCCTTTGCCTATGAAAATGGCATGCATAGTATTTTGTCTTTACAATTGGTAAAGAATGGGACCACTCATTACTGACCCTCCATGTGAAGTTCTGAATGCTAGGAGGGTACTCTTAAGATCATGGTGTCACTTACCAGAATTAAGCCCCCCTATGTAGCAAAACCTCAACAGTAATGTCCCCTGTAGCATCTGCCAAAGGGACTTTTAGAAAGAGACTAAAGGTCATACAATCACCATGATTTGATTCAGATGTTGACCATACACAGACTGCAAATGGCCAGGTTGAGACCCATCAAAACTCTTTCAGGAAACCCACTTGAAACCATAATGGTCCCTGCAATTGTGGATCCTTGTTAATTAAATCTAGGTAAGTTATAACCAGAAAGCCAAAGGGCTTACTGATTCCTTACCATGTGGATATAATTGTATAATGTGGTTTCAAGGTGACATAGTTTCATTGTGAATTTACTGAAGCTTTGCTCAAATTTAGGTATCAAAAGTTAAACCTCCATGCTTATATAGATCAAAAAATTGATTCATGTTAACGTGGTCATACATCAGTCCTTGCTTTAAAACTTTTCGGTATTAGGAGCTTTATATGTAAGATCCAACCATGTTTCATAATATAAGCTTGACAAATCATGTTTAGGAGCTTTTCACAGTCTCAACTTCTGATATCCTCAACACCACCATAACTGATACAGATAATATCACCCAATATGAGAGCCCACCCGTATGCAAAGTATGAGAGTAATACAGGTCTTACTTTATGAAATACCTGTATCATTGTGCCAGGTTTTCACAGTTTGACCACTGGAGACCTCGAACTCTAATCAGCTTTTACCTACACCAAAGACACTAGTGGTTATGCAATGAATACGAGGCATCTAAATGACAAGTACGAAATTCATAGTTTTCTTCCATGAGAATATCATGTTTACAATGTTCTCACAGTTTGACCTCTAGTCACCTAAAATGACCTCTGGCCATCGCAAAAAGCTGCAAGGATCTACCCAATGTGGGACACTTAACTACAATACATGATACTTAAATGAGTCTCCCCTCTTGATATATCAGGTTTACAAGGTTTTCACATTTTGGTCCCGATGACCTCAAATGACCTTTGCCATCCACCAAACCAACAGGGACCTTCAACTAAATATGGGCCATCCACATCTCAACTATAATGCATGCATGCATGCATGCATACCTACCTACATACGTACGTACGTACATACATACATACATACATGCATGCATGCATACATACATACATACATACATACATACACGACATTGCCATTAAATTGATTCCTTTTGCCTCATCGGTTGCCATAGGTTGTAAAGAATCATCTCAGGAAAATTGCAGTTGGTGCCATGTAGAACTTATCCGTTCCCTTTAAAAATGTATCCTTTGGCACCAACCTAATGTCAAATTTCCAAAAAAGACTAGCCTTTTCCCTGTGAAAAAACCATCTAGGACTAGATGGCTGGCAAATCAAATGTCTTTACCTTTAAGATGTTGGACCTTCTCTGCTAAATCCGTCCTCCCTACTCCCTCCAAAGCTGTAACTAATAGTGCATATGTAGCTGAGGAGCCCTCTTTCTTTTTCCAGCATTGTAGCATTTGATAGATGGTCTCTTCTGTCTCTTTGCAATCTGTTTCTATGCGATATATTTCAGCATCATCTAAGCAAAGTTTTCTCCCAAGAGATTTCCATTCACTGGTAAGTTTCTTTGCTAACAGCTACAAAATGAGAGACAATAAAATACCTCATGGGATAAAATGTGGACACTTGGCGAAATAAGGGTAAGACAGAAAGGATCTACTGAATCATCCGTTGCAAATATTTTTTTAAAATTAAGTCAAACTGTTTATATTGATCACCAGGTGTCTAAAGTGATGGAACATTTAATTTTAAATGATTTCCAGCTATTGTGAGAATTGACAGAACTAATCTGAGGAAGCAAAAAAAAAAAAGCAAAAATAAATTGACAACAGTGCATGACGAATAACAAAATGGAAAAGTTAGAAGTAGGCAGCTCTGTGAATTCACAAAACACCCAATGAATGCAAATTTTAATTCTTTAAAACAAGTTGACATATTGGTGGACTTCCCCTAGTTTGTACTTTATACTACAGAGAATATTCCATACAGCAGAGGAATACAGTAATAACTCTGATCACTTGATGTTACATTGCCTCTGAAACCAACAAACGAATAACTGGACCCCTGTTGGCATGCATAAAGTGAATCGGATAAGCCGCGAAGCTTGTGAGGAGTTCCAGAAAGCAGATTCAGAATGAGTTCCCCCACACTGTATAAATCACTGTAGACATTAATGGCTTTATAATATGGATTTTGGAGTGAGACTCTCTTTAAACTGCATTAGGAGAGCAATCATCAGAAAAAAGAAGCAAAATCTTAAATGGTCTCTAAGAAGTAAAAACAACTAAGGTCTGTGCAATGTGAAACATGAAGATAAAAACAAATTCACCTTGCATCACCCCCGTATAGAGCACTTACAGTATGCCACAAAGTAAATTACTCTCATCTGAATTATGCACCACCTCTGCTAAATGGTAAAATAAGGTGTAACCTCAGCAACAAACGTGACTTTAATTTGCACTAAGTAGTACGTAGTGGTATCCCACCAAGAATTTATGAACCTCTTTAATTTCCTTCTTTGTATACCTTTGACCATTCCGCACTACTAAACCTTTTGACATCCTCTCACTCCATATGCAATATTTAAATATTCAGTACAAGGTCCACCATACCTATGGTTTTCTATCTACTAATATCATTTGACCTTACTGGTTGTTTTTCATTTCATATCAAACACCAGTAAAAGCCAAGCATAAGCACACTATCCATCATCACTACTTGTTTATCGTTTTTATGCAAAATCTAATACTATTACGGCATCAATCAGTGCCTCCTTGGCATATTTTGACGTCCAACACATACAACATATGTACCTCTCCAAAACATTTTACTTTTTCTTATTTCAAATACCTGAAATGTGTCAGTCATAGAATAAGTTTGGGGCTTCATCTGATGACTTTGATCCATCCCTTCATAGCGGTCTTCCTGTTGGTTTATAGGAGAAAGAGGTACATTTGAAGTCACATGCCATAATTTATGTAAGTTACCATTGCTTGAAGAAACTCAAAGCCCATTGAAGAAGTGAAAGGCCCTATTTATTTTGATTCCGGTTACAAGATTGCCAAACTCCATCAAGAGGAATCTTCAAAAAGACAGGACAGTTAAAATAAGAAAGCCACATTTTAAGCAAAACTCACTGGATTCACTGTAACAAGTTCATGTCTACCATATGATGGCAAAAATCATCACTATTAACACACTGGCGCAACCTCGTTTTATACCCTGTGTCTTTTTTCACAATTAAACTGAGATACAACTCCCACTTCTACGACCAGATTGCAAAAATGTACAAAAAGAGGTTTCATAACATCATTGCATTAGATTTCAGGCTTTTCACCAGAACCATATACTACAAAGACATATTGCAGGGCACTAGTCTGACCAATATTGTGCATCTATGAGAAATATCTTTGACCCAATACCTTCTGATCTAATACTTGCAAAGTTCACAACGTTGACATCAAATGCCATTTCATGCATAACACCAGCAACATGATCCTGGTACTCAGTATGAATCATCCTTGTGCGTTTCACAATATTATTCCTTGTTTGCAGACTGGTGTGCTAAACATCTCAATGCTTTCTTTGAAAGGAAATTATGTTTTTACATTGAGATATCTCTTAAACAATCTTCGACCATCTTACATATGCTAAGTATGACCCTTCTTAGTACAATAAGAATCCTTGCTTACCATCTTTTTACAATGTATAAGTCAAGTAGTGGTAATCTTTCTTCACTTCTAATGGCCTTTGTCCTTCCCCATAGACAGCAGGACCCTTTTTTCAGTACTAGAAACTTACTTTCCAAGTACAGAATTAAGACCGTCAGAGACATTGTTCATGGTATATGGTGTAAACAGGCACAAACAAACACTCATGTGCGTACCCACACCATCATGAATGCATGGATTTCTCTACTCATTATATATAGTATACCAATACTCAAAATCTATATCTGGCTTTACATCTGGACATATCTGGCCAACATAAAGTTTTATAGGCTATTTGAAGCTAGATATAACTTGATAAACGGCCAGGTCGGATAAATATATCAATTAATTCTCATATGGCAATATCAAGTCAGATATTACTTGATGGACGACCATGTATATGACGCATGGTCGTCCATCAAGTAATATCTGACTTGATATTGCCATATGAGAATTAATTGATATATTTACATGTCATTTTACATAAAATCATATCAAGTCATTTCCTTTCAAGCCAAGAAGTACCTGGGAAAACATTGTGCCTGATATGTATATCAAGTTCTTTATTACCATATTGAGCCCAGACATGACTTAAGAAAAGAGAACGCCAGATATAAATATTAAGCTTTAAAGCCAGATATCACCTAAAACAGATGGAGCCTGATATGCATATCAAATTTTATATGAACGTTTCAAGCCAGATACATTTGATAGAAGCCATGCCAGATAAGCATATTCAGTTTAATACGTTTGCATCAAGCCATACATAATTTGAAAAAAATTGGTCACTTTAGGCGACATTTACATTATGGGTACGTATATGTGTCGCCTAAATGTTAACAACCATACCCTGCACGCTATTTCAAAAGTTTTGAGTTATATAAAAGTATCCTAACGCCCTCTGTTTGGGGTTACAGTAGCTAAGTTGCACCAAAATCCCATGACGTACTAATTTACTATTGAATTTTGGGGGCGTACATCATGCACGTGAAAATTGTATAAAATTTAGGGTACACACCTTTATTGCCTAATACCTATTTATTTCTATTTTATTTAATAAAACGGTTTGTGTATATCACACAGGTAAAGAAACATATATGCATGCTGAGGGCGTTCCTGAAGATAATTCAGGTATTTTTTGTCAAATTTTTACCCGCATGAATATTCAAATATATTTAAATAACTAGTTGTCGCTCATAAGGGCTTATTTAGATCCCCTTGGACTGAGCCCTAGTAGGAAAGATTGTGCTCTCTCTGTGCGCTGTCCACAAGTGGATTATGACTTTCAAAACAGCCCAACAGAAAAAAAAAGTTTCCCCACCCCTGGCCTAGGGAATTTGTTAATAACAACTCCTTAGCAGTAGTAGACTGCCTGCCTTGATTGTACCTGCGCGTTGTTTAAGAGCAGGGAGTTGTCATCCAAACAACAACTCCCTGGGTGGAGGTTTTGTTAGTAAACTGGATTGCAACAATGTTGTTGACTTGTTGTCTTGTCAGTTTTTCCAGCTTCGGCTATTTATATTCTGTGCCCACGCCCACCACGCGACACTTTCATTGAATAAAGTGACTGATCATTTGATACTTTCGCATGGTTTCTGCTACCAAGTGATATTAAAAGAATATGACAGTGTTACACATCCTCATATAATAACAATCACAATGAAACATACAAGAGGACTATGAACGTTAATAGGATTCATCCAGGTATGTAAATATAATGACCAAATGGAGCCATATGATCAGTTGACATGATGTTTCCATGATAGGTACTGAAAATGTGCATTTAGACAAGTCCAGAAGTTTTGATTTACAATCCTCGTTACAGTTCCCCCTGGGTGCGTTGCCCTAGACCCCACCAGGGGTCATCAGGCGGTCTGCTGGGGCACTGCCACGTTTTCGCCCCAACACTCAAAAGAGGTTTGTACCCCTTGGCAACATAAAAGGGAAGACTTCCTCATCATGCTCCCACATAGCCTCCACTGGTTGTACCTTTCCGCATTGTACGCAATGTTTCTGTTTTCACTTGTTGTGTAGTTTTTCTTTAAATCAACCTTGCAAAAGCAGGCAATTCTGAAATAATTAGGTCACAAAATAGTGGCGTTACCAGACTTTTTTGAAGGGGGAGGAGGTACAGTGGCACAGGGGCACATTGTTCCGCCGGAGGGGAACACCAACATGTAAGATTGAGTAGGGCCAAAGTCAAAGTTCCCACCTGCAGACTAAATGGGTTCGGGAGCCTGAGGTAACACTCCTTGTTGGGCGTGGGACAAAACCCTGGCTCTGGGGTATTTACACCATTGTGACCATTGACTGGAATGAAGCATTTAACCATCGCCAAATGGCATTGAATGCACACTAAACGGACCATAAAAACCAGAATGCAAAAATGCTGCTTGGTTTCGATGTGTAGAGTGAGTTAGATGAGGTTTTATGGCTCAGTTTCTTATCAATTTGTTCAATTCGGGCCGGCCACGGGCTTTTACATGTGTAATCCCAAATAATGCAAAAATGTCCCGTTTCTTTCAGTTATTGGTTGAATGTGATCTTAATGTGCTGGAACGGTACAGTTTTGTAAAGACCTTATGCATATGACGTCACATAACAGAAAGTGCGCCCTCCAATGGAGGCATGCGTGTACCATTGCAACTTTCCCCAACAAATGCAGATAGCTGATTCGTGTGTTGGTCGGATACACGCGTAGTCTTCTACAAGCACGTGAGAAGTCTATGTGGTGCGTCAGGGTGCTTGCCACCAAAATGACATCGCGTGACGTCAATGCATGAGGTCTATTTATATTTGAACATATTTGGGAATTCTTGTGATTTTTTGCTGTTTGGCCTCTGGGTTTTCTACTGGATGTATTGCAACACCATGTGAAGTATAAAAACAATCCATGTTTCCTAACTTGAAACAAAGCATTAACAAGGTTTAAGAGTTTCACCCCCAGTGAACCCAGATAACTGTTGACCTCTACCAAGACAGAAAGCAATTTTCTCTCACAATAGGTCATTGACATACTGAGTATAAAGTCCAAAAATAATAGGTTCCCTTCACAATTACCATAAAGCATCCACAAACTAAGTATGAGATCTATCCAAGTTTCCCACCTTGCCATATCGTGTTAACAAGGTTTTCAAATTTCCACGCCAGATGACATTTGACCTCTACTAAAAGCAATGGGATCCTTTCTATCACCATAAGGTACTCACATACCAAGTATGAAATCTACCTAAGTTTCCTACCTCAAGATTTCGTGTTGGCAAGGTTTGCAGAGTTTGAATCCTTATGACCCGAGATAACATTTGACCTCTACTAAAGACAACAGGATTCTTTCTATTACCATAAGGCATTCACATACCAGGTATGATTAAATCTATCCAAGCTTCCTACCTTGAGATTTCGTGCTATTGGTTTTCAGAGTTTGACCCCCATGACCCCAGATAACATTTGACCTCCACTAAAACAATAGGGTTATTTTTCTTACCATAATGTATTCCCGTACTAAGTATGAAATCTATCCAAGCTTTCCACCTCGAGATATCGTGTTAACGAGGTCTTCAGAGATTGACCCCAGTGACCACAAATAACCTCTGACCTCCACCAGAAACAGTAGACTCATACCTCTGACCTTAAGACATCGATAAACTAAGTATGAATCTATCCATGCTTCCTATTTTGAGATATCGTGTTAATGAAAAGATTAAACGAGAACTTACCTGGTTCGAAGTTTGATCTTGATTTTATGAAGTAATGGTGAGTGAGAGGTAATGTGACATCCCGTTCGCGCACGCGCGGTCAGTCTTCAAATTATGAGGCCTGAGTTATCAGATCTCTATATAAAAAACTGAAACTATATATACTACTTAGCAATTAACTGAAGTAAGAGGGTGGGAGTGGAGGGCACATTACCTCTCACTCACCATTACTTCATAAAATCAAGATCAAACTTCGAACTAGGTAAGTTCTCGTTTAATCTTTTCATTTTATTTCGTAATGACGTTCGATGTAATGTGAGACCTTTAAAGCAACTCAGGCCTCATAACGTAATATGCAAAGATACCTGTACAAAGAAACCTGTAGGATTACCTATTTAGTCCCAGCTTTCTGTGCTCTTTATAAGATTAAGGGCAATGTGGTGCAGTAATTCATCTCCATTTCCAAACCACATCCACATCCACAGTGAAACAGCTCAAATCTATTGTAACATATGTACTGTACAGTTATTTACAGTTAAATGTCTTGGAAAACATATACACGTATTTACAACCATACTGTTTCTAGTCTAACCCTTGAGTAACACTTCTATGAACCTGTGATTTGTATGTTTCACAGCTTTGTTGTAATATCTTTGAAACGTTAGTTCATTCCTCTACCCCGCTTGAGCTAAGATCTGTGTCACAGGAAAATCAGTTACTGTGGCCACTTTGGACACTGCTGCTGAGCAAGTAGAATGTGCTTTAAATAGTTTTAGGTCTATGCCTGACCTGCTCATGACTGCTTTGATCCATCTGGCAATGGTGTCAGCTCCTACCTTTCCATATGGTTTTTTGAAACTTATGAAGAAGTTGGTTTCCTTCCCCCGAATTTTCCTGGTCCTTTTCAAATATTCCATCACATAGGTATAGACGAAGAACCTTCTGTCAGGGAGGGGGGGGGGGGTTAAGCTTGAAACTCCAGTTTCAACCCCACATGAGCCGGTTTACTAGTTTTAAAGAGGTCATTTACATAAAATATAACTTTGTTTATGTGAAGATCCATCTCTGTAATGGTAAGTTTGTGTAAGGTCTGCCTTCGTTGTGCTGACACTAAAGCTAACAACATACATGTCTTAAGCGTGAGGTCCTTCAGGTAAAGAGTCCTAGCTAGACAGTCTCCTCAGGAAGGTGAAAACCTCCTTGACATCCCATATCTTTTCGTACCGGGGCCAAGGGGGCTTCAAGTTAATACTCCTTTAAAAAATCTAAGTATAATAGGGTAGTTTCCAATTGAATATCCATCTGATAATAACACTAGAGAGGAGAGGGCAGCCCTGGCCGTGTTTAACGCACTATAGCCTACTGTTTAAAATAGACATGTGAAAAATTGTAAGACAATGACTGGAGTAGTATACAAGGGATCTGTATCCCTTTCACCGCAAAATTCCATCCATTTCTTGATGTAAGTCTGGTATTGCTTTCTAGTGGATGTTCTCCAGGCTGCCAAGATGATATTCGAAGTCTGTTCTGAAAATCCAGACTTTTTGAGGAATTCCCCTACAATCTGCAAACCAAAAGATTAAGGTGTGAGTGTAATGGGTGACACTGTCCCGTAGGTGGGAGGGAGAGAAGATCTCTCCTATGTGGGAGAGCAAGTGGTTTTTCTATTAATAGGTTCAGAAGCTTTGCAAACCATGGTTGCGTAGGCCAGTTGGGTACAACCATTAAACTTTCCACATTGTCTATTTCAATCTTCTCTTAGCACTTCCCTATAAGTGAGAACGGGGGGAAGGCATAAACGCCCTGGTAGTGATGCCAATTTAAGGTGAGTGCATCAATCGCCTCTGCTCCTGGATCTGGTTTCCATGAAACGCATCGATCCAGTTGAGCATTCCATCGAGAGGCAAACATATCAATGCTCGGAAGGCCAAAGTGTTTACAAATTATTTTGAAAATTCCAGGATTGAGCTTCCACTCTAATTGGTCGAAAAATTGCCCCGATTTTCTATCTACAACCACATTTTCGAGTCCTGGTAAATATGCAGCTGTGAGCCAAATTCTCTTCTTAATACACCAATTCCAGATGGTTTTAGCCATTTGGTTACAGGCTATGGATTTTGTGCCACCCATATCATTTATATATGTAACTGCAGTGGTATTATCTAGTCGTATGAAAACGTGCACATTTTCTGATTTGGAGCAGAAAGAGTGTAAGGCTAAGAAAGCCGCCAGCATTTCTAAATAGTTTATTTCATTCCGCTCTGCCCGTAGTAATTCCAAATTATTCCACCTGCCTCCAATTTCAATCTTCCCATCCATTGCCCCCCATCCTACTCCTGACGACGCATCACTACTGATATTTAGTGTATACTTTCTTCTGGCAATGTCTCTTACAGAGTGATTGATATTGTTGATCCACCACAACACCTCCTGTTACGCACAAGTAGTTAATGACATTGGTCTATCAAAATGGCCACAGTGCTGTTTTAATGCACTGTTCTTTTCTTTTTCCAACTCCCTGTAATGTAATTTGCCATACTGCACCCCTGGAAATGTTGCAACCATCTTCCCCAACACTGTGGCCACTGTTCTAATACTAGGTCTTTCTTGGGCAAGGAGATCCCTACACAACTGTTTTAACTCTGTTTTCTTTTCCTGTGTAAGCCTTACGTGCATCCCCACCGAATCAATGATAAATCCCAGAAAAACTATCTCCTGTGCTGGGTTTAGAACTGATTTGTCAGGATGAATACTAAATTTGATAATGTAACTGCTGTTCTGATAGTAGCCTGACAAGCCTCACTGTACGTCTTAGATATTATAAGAGTGTCATCAATGTATGGCACAATGGTTATACCTTCTTGCCTCAACTGAGCAAGGGGAGGTTTAGGTATTTTGGTAAAAAGACGGGGTCCAGAAGTCAGCCCATTTAGTAAGGCCTTAAATTGCAATATCTTATCTCTCCAAATAAATTTCAAATATTGTCTATGTTCTTTTGCAATAGGTATTGTGTAATAAGCATCTTTGAAATCGATTGATGTCATAAAGCAGTCTTTTGTGACAAGGTCGACTGCTGTATCCAAACTATCCATTTTGAAGTGATAGTAATCGATGCTTTCATTGAGTACAGAGGGATCTAAAATCATCCTATAGCCCCCATCTTTCTTTGGTCGTGTAAAAATGTTTGAGAAATATCCCGAGACATCCTGAGCCATTTCAATAACATTCGATTGAAGTAGACGTTGTATTTCAGTGTCTACTGCCTCTTTTTCTTCCTTGTTTAATTTGTATGGGTAAGGTACCCTTGTTTAAGTTGGTGGCTCATTAGATGTAAATTCAAGCTTGTAGCCAGTTACAGCTTGCAGAATGTATTGATCAGACGTAAATTGCATCCATTCATCCACAAACACTTTCAGACGACCCCCAATTTGCTCAACATTTTTGTTGATAAGGCTTAAGACAAGGTCACTTACCTTGTTGGGATCAGATTTTGGTAGGGCGGAGTCTCTCGTTTATTCCGCCGGGGCTTTGTCAGACTTTTTCCCTTTGGGAATCTCTCTCCTCGTCCTTTCCCTGCCGGTGTGTACTGAGGCACCTGGTACCTGGTCGGTGCACTGTGCCTCACTTGTCCTAAAAAAGATTTCTGGGGAAATCTGAACCGGTGCGGGGAGGTCCATCCTGCCCACTGATATTGCTGCTGCTGAAATTCCATCATAGATGGGCGCACGGCCACTGGGTTATATCTGGGAGCAAACTTTTTGTGCTTCATCACCCCGGCCGTTTTCTGCTCTTCGTCCATTTCTTTCACGGTTTTCGATAAATCATCACCAAAAGCCACTGAGTAGGCTTCACATTCTGTTTACACAGATGTGTATATCGTTGGTTCAAATCTGGTTTAATAATCTCTTTGCGAAACATGTTCAACTCAAATATAGAGTTAGATAACAGAGCTAAAACATCTTGTTCTGTCTCTGATAATTGTTTGTTATGGAGTGTTGATACAAGAGCCGGAAGTCCCTTCATCAGCGGCTTTTGAATTCGCTCAGAAGCAAGTCCGTTGACCTGGTCTTCGAACTCAAGTTGTCCCAAATCATTGGATTGACTTTGGGCACAACAAGATGTTGACAGTTCTCAGGTTGTAGATACTGAATGCATGTGTTAGTTATCTGTTGATCCTCCAATTTTGAGGACATGAGATAGTTTAGGCTATTTGCCAAACTTTCTAGGGCTGATTTCCCCACTTCCTCTGGAGCCGCAAATCTTGATGCGAATCCAATATTTAGTTTTCTTTCAGCTGTCTGAAGCTGCGGGACATCGTCCACCGCGGCAGTGCTACTTGTACTAGCCGAATCATCCATCTCCTGCTCAGATAGGCCAAGGCCTAAATCTGTTGTTATATTTGGGTCAGTTTGACCCTGATACACAGAGCTGATTAAACCTTCTAAAAGGCTTTCCAGTCTATCGAGTCTCTCCGTGGTATCATTGACCACCTTTTTTCGCCTTCCGTGTGCTTTTCGCCTTCGTAATCTTCCCTTTCTTTAAAGACGTTAACCCACTCATATGTCCTTTCAATGAACCTCCATCGGGTCTAGGTTTTACCTTAGGCTTAACACTTACTGCGTTAGTGTCGGATATCCAGCCAATACTATTACTACACTGTGCTCTGTTCGTACCCTTTCACCCGTTGCGGACCTATTGTCAGCCTCTTGCATGTTACATTCCTGACTGATCACATCAAATTCATCACCGCTTTCAGCGGCTGTAGTTTTCTCTTGTTCAGCCACAGCTTAAGGCTTAAGACTTCCAACGATGATGGAGAATAGCAATCCGTAACAATAAAGCTGCTGGAATGGTAAAAATCCACAATTTCCGGCGATGCTTACTGTAGACTGAGTGACTGACTGTTTTACACGAACGAACTGACTGACTGCGCGTGCGCGAACGGGATCTCACATTACATCGAACGCCATTACGAAATAAAATAAGGTTTTCAGAGCTTGACCCCAGTGACCCCAGATGACCTTTGAACTCCACCAAAAACACTAGAGTGTTTTCTTTAAATATGGGGCATCTTTGTATCAAATTTTTGAACTGTCGAATTTTCCTTGAGATATCGTGTTGACAGGCCAAGCATCATAAACACACATACACACATGGACACGTTTTGACCCCTCCCACACTTACGGACTTTCAGTCAGCGTAAAATACCACACCTTGGGTTAGCTCATTTACATTGGTAGCTTAGGGAAATAAACCATTACCATGGCGACGGTTGCTAGTTTTTTCCGTATGTAGCTCAACTGGCAAAGTAAATACAATATTTTATCCTCTTCACGAAGCGATGAGATAATTATCATTGAATGGAGCTGTATGATATCGATCATTAATGTACAACTTTTTGTGCACAAACGAACTGCCTACAAATATGCAAAATTTCATAATTGGTCATCTATACCCGCATGAGAAGAACTATATTTAGAGAGGGATAGCGGCAGGATTTCGTTACTCCTGTATCAGATGCAATCACGTTGTCGTTGATTTTTCAAATATTACAACCTTTACATTTTATCACCATAGATGAAACAGGTTAAATGTGTGTGAACATCCTCATTAATCATGTTGTGCTTCTCAGTTTGGCCTTTCCAGTTTGCCCATTCAGATATAATCCGAACACGTTAACATGACTTTCAAAGTTTTACCTGACCTACACCAACAAGAAAAAACATCAGGCACTCACTATGAGGAAAATATATGCCAAGTATGAGATTCCTAAGTTGAATTATTCCTTGATTACCACGTTCAAATGATTTTCACGGTCTGAGCTCAAGTGACCTCAAATGACCTTTGATCTCCGCCACATCTTGCAGAGATCGTGTACATGCTAATGGCTTTCTATATGCCAAGTAAAACAGTAAGTCATCTGTCTACTCATCATAGGTCACCCACATGCCAAGTGTAAAATCTTTCATTGTAAAGTCTCTTGAAATATTGCGATTTAAGCAGAGTTTAAAGATTAAATGCACGATATAGACGAATTGACCCCAAATTACATTTGACCCCCAACAAACTCATAGGATGTTTTATTAACAATGGGGCACCAAAGTGAAAACTTTGAGGCTCATGAAAGTTTCCTCCTTAGTATATTATGTAAAAATGTTCGCACAGTCTAAGCCTGGTATCGGTGACCAAAAAACCTTTGAACTCAACCAAAATTACTGATCATCAACATACGAGGAAGTACAGTACATCCTGTTTATAAAGGGAATCATAATGTAATCCCTTTGGCTCTACGTAAGCTCTAATGACTTTCGACCCGCAACAGAAGCAACAGACTTCTTTAACTTATTGTCGGGCACAAGCATGAACAGTGTGGAATTCAATGAAGTGACCTCCTTGAGATATTGTGTTTACAATGTTTCCACAATCTGATCTCTTGTGGGCCCATGTAACTTTTGCATTCAACTAAAAGCAAATGCAAACATCTTAGTTATAAGGTACAACCACAAGCCAAGTATGAGACGTATCAAGCTTATCCATCTTAAGAGATCGTGTTTACAAGCAAGCGCCTTATACGGAGACCTACACACATCACTTTAACATTCATGAAATTCCCTGCCTGGGGCAAGAATCAGAGGTTTTAGATTCACAATTCGATATCAAGTTCGTAAAATGTCTAATGAACAAACAAAACATGGACCTTCTTAAATATTTAAAGTGGTTGATGCGGCATACAGAATCAGGCTTTCAGAATTTCTCAAGATTTAGACAAGGGTAATTGTGAATCAAAGTTCATCAAAGTTCGTACCTTTGGGCTAACTGTCAAAGCTAACTCAGTTGCCATCTGTCCTTCCTTTTGCAATGCTGTAAATTTACATGTAACTTTTCCAACCACGTTACTCGCCTTTTGAAGAATAAACAAATGGGAGTGTTCAATGGACGCAGCAATAACTTCGAAAGGAATATCCTGTCAATATTGATGGAAAATAGAAAAGTTACCGTGTGATTTTACGACAAAATATTTTCAGCCATTTTTCAAATCCTGATGTTATCTTGTTTCAAACTTATAGGGAAAATACTCTACAAAATATTCAGGATCCGATATCTAAAGCTCTCGTCAATGGTCTTTCTTTCACTGAGGAAGGAGTGGAGACAAAATATCTACCATGCCCCCAAAACTCCCTGTAATTGACAAACTCTTTACGGACAAGTTCTAACATTGCATTTCCATTTTAGTTTGTCGATGTACTAAACTAGGAGTTACAAATAACATGTAATTTTTTGGCTACGGTAAGGGAAATGGTATGGAAAACAGATTACGATATTTTACAAAACTATAGAACTGATACACAAAATTTCTTTTAGCATTCTGTTTATCCAATGTACGTGCTTTGTAATTACTGACGATGTCAAAACCATTGTTTCAACTATATTTACAATTCACACGAAATCACTTTACTTGTCTAGGCAAATTTAAACTTCCTACATTAATTTAGAAACAGAGGCACCATGGTAAAAGGAATCCGATTTGTCGCACTTTGCCAAAGTAAATTCATTTATCATATTGTATTCACACAGGGTCAACTTGTCAAAGTAAAATATTCCACCTTAAAAACCCTCCTCCAAAGATGATGCATGGTCAAAGCCCTAAACTTACAATATCAGTTCCAGAGTGTGTATAAAAGCTATACAGAAAGAAACGTCTTACCTTCAGGCGTTCTGTAACGTGAATTGCTGATCTTACCCTTAGCAAGCTTTTATACATTCCACTGATATACAAGGAAAATGTTGCAATTTCCCCTTTGGGACCTTTTGCTGAGTTGTATTACAAAAAGAGCAAATGCAGTAGATGTATACTCACCCGTGGCTTATCTTTGGGAAACCAACATGTCCATCGCGATGGAGCAATATCATCAAGTGATAGCTGTAGTGGAGATCTTTGTTTTCCCATGAAAAGAAGGTTTTTCTTAGAATCAACTTCAAGGTGTGGATTCATCCGCAGTAACTGAGACAAAACCAACCAGTAATTATAAAGATGCAACCGACAGCATTTTAATGTTATTCATTACTGAGTACATAGAACTGAAAATTACAAAATACATGTTTCCAAGTACGTTTCCTAATGACAGACATACTGAAAATCAAAGTTAACATTGTGACTTTCTTTTTAGAGTTCACTACTTAAGTTACATTACATCATGGGCGGTTTGCAATCTTTTAACCAACTGGTCCTGTGACATTAGGTTTTGACCTCATTGGTGGTACCCACAACTGTTACAAAAGTACTATACTACTGTCTCACCAAACACAACTTGTCTCGTATTTCAACGACTTGTCCTTCAACATACCCGAATTTGCCCTTTCATGGAATTGCAAATGCACAAACATGTTTACAAAGGTCAAACCCTTGGTTTAACTTCACTGGCCATATTGTCTGGGAAAATGTAACGATATACCTTTACGCAAAATTTCATATTTGCCCTATGACCACTTACTTATCAACAAAATAAGCACTAATTTAAGTTGAACAACTAGTCCTAACACATCTGATCAAAATAGTATCGGGGTATTTGACTATTGATCTTTGCACAAAATTTGTCATCAATCACACCACTTCAGGCTTTTAAAGTCGGCGACCTTTCGATCATGTTTAAAAGTGAGTGGACGTGTACTCTAGTATTATATATTTCACATAGAGGCCACAGTTATATTGTGCATCTAAATAAGCCTTTCAGCTTGACCCTGCCAACCACACTAATTTTGTTTCAAATCCTTTTCAACACTGAAAGATATAAAAAGGTTTTTTAAAATTAGTTGTCTGTCCATAATTGCTTTTGGGATCAGATATTTTGTCTATGGAGGGTACGTGAAGTTATATGTGACTCACACACACACTTTTCACGCAAGCAGTTTTTGTAATTTAAATTTCAGTAAATTACATCCCATCTACCAATATGACGTATGTAGTGACATGGTGTAGTAACTTTGCAGCGTCGTACTTCAGTTACTTAGTGCTTACCTCCCCACCTCCAGGAATGTCTGGGTGATACCCAACTTCTAATTCAGCAACTTCATCCGACTTTGTAATTTCTTTTGCTGCTGTGTACATCCTAATCTTTTTGCCTTTCACTACATTATCGTCAATACAATATCGAACACAGCACAGTTTGTTAAGTTTGATCACGCATGCTTTGTCGTCCAGCGTATATGATGCTTTGGAGTCATTCTTCCATTTGGCTGGGCTCCCTGAAATAACAACCACAAAAATAACTTGGAAATAGCATTCTGATGAAATAAATGTCGTTACCCACCTATGACACACATAGGAACCTTATTTGCAAATGTTAATTTAAACTTCAGTAAAGGGTGCACCAATTTATATAAAAGTTGTCCTGTCTAAATGATGTTATAATTTGGATCCGACGGAACAACATCGGCACCTTCAATAAAGTGTAAATACTTTCTGTCTTAATATGCAAACGTATTAGTGTTACCTTTTTTATTATTTGTAAAGATCTTTGCTCTACGGTTGCTGTTTTCTTTGAATATCAGGCAGTGAGGTAACCGGAGCTCAGCGGGACTTTGAAGTTTAATGGTGTTAGGAAATATCTCAACAGCAGTGCATGAATTGGAACAGAGAGTTGTCACTTGACCTTCAATTATTCTACTTGGAATTATCCTTATTCCGACGAAACGATTTTCACTGTTCCCTTGCAGAGCATTGGAAGGTATTTTAAGGACAACACCGGTGTTGGGAATCTCAAGTTCTACTTCAGATTTGCTTATAGTTGTTTCTGCTTTGAGTGATGGCTCCCAATGGCTCGCTTTTGTTGAAAAGAGAGAAGATAAAAGGAGAAAAAGCTCTCAACATCTGCACTGACTGCACTAACAATTGCTTTTCCAACTTCACCTCTTCCTTATCTTAGTGATATATAATATTAGGAGTCATTTCGTCAATCGCTAGGTTTTATTCTGTATAAATATTCGGGATGCGAACGAAGACATAAAAAAACATGTTTCCTTTCTACTGCTACTTTCATCCTCAAAATGATGACATTAATATGCATGTTGCAAGTGTGTGTAAGAAATAAAAGAAATAAAAAAAAATCCTCTAAACTTGAAAAATCCATGAAAGTTCAGTCCTTAACGTTTCATTGTGATGAACATGCAACGTAATGTGGATACCAATAAAGGCAAATATAAAGACTTCTTAGATGTTGCTGACTTTAGAGGGCATTTAAACAGGTAAATCAAAACTGTCGATGATTCAAAAATGTGATCGGCTATTCCTAAATAGAAGTACAACAAAGTAACCAAAGTCTTACTTTGTTGCAGCTTGCAAAATCAATTTCCATACGGTCATTTAGTTCTGTCATTTAATGTAATATTTTCAAATTTCCGAATTTTGTTTTAAAAAATATCATTGTAGTTTGAATGATATACTACAAAACTAATCCACAAAACAGGACTATTGAAGCATGGATTTTAACAAACGTCAAAACATGAATTCACTTGTGGGAATTACTTAACAGTTAGCATGGACAGTCTGCAGCCCCACCCGGAAACTTTTGAAGATCATAACCTGATGTTTGAAAAAGCAAAAACACTTGCCTGTAGCGTCTGCCATCAAAGGAAGCTTGTCTATTACCTTGAAGTGCAAAATAAGAAATAAATTTGTTACTATTTCACTATGTTCATTGTTAAGATCTAAAGTACTACTTTGAAAATGCTGTGCAACTTAGATAACAAAGTAATTTAAAAGAATCATTGTAAAGTATCACTTACCAGGTGCAGAGCCAAGGAGGGGGGGGGGTTTCCCGGCCTTAGCCCCCATTTTTCGCCACATCAACAATAACAAGTACGCAAAAATTAGCATAATGTTAACCTAGGGGAATATTCAAGGGGGCTCTCTTCGAAATGTCTGGATCCGCGCCTGCTTACCCACAGATGATAAAATTATATTAAAAGCATGTGCTCACGAACGATATACAGACTAATATCGTAAAACTTGATAAAACACATTCTACATATATTATTTGGAACTGATCCAATTTTTGCGTACTGTAATATTTGCCCTGTTCCTATGCAAAAAATATGCAGGAAAACAATATATTTTCTTTAATCATCTAAACCTCTTGCACTCTTTTTCTTACTTCACCTCCAATTATCTAAAATTGTCTTTACTGTAAATAAGTCCACCACAACTCTAGGGGACCATTTCCTAATGAGCGGCACCTTTATGCCATGAATGAGAATCTTACATGTTTTCTTTCTTCTAAAATTTGATTGCAAAATTTTGGCAGTTTCACCAGCAATGACTTCAGATAATCTTTGATATCAACATGATAAGTTTGTGATTCGACGAGTTTACCCATCTTGAGGTTTCTCTTGTACGAGCAGTTTTATGGTTCAAACATTTGACCATCGAAATAGAATTAGACCTCGACACATATTATTGAGGTTCACTTACTAAATGCGGGGAATGAACAAGCTCAGTATGAGATGCATCACTTGCATGTATGTATGTATGTATGTATGTATGTATGTATGTATGTATGTATGTATGTATGTATGTATGTATGTATGTATGTATGTATGTATGTATGTATGTATGCATGCATGCATGTATGTATGTTTGTATGTGTGTGTGTGTATGTTTGTGTGTATGTATGTATGTATTTATGCGTTGGTGAATGGTGGAAAATGAGGTAACTCATCAGGTTAAACACTATCAAAACGAGGTACTACCGCCAATCGAGGAATTCCTCAGTTAGAATAATGGTGTAGTTGCTATATTTAGACCATCACTGTAGCTGGATGTGTTATCAAGTCGATTAGAGTAACTACCTCGTTTTTGCTGTGATCAGTTGGTAGGTATGTGTGTAAGTGCGAAAGGTGGTGTTGCATGGTATGGTGGAAAACGAGGGTGTGTATGGACGTGCACACCTACCAAATGAGGTAAAACCACCAACTGAGGTATTGCTTGGTTGGACTGATACTACAGTTGCTATTCTTATACCACTAACTGTGGCTAGATAGTGTTTTCCAGATCATTTTGAGTGCATTCACTCATTTTAGACAATTACCTCGATGTCCACCATTCATAAGAAAGGGTGAGGGTGGGATGGGTGGTTGGGTGGGTGGGGTGGGTGGGTGGAGGCAGGCAGGCACGCACGCACGCACGTACGTACGTATGTATGGGTGCACCCGCGGTGTGTGAGCGATCCTGTGGCTATGGGTGCACTCAGCAACATGTCCTTAACAGGACACGGTACAGCATGCATGTTTGTATGTATGTATGTATGTATGTATGTATGTATGTATGTATGTATGTTTGTCAGTCAGTCTGTCTGTCTGTTTGTCTGTCTGTAGGCAGGCAGGTATGTATGTATGAATGTACGTACGTATGTATGTATCTATGCACGCATGCATGCATGCACAAAGGCTGGCAGACAAGCAGGCATACCTACATACGTATACACAAACGCACATTCTATACGAAATTATCATCACTTTGATTAATTCTGCTTTTGACGAGGAGAATGAGGACTTTTCAGTATATACAGAACAAAAAAAAGGTGTGTGCTCAGAAGCATAAGTTCGAACCTGCCATAGTGAAAGTGACAAATTGTGTCAACTTAAACTAGAGCTCTTTAGCTAAAATATCATTGGGATCTTTATCTCATTCTATTATACCTGAAGATTTACCGCTAACTGGACAGTTAAGTGATCCATCCCTCTGTCCTTCTCTTGTAATGCTGTAAATACACACACAGGCCTACTGGAAGCATGGCTCGACTTTGTAATGATATAAACACACGAATCCCCACAATCCATCGAAATTCTGTCATATGGGATTTCCTGATAACAGAAAAGAAATAAAGTCTCGCATGGAATTGCACAATAAGTGCACCCAGCTAATTTCTCAATGTACCATGTGATACAATCTTACGATCCAATTAACGATACATTAAGCTTAAATCTGGCATCATGTTTGCATTTAATGGGACTGAGGTTAGAATTGGAAGAGATGGCTGCATTAGAAAAACTGACTGCATGTGAAATTCTGCTTGTTTCAAAAAGCCAAGCCAAAGACCGCAAATTTCGTTGGGATAAGGAACAATGAGATTCACAAAAGTTGATGCACAGTGACTTGAAATGACCTTTGAGTAGCAAAGAAACAATACAACCTGTATCACTTGCATGATCCATTGTAAGAATATTTACCTACCACAGATGGCATCTCTCAAAGCTGCTAAATTTGTGAAGCCATGTTTTGAAGAATTTTGTAAGACACTAACAGCCAGCATGGGGCTAGATTATCTTTAACTCTCGTTGAAACATCACGAATTTCAGTCATGATAATGTATCTATGTGCCACGTGAAGATACTCATGTGGCCTAATCGTACGTAGCGTGTTTCTAGGGTATAGACTATGAACCTTAGTCTAACTCAAGTAAACTTTCAACTTCACCAAAGAAAAACAGACGTACAGTCCTCAACATAGCAAATGTAAACGTATATGAAAAATTGAAAAGAGTTCCTAATTGCTATATTGAGATATCATGTTTACAAGCTGGGCATTCCAATCATTCACATATCCATGTATAAAGTACGAAATGTGACTTTAACCAATCCTTTTGTTTTGCACAAAAAAGAAACTGTAGTGACAACAGCTAGAGATTACGTCATTGAGATCTTTTCCCGAATCAGCTGAATTTAAAAAAATGTTTTTTTTTTGTAATGACTTTTAACAACGCATAATTTTGCTTTTCTACCTATGTAAAAATCAAATGAAAGAGGTTAGACCTTTGTAGGTAGACTTTCTTCTCACCTTAAAATAGTGAAGTAATATGAATGTTTAAATGGTCCTATTGCATTGTTACCTGCTTAAACCAGAGTACTAGATTACGATCATTGTAAACATCTCCATTTACCATTTTTCAGGTGTAAACTGCTTTTCATATTATTAAAATCAGCAACAATTATTGTGACTTGCCCATTTCTCAAACGTACTCATTTATCTCGCAAGCCCACGTACTGTAAGTGAAGCATGTTTGTTATGTTAGTAAAATTTTATTCCACTTAAGTGGAATGCATTTTATGTATTTGACTTAAATAAAATTGAATATCACTTAAGCGGCATTGTAAGGTAAATATTAAACCACTTACCATACATCACTTAATATTCACGGAATTGAAAAACCATTGAAATACTTTAAACTTGGTTTTCAAAAATGAAACTTACTTTTGAATGTGTGTCTGGGAATTTACAGCTGCAGCGGCACTGCCATCCACTTGGGAAAATGTCGTTTAGAGATATTCGAAGTGGGTATTTTTTCTCGCTCTTTACAAAGTGTAAAATCTTCTTGTGTGCAACAATCAGGTTTTGACCACCTTGAATTTCCTGATTTTAAGATAAATATTTGTATATATACTACTAACCCAAGTTTATATTTTACTTTACTACAACAAGCATTTTCTTTTACTATTTTTTTCTTAAACACAACAAAAGATAGCGGTCTGTGGAAATGGAAAACACATCTGCCTATTTTTAAAAAACCCTGTGTCAATTTGCTAAAAATTTACAAGACATGATGGAGGTTTGCAAAGTATAATAGGGGACATTTTCATGCCAACTTGATTGTTTCGTAAATACAGACACAGGTGGGGAGGCCACTGCAGTTTGCAACAGGTTTGCACAGCTTCCACACCCAAAAAGGATTTCATTTCTTTTGTTAACTGCTAGAAACGTGTTATTACACAAAAGTTATGGCATGAAATTGTTACCAGGAAAATATTTGTAGACCCAACTTATGTCAGACCAACGTATGTCAGACCTGTGTCATATGGTTTCAGACACGGCATTTTGTTTTCACCCACAGAAACTTGCAATTTTTTTTTACTTTCTTTTTTATTATGATGAGGGCGACAAAGGTGCAGGTTTTATATCGGTACTTCTGAAAGGGTAATTGATATAAAGACCATTAAAAATCTTGTAAAAAGCCACAAGCATCGGAATTCATTAACTATTGACCTTGTTGCAGGACAAAATCCGATTATGAACCTGCATCATGGGTAAATATGAACTACAGTATTCATGACCTTGTGTAATTAAAGGGGAGACTGGATGGACAAGATATGACATGTATGTTAATCTTTTTCTTCAACCCTCAGTTTCATTTTGCTACGTCCTGAGGAGCATATCTGGAACTATGGACTATTGTGTAAATATCCATATTGATAGAACTACAGTTGCAAGGTATGATGTGTGATATAAATAGGATTAACAAGAAAAATGCACACACTGTTTAACACAACACTCCACATTATGGCTGTACTGTAAGTGCGAATCACAGCAGCTTTAAAGCTTATTAAAGAGAACGGTAAGTGATAGTCAAAAAAAAAAAAAGAAAATCAACCAAGAGTCTCAATTGATCAAGCAATTTGGAGTAAAACAGCTGTTTTGCTCACATGTCTGCATAACTATTAGTAACCTAACAAAATTTGGTGATGTCAGTACACATCGCTGACAAAATGACCTTTACATCAATATGTTTAATAGATATATGTTCTAGTTCACCAGTCAATATGATTTGTAATAATCCCCTCTCCTACCTCTTCCTCGCCAGGCAAGTCAGGACAACATCCCACTTCTATTCTCACCATATCATCATCAGGTTTCGGTTTCTCTGCTGCTGCATATACCACAATCTTCTTTGCAATCACTATTTCATCATCAATACAATATCTATACCAGCTAAAGCTATTTAGCAATATAATGCAAGTTGTGTCTTCAACGTGGTATGAAACGTTTTTGTCTTCTTCCCAAAATGGATGAGTACCTGTTGTGGCAAGCACAGATGGTTTGTAGTGTAATAAAGTTTGACCAAAACCTTTAAAACACTTCTGATAACACTGCGTATTTGAATTTCATGAAAAACTGTATAGTTAGCATGCAATATTCACCATGAAGATATTGTACAGTTTTGAAGAAAAGGGTCTGCCCAGCGGTGCCACACTTACGAAATATCTTTACAAACATTACTGAAATTGCTCAGGACTAATCCCAAAAAGACCTAATGCAATACCTAAGATATTAAGCTAATGCTGTCCAGCCTAGACCACATGTTGGTACCATGTGGAAAAAAACGTTCAGATTCATAACCAAATAAGAAGCCTACGTGGGCCCTCTGTTTCACATGTTGGTCAACAGTTATGACAAAACAGTGAAGTGCAAATGGGGTTTCATTGTGTAATATTACCCTACATGAAAGGTTGTAGGCAATTTGATATACTTGGTTTGGACAATATTAGTACATGAGATTGACCACAGAAACCCTTTATGGCTAAAATTGACACATCGAATGGTTGCCACTTTTGGAGTTTAATTTTTGTTCCCATGATTTTTTTTTCTTTTACCTTTTAATCCCAGACTATAGGGAAATTTTGTAGAGATAAGCCTGAAACCTGATATCGCAGCAGGTATAGAGGAAACCTTACAAAAGAGAGGAAAGTACATATAACATTTCTTCTCTCTATTGAAACGAATGCATGGATTGCTCACTTCCAACGTTAAACTAAGTTAACATTCTTACAAGAGAATTGTCTTCCTGTATAAAAAATACGAATGCTGAAGTCTGTTAGCTTACAGTGTAGGCTTTTTCTATTTGAGGTGCTTATAACTTGGCACGGCAAGCTAATTCGTGGAATCGCTGATGCATGAACCAAGGCGTTTACATACAAATATCTTTCAGTGGTTTCTTTGCAGTAACGGGTAGTTGTTTGTGACTGGTGAGTAAAGTTGAGTGTACAACCAAAGGTTTTAAAATGCGTCAGTACCTTACAAAGTGTGAACATGGAGGTGGTTTTAGCTAGAGATACATCAGAAAAATCCAATTTGATCCACTTCAGTGCACGGAGAATACCCTATAATCAAGAATCATTGCATAAATTGGTACTGAACTCTTTTGTGTGGTACCTAGGCAACCTTATCCTTGGCAAATCCATCCTAAGAAAGGGATCTGGCAGGCAACGAAGCTTTGATGTCTAACTAGTTGCCGAAAGTCAGGGGCAGATTAATGTACTTGAATACAAAACGACTCTTTCTTGACACCAACAGGTGCGTGCAGTAGACGAATACTATTTCTCTATGAAAATGAGCCAAAACGGGCATAAGTCTAAATTGTATTGGCTGATATTTTGATCAATTCTTGCATTGGCGTAGAAGTTGTAGAATGCTTACTCTTGTCCAGCATGTGACTAAGGCAACAACTGGTAACTTGTCAAAAGCATGAAAAAGCGTCGAAACTCACAAATTAGTTTGAAACTCAAGCAGCTAGCAATGACAAGAGAATGAGTTAAATGTGCTGACGTGCCCGTAAAGATGTAGCAGACGATGTGGTCGTGTGACAATGTGACCCTAGGTATTAGTTAAGGAAAATTAAGCTTATTGAAATTTCAAGAACAACATGAAAATAGATTCTAGTCGGCAACTACTACAGAGCAAAGGGGTTTTCTTCGACGTATATTCAGCTAATGTCACCTCCCTGCTTAGTCTAAATTGAGGTGTGCACAGCAAGCGTACATACAGGACACACTAGAAGCTCTGCATAGTACCACTGATGAATCTGGAAGGACAAAGTAATGCTTCTTATGACTAGAAGAAAGACTTAGTTCATCAAGAATACTAGAAAGCAAGACAATACTATAATAGTTTCAAAGTATACGTTTTGTGGATCAGTGTCTCGAATCTGGGTGTTCAACAATAAAACTAAAACTTACGAATGTACCCAGTACTACTACTTTTAAATTTGTTAAATATGACCAGATGTTTTCTCATGTCATCAATTTTGTCGTTAATTAACTGCTGCATGATCATACGGAATGCCATGAGGAATGTTAGTGTCCAGATATTTAATCTAAAGAAGTTTGATACCTACAGAAGTTATAAAGATTTCTCATCACTGTGCTGAATGCAGCTATTGCAGTACATTTGTATTAAAATTTTCTAGGTAGCAGACACTGTTACTTTTATTTCTGGTGAAAGGAACATGTTACGTAGATGTAATATGTGACAGTATAGTCACTATGCACACAACTATTTCAGTTCTATATATGCCCCTCCATTAGGGCATCCCATATAGGTCCCACGTCATCTCCACGGACACACATTAACCAGGTGTCCACATGGAAATCAAACATTAGCCCACCGAAGTCACCATGATACTGTGCCATGTGGGGCCAACGTATCTTTCCTGGTTGAGTAACATCATCTTTGATCATTGCCATGGTTGTGCAAAACACATTTAATTTGGGATTTTCTAATGTGCTCAAATACTATCAAGAGAACTTTCTCTAGTAGAAATTTAAAATGTAAGACATCTTTAAGTTGTGACTCGCTTTCGGTTACCTGTATTAGTTTGGGTCCAGTTGCGTGTTAGCCATACTATGTGGGTAAATATAATATCTTCCGTTTACTTATTAATGGACACAAGCATGATTTTAGGCTTCATATACAAGAAAGAAACGTCAAATTAAGTAACTCCTTTAAGACTACTTAATTTCGCATAATTTGGACTCGTTAAACGTCCATACCGTCGATTGTCTTAACAAAGCTGGTGAGAACCGCCAAAGAAATGCTAAACATAAAGGAACAAAAATGGATCTGTGACAGCCAAAGGCCTAAGTGCAAATACTGAATTTCTTACTATACCATAATACCATAAAGCCCAAAGGCGTATAATCCCGTGCAGAAAGGGCATGCTCTTTTGCATTCAGGTTTATCCCTTAAAGTTAAAATTCTTGAGATATCACCATTTACGGTATTTTTTAAGTTGACTACAAGTTAACCTGGTGATCTTGCATGTCCTTTGACATCCACAAAATGACGGTGTCCTTGCTAGCAACATGCGAAGTCAAACTGCTGTTTATTCCATCTCTCGCAATTACATACCAGAGTTTCAATTCCACCTCTTCGGACTTCAAATGAACTTTCACCGCCACCAAAAACATTTAAAATATTGAACGCAATATGGGGGCAGTGCATGCCAAATATGAGATCGTCAAGCTAACGTTTAGAGTCTATCGTATATTCGTGATGTCCACCATACCAACTCTAGTGACTCCAGATTAACTTTCACCTCCACCAAAATAAAAGTGTTCTTGTAATTTGTTGCAACATCTATGTATGAGACACTTGAAGTTTACAAGGTTGTTGTAGTTTTCATCCCGGTGACCTCAGATGTCTTTTGAAATCTGTCCTTCCATGCGGCCACATGTGAACACACCTAATCAAATGTGGTAGGACATTGGTACTAGAACTAATCTGGCACACAGACCACACTTTCCCCCGCATGATTGTCACACCTAAAAATTGGATCTAAGTGGGAAAACGTTGTGTTAAATTGACACATGTGACATAACAGGCAAAAAGTGACAAACAAAGACCACAACTATCCATAAAATAGTGATTGGCAAACCTCAATTTTCTATTATCTCAGTGTGGTATATCTTATTATCAACCCCAAAGCTTTAATTACCCAAACTGATCTCCTCTGGTAATTAAACGATTGTTCTGTTCATAGAGCCTAAGGAGTAATTCGCACAAGCTAAGCACTCTCTTCTCCTTTGTTCTGAATTGTAGTTTAAGTTCTTTGGTTACACTCCAGTGTGAAAGTTACCTATTGTTAACCTATTAAGTTAAGATTGTGCCCTCGGTGAGGTAACAGATGCAATGAAGCGAAATGTTACTGATAAAATTGGTTTTAACGCAAACGTTTCATCATGTACTTTACCCCAGTTTTCCACACGTTCCCTGAGTTAAAACGTGTTTTTCCACACATTGATTTATGTCCAACCTGTGGTAATGCATGTCAATGTATGGCACTTTAGAAATATCTGTCAACTGTCATTAAAGAACCACATTAGCATGCAAAAAACATTGAGTCTGCATAACTCATCACAACCTACCATAGTTGTACACAACATGACACAGTATTTCACTTGTAATATTGGAGCATATGCCACACATTTTTTGTGGGGGTACTAAAAAACAACACCCCTGGGTATTTTTCTAAGTACAATACGCAGCCATATTCCAAGTATAAAGAGCTTCAATCATTCCTAACTTAACCTGTGGTGTTTTAAAGGTTCCACCTCTTGTGACATGGAATGAAATCTGACTCTCACCAAAACAGCAGGGTTCATCGTCTCAATTTCATACATCTATATCTCAAGCATGATAAGTTACAAAGGACAAGAAAATGAATTTAAGAAAACTAAAAATATAGGGCTAGCATGAGATTCTAACTAGGACCACAAGAATGGGAAAGAAGACACTTCCCATTACTCCATCATCGTACACCTTAATTGAAAGCTGTTTAAATGCAATGTCACAGCATCCTTCACACAAGAACATCATTAGGTAATTAAAATTTGAGTTTACTTTGATTTTACCAGAGTTACTCTTGTGAAAAGATATATGTTCTTCTCTATAATTTTATCCTTGAAATGGCACAAATGTACTCAAGTCCCCTTTTCAGTGGTCAGAAAACGACACAATTTGGATGTATGGCCTACTATTTATGTCTGACAACCTTAGATGACTTTGGACCACCACCAAAACCAATAGAGACCTTTCTGTTTAAATGACAAATCTATATACCAAGCCTAAACAATATTCAGCATTCCTACTTTGAAATATTACATTTACAATCGTCTTTGGTTTTTGGCCTCTGATGACCTCAAATAACCTCTTACCCCATCAAAAAACAATAGAAACCTCCTTCCTTATATTAAAAAAAAATCTTTGTGCACAGTATGAAAAGTATGGCATCATAGATATCGGGAATGTCCACTAAAGACAAGACGATTCATTTCGTTGTATGGAAAAATTTACAACAAGTATTAAAAGTGTCCGTTATTCCGGTCTTGAAATATTGTGCCCACGTTTTTCGTTTTTCAAACTCTGGTAACCTTACATGACCTCCGACCTTCAAACAATAGGACTCATCTTATGAATTAGACAAGTCTATATGCCAAAAGTGCAAGTATCCATTATTCATATTCTGACATGACGTGTCTACAAGCATTTTTTTTTTTTTTGACATAGTTTTACTTCCGGTAACATCAGATATCATTTGCCCGTTACCAAAAAAAAAAAACGATAGGTTTCAATTACTGACTACTAGTAATCCCCGCTCTCTGTTTGAAAAGTATCTTTGCTTTCCACCTCGATATATGGTGTTAACAGTTTTGACTCCTGATGGCCTCAAATGACCTTTGATCTTTATCAAAACAAGAGGTAAATTCCATGAATGATAAGTATCTGACACTGCTATCTTGAAATTTTGCATTTACAAGCTAAGTGTGACAATCTCACATACATACAGAGAATAACCTCAGACACTCACATTCACACTCACACACTCGCTAGTGTGATTGCACAGATTCCTTTCTCTTTCGGCAAGGAGCAAAAAAAAAAAGCTTTTGCGAAAGATCATTGAGCTTTTTCATATGCTTTTGTTTTTACATTTCTTTTTGTTCTGGGCATCAGACTTTTTTCTAAGGTTTAAATTTCTCTTCTGGTTCTTGTTAGCTTTCCCATTTGTTTTTTGTGCCTTTACCTGTTTTACATTTAAGTTTCTACATTGGTCCTTTTTAATGTTTTTTACTGGTTTTTGAACTGGTTTGACTTTTCAAATGTTTTGGCTATCCTTGGGGTTTGTGCCTATTACGATCTTTCTCTTTTGTTTTCTTTGTCTTGGTCCTTTAATCTTCTTGGTCTTCTTGTCATTGAGTTACATGTTTAAACCGTAGGATTTACGTTCTTGCTCCTTTTGTTTGCTTTCTTATTTTTTTCGTGCTCATTGGGATACGACTTCTAAGATCACTACTATGTCTTTCACTCCTCTGATTGTCGTGCAACAAAACCGAAGAGGAAAAGTAAAATGAAGCCACTTAAACCAAATAGAAAGGGGAGGGGGCAAAAGCGAATTAAATAATCTCTCTTCAAGATAGTCATTACACTCACTTTTATACCCATCAAAATGGGAATGGGAGAAGGAGAGAAGATTGGTATTTACTGTCTATCTCTACAGACGTCACCTTGAAGAGTTACTTTAATAAAACAGTGTAGGCAATGTGAAAAATTTTACATGTAAGGTATTTTAAGACTTAGGGCTGTACTCTTACAATATTTATACAGGAGATTTTGTCGTTCATTATGATGATATTTACCTTTCACTGTGTGTATGATATTCATGGACATCGTCACGTAGCAGTAAACTGTTATTGAAATAGTAGGTAAAAATTCCTCACTGATATTTTTCAATTTCAAAATATAATCATAGGACAAAAACAAAGTTTTACCAACCTAATTACCTATCTAAAATAAATGAATATTTTGAATAACACAAAAGGTGTTCAAATAATTAAAGAGCTGATAATGGGACAGTAGTTGCATAGGCTCAAACAATGTATTACATACAGAACACAGAACATGCCGGGAACAAACTGGGGAAAGCGTGTTGGAGCTTTCAAAAGAAACATAACTTGCAGCCGGCTATCCAATTCAGATTGGTTACTTCTCAAGAATAATTTCCAAACTTTCGTTTTAGTAACAAAAGAGATTTTACCTCCATAAACGGGACGTCAATTTGGGGAGCAGCTTTATTTAAGATTGTTTCATTTGCATGTAACGATAGTTTCTTTTTTCAATCAGGTTAAGACAATTAATTTAATACTATAGCAACTGAAGCCGCTATTGCAAGCTCGGAAAGGAGAAAAAGGGATTTATGTCATACAATATTCAAAACATTCTGCATTTTATCAGATGCTATTGATAAATTAAAACTATACGCCAAAGCTTGTAACATGTCATCATTTTTCACAAACATTTACATTAACCATAACTGTTGGAGATTGAACAATGTTATAAAGATTCGAAAAAAGTTTGTGCTTGTGTAAAATTTAAATAGGTTGTTGATAAGGTGTTTGCCTTTTCCATCAATGATTTGGTCAATTAAAATCTTCTTATCTTCTTTAGGGCATATTTGTATTACTCTTTGTCCCTCGTGAATGGCAGTAGCCAGAACATTTTGTAGGTTCAGAAAACTAACTTAACAGAATCTCTCTTAACCAGGAAGAAGTTACGATATGCAGATTGTTTCTTGAACTGAACATGATATTTGTGATTCATGAAGTAGGATTTCTCCCTATGTAGTTGGTCATTTTCAGTGAAAAGAATTTAAATTGAAGTTTTCCTTCATTTTATAGTGCAACTACTTTTGGACATAAAGTGCCAGTCAACCCTATCAAATTTGATATTGCATATGCACGAAATATGTTGATTACCGTTTCAGGACACTTTGTGTGCTCTCATAAACTTTTTTATTGGACTATGCATGACCTTCTTTAAATATTAGTTATTGATAAACGGTCATAACAGCACAGGTATTTTATAAATACTGCAAAATTTCACGAAACCCTCAAGAGTAGGAAAAAGCTACTGGTATTGGCACGATTAACTTGGATGATTGATTAGAGTAGCCCTTGTATTTACTCTAATAACTTTTAAATACTGTCATAAGTTTGTCATTGTAAACAGTAATTTTAAAGCAAATTTCTGCCTTCATACAGAGATAATCCATGTTTTAGTTTGTGCAGAGATCACATCTATAGTATATAGCTGCATTACATTGTCAATTCTTGTATTCAACGAAATTACTTTGCTCTTGTGATATTTTGTAAGTACAGTAGGTATCTCACATTGATATTGTATGAGAGTCGAGAGTAGAGGGTAGAGTAAGTAGAGAGTAGAGATAGAGAGGAGAGAGAGAGACGTACTCTGTTTACATATACAAACATAGGTTCCTTGAATAGGTTACCATTAGGGTCTACTACACATACAGTTCAAGTTATTTCGTTAAAATTTGTTCAATTTTCATGATAAAACGTACTAAACATTCACCTTTTTTATGATGACTAGTAAATATCTTTGCCTTCCGCTCCACGTTTTGTTGCAACACCAAGCAATGAGGCAGACTTAGTCTCACAGGATGCTCTAGGGTGAGATCTGGAAGAATCTCGACAACTGCAGTTGAATTTGAGGAAAAACATCTACTTTGGTCTTTTACTGTTCTTCTGGAAATGTACCTCATTTGTATTTCATATTCATCTTTATCTGCTGGAAGAGCGTTAGGAGGTATCACGAGCATAATGCCAGCCTTGGAAATGTCTAATATGCCGCCGTCTTTGGTAATGATTGTTTTTCGTGAAGTGTAGTAATCTTGATGGAAAAAAATAGGCATTCATTGTTGTAAAGAATACTGCAATATGTTTATATCCTGGAATGATTTTCTTTTTAAGGCTGTGAATGTTTGGTTCCATTGATCAAAATTCAACCTGCATTGAAGCTTTACTCTGTAATTCTCAAAGACAGCTTTACGGCAATGCAGAAACAGCTGCATTGAACACCAGTGGTCCTCCTGTACGTCACAACGATAATCTTATCAGGGTTTGTTACGTAATGGTTTCACATACCTGTGTATTGTAACCCAATTAATATCTCATACATATCAAAAGCGATTTTAAATAGTTCTCAGTTATGGATAGCTTTTCGATTGTAACCATTACAGAATAGGCAATGTCTCCATTAAAACACGGTGTCTCCCTACATCAGAAATGACTATATACATGTGCAATACGTTGCAACCAATAAATTTATTCCGAGTGTTAATACTTTGCTGTGAAAGTTTTGGATATGGTTTCCAATGTTCCGCATTCGAGCATGTTTAGAAACAAATGGTTCATTAATTTCTCATACAGGTTTAATGTATATTCAAGTCTTCAGTTATCAAAAAGAGAAAAGCTTTCAATGCACCCTTTTTGTATGTATACTCTCTTCCTAACATGCACCGTCAAGGGCAGTCAGTTGTAGTTCACATATAAAACACTATACAGACAACCACACCAGAGTTTAAAACGTTCACCTTTTCACATACAGACCTTATGCATATCACGTCAAAGGACAAATAGTGCGTCCTTGCCATAAGAAAGCATGCAGCATTGAACCTTTCACCGTAACAAATGCAGACAGCTAATTTGGTACCAGTCGGATACGTGTCTTTGTGTGAGTGTAGAGCTATGTAGTGCGTACATGAGGCCCGTAGCCAGAGTACCCAATTTGGGGGGGGCACATCGAAGTTGGAGTTTCGCCGGCCTGGGGGAGGGGTCTAAGGGGAGGGGGTGTCCCCTTCCCTTTGAAAATTTTTGCTTATTTCAAGGACTCTAGATGCAAAATGGTGCGAGATTTTCCATTATTTCTGCCTACATTTGTATTCCAAATAGGCTGGTGTCGTAATAATTTTTTTTCTCCTTCAGTGCAAGACCTTTTATTGAAAAAATTTGGGGGGGGGCACGTGCCCCCCTATGCCCCCCCCCCGTGGCTACGGGCCTGGCGTACATTATCTGTATCAAACCCGTGTACCTTTTCTAGTTAGGTTCATTGTTTGTCCTCTGAAACGACGTCGTGTATAAATGTTAATGCATAAGATATATTTCCTTCTCTCTTTCAATTGTTATCATCTTGTGAAAATGTGGTATTTTACCACTTGATTGATACACGGCTATTTGATTCCCTAGTTTTAATTCTTAAACCAGACTCCCATACCTTAGGATGTATACCCATTGGTGAGTTTCTATACCTTGCGTAACCATAGTTTACAAAAACTTGTGACTTGTTACAAATCTCAAGGTTTCCAGGAACTTGTCTACCAAAGGTAATAACTAGTATTTTTTTATGTTGTCTCGGAACAATAACAATGGTTAGTTGGCTACTGAACAGGTTAACGGACACCTATTGTGCCAGAAGTTTGCAACAGCTTCCCCACATGTTCTCGAGGGTTTCAAATGCAAGTAAAATGTTAGGCAAATTTACTAATGTGAAGAAAGGCTGGTATAAATAAAACCTCGGCAATGAAATGAAAAACAAGAAACACATGTCAACCTGAACCAAGCCTCAGTTCAGAGTATTCCAAATGCACAGGTTTACAAAAAGGTTTCACCCATGAAAAGCTGCAACTTCTTTTGCGTTTTACCCATGATCTTGCATTGTTATGGCCACGCAAGAAGGGGGAATACAGGCTGTTTTAAAAGGGGGAAAAACTGTCCAAAGGTAAACTTACCGTAAGTGCCACCAAATGATCACCTGCTTCATAGACTACAGCCTTTTTCTAAATCTGCTACAATTCTTTTTGGCAGTTATTTTCCAAAAGGTAATAAAACTGTGGCAATTAATTCCTACTTTGGGCATATTTATGGTGACGCGTATGGCATACAACCACCTCCATTACGAGTTCATTATTTGAAGTAGCCGTGATACGTGCCACAGGTGTGCATTACTTTTAAAGAATTTCTATAAATGTCATTTTTGCACATCGTCTTTTTAAACGCTGTTCTAAAGTCTTCATAATTCAGGTAAAGCAAAGCTGTCTGTACACATCACAATGCTACAGACACTATGGGCCTCTGCGCTTTAACCTACGCAGCACTTCCTACGGCTCCAGGGAAAGGAGTTATTTTACCACACGTTTCAAGATGGCCACGTATTAGCTTAAGTGGAGCCTTTTAACTTTACAAATCTTTCACTCGCTTTAAAAGGTACTGTCTGTATACCCAGCAGGAACCAAATACAAATTACAACACGTTAAGAATTGATGTTAAATGGAACCAACAAGTGCAGGCTAAGCATATATGCGCACGGGAAAGATACTTTGTCTTCTTCTGGTCCTTATTGGACTCTACTTTGGGCCGAATTACATGAAGTCTTTGACAAGAATTACAGATTAGAGTAACAGCAAGTATAAATACAATGCTATAAAGGCAATGTCAGTCTTATCATAGTTTGGTTCCGGATCCCGGTAAGGAATTCCAAATAACTTTGTGTTCACTGCCAAGGTTTTTGCTGTTTCACCTCCAGAGATCTCGTGTAACCTTTGACCTCTATCAAAATGGGGTTCATCTTCTGACTATAACACATTTGCGGGCCAAGTATGAAAGTATACATGCCTCTTACATTGGATATTTTTTAAAAAGGATTCGGTTTTGACCTCTGGCGACCTCATATGACCTCCACCTCTACCAAAACTACAGAATTCTTAATATGATAAATTTATATACCAAGTATGAAAGTACCCACCATTCCTAAATTGAGATATCGCGTTAACAAGGGTTTCAGTTTTTGGCTAATGATACCCTCATATGATCTTGACCTCTACCAAAAACAACAGGGGTCATCTTTTGACTATAGAGCGTCCACTTGCCGCATATGAAGAGTGTCCATGCTTCCAACCTTGAGATATCCTGTTTACCGGGGTTTTGCATTTTTTACTTCTGGTGACCTGATATGACCTCTGATTTCCACCAAAAGCAAAAAGGGTTCTTCCTCTGAATATAATACATCCATATGTTTAGTATAGAAAGTATCCATAATTTCTGTCTTGCGATATCAACAATTCTCAAGGTTTGTGTATGTTTACCTTCCGTGACCTCAGATAACCATTGACCTCTACCAAAAAAAAAAACAATAAGGTTCATCTCCTGACTTTAACGCATCCACATGCCAAGTATCAAAAGTATCCATGTTTCCCACCTTGACATATTGTGTTTACAAGGTTTTTGGTTTTTGACCTCTGTTGACCTGGCATGAACTCTGACCTCCACCAAAAACAATAGGGTAATTTATCTCTACATGATATACTCCTTATACCAAGTATGCATGGTATCCCTCATTCCTATCTTGAGATATCGTGTCTACAAGCAATTCCCAAGGTTTTAAAGTTTTACCTTCTGTTACCTCAGAAAACCTTTGACCTCTATCAAAAACTATTGGCTTTATCATCTGACTATAACACATTCACATGTCAGGTCAGAAAAATATCTATGCTTCCTAGCTAGAGATATCATGTTTACAAGATAAAAAACCATGTATAAAAAGTATCCATCATTCCTATGAGATAGAGCGTTTACTCGCAATTCCCAAGGTTTTTGAAGTTTAACCTTCTGTGACCTCTGAAAACATTTGACCTCTAACAAAAACACTAGGGTTCATCCCCTAACTATCACCCATCTACATTCAAGTATGGAAATTATCCATGCTTCCTACCTTTACTTTATCGTGTTTACAAGTTTTATTGTTTTTGACCTCTGTTGACCTAATATGACCTCTTTATATGAAATAACAATATGCCAAGTATGAAAAGTAACCATCCTTGCTATCTTGAGATATCGTGTTTACAAGCCATCTACAAGGTTTCGAAATTTAACCTCTGGTGACCTCAAATGACCTTTGACCTCCACCAAAAACAATAAGATCCTTTCTCTCAACATCACAAAGGTACAGTACAAATATGAAAAGGGTACGCCATTGGTATCCTGAGATATCGTGCTTACAAGCTACGTGTCACACACACTTATTCACGCACAACCACACACAAGACATCACCATCGCATAGATTCCTTGCCTGCCTTCATCAAGTAATGAAAAAGCATAAACACCATTCCAGGCCACCCTAAATTCCGGTATGATTCCGTTCTTTAATATGTTTGGTTACCTCACCATTTGCCGACTACAACAGACTTCGACACGAGTTCATACTGCATGACGGCTGTTGAAATGCCTATTACAAAAGTTTTACATTGCCTATTTTTGTAGCCCTCAGCAGAAGCAGACACAAAAGTATGTACGCTGTAATAACAACTTCCCTTTGCCTTATATGTAGTACTAAAAACCTCTCACCTCGGTTTCAGTGTGACTCGTGTTGCAAAAATGCAACTGTAAAGTGATTCTGAGGTAAATGGTATCACCTTGGCATTGGCAGAAATTTTCTAAAGTCATATCCAAGTTGCATACAAGTTTACTTTCACCAACTCTTCATTTCTCTTGAGATTCTATTACAAACACTTCATCTCAAAGTATCAGTTCTAATGACTTTGTCACAATATTCCCCAATCAATATTTCCATACTAGGCACACAAAACAAAAGTTTCATCAGGTGAATGGTTAAAATTTCTTATCCCAACAAACTAAAAACTGCACATATTTTTACTATCAAGGCAACACTTAAAAACATTATGCAGGTTCGACACAAATGCTAACACCCACAGGACCATCTTGCCCTTTAATTACTACCGTCTCTTGAGTCAATTACATTTGTTGACGATCTATATGCAAATGGAATAAACCTATTTTTAGGTAGTTTTCTTTCATATTATGCAGTTTCTGTTGAGCCCCTTTCCTGGTTCATCACTCACCTGATAACTGAGTCTGCGTAACATCACTTAAAGCAGTCTCTTCTTCGACAATCTGCAAGTAGTTTGGAGGATGAAAGTTACACACTTTTTTCAGCAGCTGAAATGTTGAAATTTCAACCGGTAACACGGATACAATATAACTCTTATTCTAACAGTACATTAAATCTTGCTCCCTTAATATTCATGTTAACAAATTAAGTGTATGCAAAACAGCATTTTATGTCCATTTGAACTGTTTCGACCTTCATAACTTATACCTGGTGCCTGATATTGCATATCTAAATAAAATCATGTCAGGGTGTTGAGGATTTAAAGTCATAAATTCTAATCCGCTCAAACTTGGGTCTCCACATTATACAAGTCTCTTTCTTTACTTACAACATTTAATTTTTCTAACAACTTTAATCAGACCAGAATATTGAGGAAATCTGAAGATTTGAACATCTTCACTGCTCAACCATTCTTCGTATTACTGGGGAGTTGTTACGGATGGAGTACAAACACTTCTCCCTCCTTTGGCACTATGTGGTTTGCCAACATTAATCTCCCATTTGTCTCGCTCTGTCAAATTCTTTACCACTTGAAAGGGATTACAGGATGTGACGACAATGGTTGTTGTCGTCTGCTACTCCTCAAACAGTTTTGGGATGATTTTACCCATTGCCATGATATTGCCAGTCGTCAAGGAAAACAAAAATTATTTTATCTCTTTACGCCAGTGTACACTTTTCAAAAGGGTTCAGTAAAGTTTAAACAGCTTACTGAACATGGATCCATGATTCCTAATTTTAAGAACAATGCGGAGCTTCTTCAACTTTTGTAGACAAAATGTAGACTTATCGGCTTCACCGAAAAGGGATGCTACTTTACATGCATAAAAATTAGAATAATAAAGAAATTGGATCCCTTAAAAGTGCAGTTACAGTCGTTTATATTAGAAAGATGACAAAGGTTTAACATCTGTCGGTGGAGCAGATCACTTCAAAGCATTGTTTTCATAAAACTTTAGTCTGAGGATTACCTTCGTATCAAGGGATCAAATACTGATAAGGAAGGTTAGGTCATGCAAATCTAGTAGAGGAAATAAAGAACCTATTAATAAAAATCTCCTCTAGCAAATAGGATGAAATTATTCTCAAGTGCGTATTATCTGATGGATTAGGTGCTTGCACTCCATCCGTTACAACTCCCTGGTATTACCAGGGAGTTGTCAGGGAAGGAGATCCAACATTTACAAGTCCTTTGAGACTAGATAGTTACCAACATTAAGTTGAATAGTGTCTTGCTCTTGAAACCTCTCTAAGACGTAAAAGAGATTTTGGCATTGAAGACAATGGTTTGTGTCGTCTGGTACATTTCAAAAACATGATGATTTCACCAATCGGTATTACATTGCCAGTCGTCAAGAAAAAATTTAAAAAATTAAGCTTTCGTTGTTTGTCGTCGCAGTTAAAGTCATTTCAATTAACTTCAATCAAGAACTTTTTAAAACCTCCTTCGTTGACAATGCTTGATACTAATGCGGAAAGTTGCGAAAATTGCTATTATTTTTGTAGGCTTGAACAATGTGTCAAGTAGGCGACCCATCAAGGTCATAGAAACACAAAGAACGTATAGTAGTTAAACGTTTACGGACAATCGTTTAACTTAAAATCTTTATTAAAGCTAAGACCTTGTCGTCAAAGAGGCTGCACTTCAAAGTAACGTATTAACAATAATCTTTCTTTCTGGGTTACCTGGCTTGGAAAGAAGCAGACAATCATTAAGAAGTGTAAGTCAGGAAAGGCTGAACAATGGGAATAAAGGAACCTGTCAATCAAAGTTAGGTACCTGAAAAGGAATCAAATTATTTTCAAGTACATATTGCCCGACGGAGTTAAGCGTTGGATCTCCTTTCCTGACAACTCCCTGGTATTACACACAACTTCATCCGCTTTGGCATTAATATTAGTAACAGAGTGAAATGTAGTCTCACGATGTAGTGGCTAATCTTGCCGCACGCTTTCCCACAACTGTTTGGAGTTTGATGAACGTAACAGGACAGACTAGACCTAGTTTAACTTTTCTAACAGTCCTCGTGAAACGTAATACAATTCTATCATATTCTTCAAAAATGGAATCACAAACTTCTGTAACTTTCATATTTAACCACAAGAACATTTCATTTAACATGATACTAAAATAGAGTCGTACAAAGTTGAAATTAACATCAACATACCATCCACCTTGCTTTTGAAAGATCTAAAGTCCAAACAATTTGTCCAATACGCCACTCAACTAAAAAAAAACAAAAGATTCACAGTCACAGCATAAGACACTACATCTCCTTTACCACCATGACGAAACTTTTCATAAAAACCGGGTTTGAACCAGTACGCCACCACATGACTTCAAATTAATTAAAACTTCCGTCAGAGGTGGCACTCTTACATCATTACTGTAGCAAAAGGCACAAACGAGCTCATTTACAACTTTCCACTTGGGAGGACAGCAGTGTCCTACATCAAGCTTCTATTCCTTTAAACAAAAAAAAAGCATATCGTTTTGACATTAAAAAACAGACATTTTGAATGATGATGAATTAATTTATTTCTTTTAAAAAAACAATAAGGTGAAGCCAGTCAACCACATTTTCTCGAAATTTAAAGGTGAACTTCTTTACGTAACATATTTTTGCAGATATTCTTCTATGATTCAATAGATTCAAAATTTTGCTATGATTACTGTTAAGAAAACTGTATTTTAAGAGTTTTGAGGCAGTTGCCCGAAACCACAAAATTTCGGAGGGTATCAAACTATCTAGAGGAGGCACTAGGGAGTAATATCAAAGATATACTACAATATACATCTTACATAGTGCATACTAACCATCGCATCTTCGTTAGTACTTCCTGAACATCCCAAGGAGAGACATGAATTTGCCTTTCACTCTAGGCTACCAACACAAGAGGTACAAGAAAGCATATCCTGTATATTAACTTTAATAATTAAGCTTTTATCTTAAACAGGTTAACCTAAATTAACCTTCAATCATGACTGCAGTATTATGCATTTACAGTGTACAGAAATACAACTATACCTGATACTTGTTTAAACGCTTTTTCTTTCAGAGTCTCATTTTCCAGTATCGGAGGTTGGCTTGGAAAGATCAAACTGAGGGGAAAACAAAGTTTGCCCAGATTCTTAAATATAAAACAAATATGGACATTTACTGTTACACAATGACACTGATATCTTGTTTTTTCTTTATTTGTAAACACTTGTTTCACGATCATTCTGATTTACACTAAATCCGCAACTTGAAGAAAGTACACCATGTACTGTAGCAGCACCCGTAAAGTACGTGACAAACTGTGTAACTTTAAGATAACCCTCAACCTAATAAGAACAAATTGATTCATATGTTGTGACCCCTTCATTAAAAATCAAACAATTTGTCCCTGATTAAACAGGGGTACTGTGCTTTACAATTTGTGCAGCCTCTGATATCTGCATTGATCTTTGTACAGCCCCAATAACGATACAGTTCTGCCATTTATATCGGTATTCTTTTTAACAAGAACGAAATATAATACTAACAAATTGTTTAAGTCTAGTCTGATTTCTAATGCCCTGTTCTTAGTCTACGTTGTTCCTCGAGACCACGACTATATGCTCAGCACTCGCTCTTAGGTGTGGTCTTAGAGATGCACTTATTGTTTACGGCATTCTTCATTTGCATCGCCAATGCAAGTGCGCTGTCGCACATACTAAGCCATGCCTAACATCATGCACACTAGTCAGACGAACCCTAAAGGCTAGCTTTGTTCTTGTCACTGCAGTACCCTTTTTGAGTAGTTAGTGACAACATATAAGCAAAGAGCTATCCTTCTTGGAAGGAGTTTCCAATGTACATATATAGCAGACAGTTGGCTTCAGACAATCCGCATGGATGTAATAGGCTCAGGGGGTATTGTGACCTACAACGTACTGTACATACTCGTGTACTCTTTGTCAGCATTACAAAACTTTGAAGACCTGTGATCTACACCAAAAATGATGAGGTTCCTCAAATCAATGATTTATGCATCTCCATGGTACAATTTTAATATTCAATCCAATTTAATTCAATTCATAGTTTATGCAACTGATATATACATCAATATACATCAGAAATTGGTTCGTTGCCAAAAGCACCAAGGAAATTAAACATTGAAACAGTAAAATAAATGCATGATTCCTACAGTACCGCGAGATATTGTGTTATCAAGGTTTCCAGTGTCTCATCGTATTGACCAAAATGACCTTTGCCCTTCACCAAAAACAATTGGGTTTGTTCCTCTTACATTGGTATATTAATGCGCTCATTTTTCCTCCTTCACAAATAACACCAATAAGAGACATTGGGACAACTTTCTTGATATGGTACCAGACAGGTTGGGGTCTTTTGTCAGTTTGATGCACGCACCCGATCCCTTGTGACCCGGGACACAGGGTTTACTTCAAACATTTAAAGTTTTCCTTTGTGTCACGGTTCAAACTTACTTTAAGTTTTACAAGAAAGAAGAGATATCTTTCTAATAATGTATTTTGGGGTCTACGTAAACGCAAATTGTCCAAACATGGGAAGAATCTTTGTTTACATTCAAAGGTTGGAACATTATCACCAAAATCCTGGTCCCGGATCAAAAAATCTTGCGGGAGCAGCCTATACCCTTACTACCCAAACTATAAGTTTTCTATGTCTAAGTACTTCCCAAAAACATGGTGAAAAACTTGGAGCTGTAGCGACCTGATTCTCCAAGATATTGCAAGTTTTGTTTTCAAAAATGTCGAAATTTTCATAATTTTTGCCCCAAAAGCCCTTCTTCAAAAAATCATAACATCAAACCCAACATGCTAGGGCAAAAGTGATTGCCATTTGGTTTCCTCACACAAAACTACTTGGTTTTTTGCATCTGTTTAAAGATTTATACCGTCCCCGATACTAAATCAAAGCCAGGCAACGATGTTTATATTTATTTGTGGGGTTTCACACACACACAGACACACTGTGTGTATACTCAATGTGTGTTCAGCTGTATTGTAATTGTAGTCATGTGGGGTACAAAATGAGGTAGCTAGGGTAGAAAAGCAACCCTCACAGACCAATATTAAATGAATTGTTTAATGGATATAATAACCACATGTCACTGCCTAATAGTAAGTATTGTACAATCTTACAGTATGTACAATAGCCTATCACAGAGGATTCTGTAAGGAGCAACAACAGGTCAATAAACAGACTAATGTTGTATGCACTGGAATTTACTCTACAAATTAATATTGTAAGATCAGTAATATTGAAGGCACCTGATATTCTTTAGGAAGTGTTTTGCATGACATTTTTTGTTCTTCAAACAACATAAACAGATAAGAGTTTATCTCTGGTAGTGACATATCAGTAGGTATGAAATTAGCTGTCACTGCTGTAGGAGAGCAATGTTGTATACTGTAGTATCTCAGGCGTGGAGCATAACAGTAATCCATTACTTGCTTATTGTTGTACTCTTCAGTCTGTTCCCTTACCATCACAACCTCAATGGATACTCTTTTGATCACTACTAAATCCTTTAACAGTCTAATGAGTTCTTAAAGTTTTCCTTGGTGATAGTTTTCAACATCATTTTTCTATCTGTGAAGTAACTTGAAGGGAGCCAAAATGTTTAAAGTGCATCACCTCCTTATTGTGCTTTGTTGTACGGTGTTCTTTGTATTCTTTTAAGATATTATTTTCAACGCATCATTTCCTCCCTAGGCCAATATCAATGATAGGAATACAAAAATTCATGGATCCACTGCAGCTGCACTATAGGCCCCCTTCCTAATGAGTGTTAGCTGGAATTCGAAAATAAAAATGTTTATGTAAGCCATACACAAAGTAAAATAGCCACTTTCATTGATGGAATTACTTTTGAAGAACACTGTCTATTTAAAACTTAACATCACAGATGAATTTTATGTAATTACATTGAGTCTTATATAATAACTGTGCTTTGTTTTTTCTACCTTTCCACAATTTCGTTTTACCCCGCTTTCGGAAATAAAGTGGGGGGACAAACAATGATTTACTCCATTTTATTACATTGATTACATATTTCCCTAGTTACTGTACATCTAAAGAAATTCACATAAACCATTTCATAAATATAAAATATGGCAAAAATCCTAAATGCATGGTTATCATTTTATTTGAAAGTTTAGGGAAAGCTCTTTTGCGTATTTGAACCCTACCTGAATGTATATGGTAGGGTACAGTAATTAATGTAGCTCTGCTGTTGTCTTGGCGACATTGTCTTCACAGAGCACTAGAGTATTACGTGATTTTCTAGATCATATTCAACATCCAGACGAGGATTAGAGTCATAATATAAAGACTGTGTGCAAGGTTTGTATTTGTATTGACCTGTTGATATAACGTGTAGCTGAGGTCACTAGCATAGCTGCATGTTTTGTATGTATAGTAGTCATCAATAAAAATTACACAGACAGGGAAAATCAAAATAGAGTATACGTCGGTCGACAGAAGTCCTGTTGAAACCAATTCAGTATCAATAAAGCGGAATAGTTTGTGTAAAGTGCGATTAAAAATGAAAAAAATCATATCACCGGCTTCCTTCCAAAAAAGGAAAAAAAGAAAGAAAATAAGAGAAAACGTACATAAGAAATGATATCATCAGCATTAATTTGCGTATTAATGTTTTTTGATGATAATAATGATGATGATGATGATGGTAATATATATATATATATATATATATATATATAGTACCCTTCCAACCACCCCAGATCTTGTACCAAGTGGGTGAAGTGGGGGGTAGGCGGTTCACTATCTGACGCTACCAAGTCGGTGAACTGGTAGGTTACGACAAGGGGGACAAGGGGTAATCTATCTGGAGTTCTTTTGTTGCGGTACGAGAGCAAGTTAGATCGTTGTAAGGTCATAACCCGTTCGAACTGATCACACAAAAGGCGATATGGATATCCCCTTTTGAGAAAGAAACCCAGAAGTTCTACAGCCTTATCATGAAAAATTGGTCACTGGAACAGATGCGTCGATATCTTAGGAGCTGGTTGTAGACTATGGAGGTTTTAATATGTCGGGGATGGAAGCTGTTGAAATGGAGATAAGAGTGACTGTCCGTAGGTTTGGTATACACAGAGGTCTCTATTTTATGACCTTTACTCATAACTAGTACGTCGAAAAAGGGAATTTGGTTCGTAGAGCTTTCAGTGGTAAACTTTATAGACTCATGAAAGGCATTGGCAAATGAGAAAAAGTTGTTAAGTTCTCTCTCACTCTTATCCCATAACATGAATATATCATCTATATAACGTACATAGGAATAGGGTTTACAAGGGGAAAAAGTAATCAACTCCTGTTCCAGGTAGTGCATAAAGGCAAAAAACAGAGACTACTCAATTAGATGGGAGATACTCAGAAAATCAAACACGGTCAAACGCCACTCAGGCCTCGGCAACCTGAGCACCGAAGAGAAATTAGAAACTATCCGTTCCAGCGAAAACAACCTTAACAAAAGGACAGAGCTTGTCTCCACGTGTCGACACGGTAACACTTACAAAGGAAAACCACCGAACTGTGCTTTAAGAAAGAGATAGCTTTTGTAGTGTTGAACTGTACATTACAAGGAGTTTGTTGCAGTCATTTGTCTGATGAGTGCGTGAGTAAGAAAAAGCTGAAAATACATCGTGTGTACTATATTGTACTATCTCTTCTTGGTATTGAGCACTGTTGTAGTCAGTAGTGAAGAACCTTGTGTCATATATATATATATATATATATAATATATATATATATATATATATATATATATATATATATATATATATATATATATATATATATGTATATATATATATATATATATATATCACTAATTCCCACCTTAAGGCGAAAGAAGTTGTTGAAAAGTCGACCATAGGGCGAAGAAAAACATGAGGCGAAAAAACGGATTTGACTTAACGTTTTCACACACTTTTTATACAGAAATATGTAAATGTATGAAAACGCCCTTTTAAACACACAATTTATGTGCAATTACTGCAATGTAGACAAATTTACGGACACGTATCTGTTACCACGTACGCATGGCAGGCCATTGAAATAACGTTGACTATATCTTGAAGTCGGTTGGGCGAAATATATGATTATGCATTTTATTTTTTTTTCGCCTTAACGTAGGATGATATATATATATATATATATACAACAAATAATAAAACACATTCCAAAGATGACATAATAAGAGCACAGATACAATAAAAACAGCGTATATTTCGGACACTCCTGTGTCCTTCCTCAGCGCAAAATGGAAAGTGAAAAATTACAGCATTTTTCAAACTTAACGGTAAAACAAGTACAAGCCAAAACAAATGGTAGACAAGCAGGTTTAGTTAACCTTGGCAACTTGGGAAGGGTTATTAATTACAAAGGGGAAGTCACTTAGGATGCCATGGTCCTTGTTCAGGCCCCTAATATGAGTTGACAGTTTAACGACCCACTTGCTCTCAGATTTGAGGCGTTCGTTGACAGATTGGTAATTTGAACCGAGCAAAATACACTTTAGATTTGAAATGGAATGATTCGGTTCACCACAGAAATGTTTAGCAACAGGGAAATTAACAGATTTATCCTGAATAGTCTTCTTATGGTTGTTGAATCTAAATCTGAATTTATTGCTTGTCTGCCTGACATAGTTGCCTTTGTCGCATATATTACAAAAGAGTAAGTAAACCACATTGGGTGTATCGCAGTCAAGGGGAGGAGGACGAACAATGAACTTTGTGCCGGGAGGGGTAAATTCTTTGTCTGTGATAATAAAATGACAGACCTGACACCTCGGTTTGCTACATTTTGCGTTGCCTATGTTACGGGCACCAAGCAGTCGGGAAGATGTGAGTAATGTTTTGAGACTGGGGGTTGACGTCTGGCAGTTAAAGGGGGTCATTGAATAACTCAGAAGAATCGGACTTAAGAATACTGTAATCTGAACGTATGGTCTTATGTAGCCGTTCAGTTTTGGGAGAATAATCAAAGACAAGGGGGATTCGAGAATTTTCAACCTTTGGTTTATAAGTCAGAAGTTTGTCACGTGGGTTAACAGAGGCCTTACGTATTCCTTCCTTGATAATGAAAAGGGGATAATTGTTGTTAAGAAAATATCCAACAACATTGCATATGTGCTTGTCGTATTCAGATTGAGAAGAGCAGATACGTCTTATTCTTAGACATTGTGAAAAAACAATAGCGCGTTTAACGCTAATATGATGGGAGCTGAAAAAATTAAGGTAACCATGAGTGTCGGCAGGTTTACAAAAAAGCGTGGTCGCTATGGAACTGTTGCCTAATTTGACCAGCACATCAAGAAAGGAGATTTCCGTCTCGGAGTAATCAAAAGTTAACTTAATGGAAGGGTGAAAGTTATTACAAAACGAAAAAAATTCATTTAACGAAGGTAAGCCATGTGGCCATAAGAAGAAAATGTCGTCAATATATCTGAAATAATGTAACGGTTTTAAGGGGTAACCGGCTAGCATCCTTTGTTCGAGGTCAGCCATGAAAATAATTGCATAACTGGGAGCCATTCTACTACCCATAGCAGTCCCAGATGTTTGTAAAAAGTGTTGACCATTAAACTCAAAATGGTTGTGAGTTAAAATAAATTCAACGATAGAAGTAAAGTCGCTAATGAACGGTCGTGAGAAGTCGTTAGCAGCAAGAATTTTTTTGCATGCTGCAATACCATTGTCATGCGGTATGTTGGTATACAGGGCGCTTACGTCCATAGTAACCAGGAGCAAATTGGGTGGGGGAGACCTAATGTCATTGAGAATCCTTAGGAAATGAGTGGTATCTTGGATAAAACTAGGAAGGGAAGGCAGCAGAGGGTTAAGAATGCTGTCTACGAAGCCGCTTAAATGTTCAGTGAGTGTGCCTATACAAGATACAATAGGTCTACCGGGTGGGAGAATATCCAATGATTTTGCCAAGTCAAAAATCTTACGAGGGCTAAGTTTGTCCGTATCTAGCGGATCGTTTCTAGTAACGGAAGATAATTTAGTTTTAACTAGTTTTGAAACCTTATGTAACTTAGGAATAGTGTAAAAGATACCAGGACTGAGTGAAGGAGGAATGTACATATTTACCTCGTCAGCTAATTCAGAAGAAAAGGCATTGATCATGGATTTAAGCTCTTTCTTGAACTGTGCACATGGATTACAAGTGAGCTTCTTATAAAAACTAGAATTGTTAAGTTGAGATTCTGCCTCCTTGATGTAGTCCACAGTGTTTAATATGGTGACCGCACCCCCTTTGTCAGCTTGTCTTATAACGATGTTACTGTTGGATTTAAGATCTCTTATGGCCACTCGTTCTTCACGTGAAACGTTTTGAGCTGAGCTGCCGTCTCTACAACTGGATTCAATGAAGCGGTTTAAATGGGTCTTCTCCGAGTTGACAAACGCATCAGTGTGGGGATTTCTTCCAGGGAGTGGCGTCCATTCCGGTTTGCAAGATGTGATGGGTGGGTGTCTCGGTTGTGGAGGGGCATCAGTGTCCTTGAAATATTCTCTGAGTTTAACCTTCCGGGTGAAGCTATGAAGATCGTATACCAAATCAATAGGATCCGGGTCTCGAGTGGGACAAAAGGAGAGGCCTTTGTTGAGGATGGCTTGTTCAGCTCCCATCATATTAGCGTTAAACGCGCTATTGTTTTTTCACAATGTCTAAGAATAAGACGTATCTGCTCTTCTCAATCTGAATACGACAAGCACATATGCAATGTTGTTGGATATTTTCTTAACAACAATTATCCCCTTTTCATTATCAAGGAAGGAATACGTAAGGCCTCTGTTAACCCACGTGACAAACTTCTGACTTATAAACCAAAGGTTGAAAATTCTCGAATCCCCCTTGTCTTTGATTATTCTCCCAAAACTGAACGGCTACATAAAACCATACGTTCAGATTACAGTATTCTTAAGTCTGATTCTTCTATATCTGAGTTATTCAATGACCCCCCTTTAACTGCCAGACGTCAACCCCCCAGTCTCAAAACATTACTCACATCCTCCCGACTGCTTGGTGCCCGTAACATAGGCAACGCAAAATGTAGCAAACCGAGGTGTCAGGTCTGTCATTTTATTATCACAGACAAAGAATTTACCCCTCCCGGCACAAAGTTCATTGTTCGTCCTCCTCCCCTTGACTGCGATACACCCAATGTGGTTTACTTACTCTTTTGTAATATATGCGACAAAGGCAACTATGTCGGGCAGACAAGCAATAAATTCAAATTTAGATTCAACAACCATAAGAAGACTATTCAGGATAAATCTGTTAATTTCCCCGTTGCTAAACATTTCTGTGGTGAACCGAATCATTCCATTTCAAATCTAAAGTGTATTTTGCTCGGTTCAAATTACCAATCTGTCAACGAACGCCTCAAATCTGAGAGCAAGTGGGTCGTTAAACTGTCAACTCATATTAGGGGCCTGAACAAGGACCATGGCATCCTAAGTGACTTCCCCTTTGTAATTAATAACCCTTCACAAGTTGCCAAGGTTAACTAAACCTGCTTGTCTATCATTTGTTTTGGTTTGTGCTTGTTTTACCGTTAAGTTTGAAAAATGCTGTAATTTTTCACTTTCCATTTTGCGCTGAGGAAGGACACAGGAGTGTCCGAAATATACGCTGTTTTTTATCGTATCTGTGCTCTTATTATGTCATCTTTGGAATGTGTTTTATTATTTGTTATATTACATGGAGCATACGTGGGTTTTTCTCATATAATATATATATATATATATAATATATATATATATATATATATATATATATATATATATATATATATATATAGAATATATAAATATAACGTTATATTAATATATAAATATATTAATATATAAATATAAATTGTAAGTTCAACTAACGTCAACTAATGGAGGAATACTAACGAGGTGATCGAATGGTACAATAAAATTGACGATGTGACCGGAAATTCTTTCATCTGTTTTGATATTTGTGAGTTTTACCCATCTATTACGGAAAATCTTCTTCTGAAAGCTCTCGACTTTGCCTCCGAGTATGTTAATATCTCCGAACAAGATAAGACCATCATACTCCACGCCAAAAGGTCTCTATTGTACGATAATGAATTACCATGGTGCAAACGCGAAAACTCCAATTTCGATGTCACTATGGGAAGCTATGATGGAGCTGAAACGTGAGCTAATAGGACTATATATCCTATTTCAGCTTCAGCATATAGAAATTAATGTTGGACTATATAGAGACGATGGTCTAGCACTTTGCAACAAATCTCCAAGACAAACGGAATTATCAAGAAAGATATATGCAAGGTCTTCGCGAGCAACAATCTGAAGATCACGATCGAGGCTAATAAGAAAACTGTTGATTTTCTCGATGTGACGCTAGACCTGAGAACCGGCACCTACAAGCCTTACATGAAACAGAACATACACCTTTATATGTACATAGGGAAAGCAATCACCCACCATCTATCATTAAGAATATCCCAAAAGCCGTCAACAGACGCCTCTCCACCATATCATCTAATGATGCAGTATTTGACGCAGCGGCACCGCCATATCAGGAAGCACTCACAAAGAGCGGGTATCAGCACCTACTGTAGATTACGTACGTAGATTCTGTACTTTCCCCATTAGTTTCAACCCTACCTTCGTTTATCCAGGATACTCCTCACTTCCTTAGGTTAATTCAAAATTTTGAGTTTCCTGAGAATCCCAGTGAACGTACTTTATTCACCATGGATGTCAGCAGCCTCTATACTTCAATCCCCCATCACGCTGCTTTAGCAGCCATACGCCATTACCTTGATCAACGCCAGGACCCTAACATCCCTACCACCACCTTTCTTCGCTTGACAGAACTAGTCCTCACACAAAATTGCTTTCAGTTCAATGGTCGTTTTTTCCGCCAAATTAAAGGAGTAGCTATGGGCACTAAACTGGGACCTTCTGTGGCCTGCCTCACTATGGGCCACTTTGAGGAGCAGATGTTCTCTCGATACACCGGGATCAAGCCCATACTTTATAAAAGGTACATTGACGATATTGTTGGGGTCGCAGTGGGTCCTCGAAACGATTTGGAAAAGTTCATTAACTTTGCTGAAACGTTCTGCCCATTTTTGAAATTCACTCACTGTATTTCCAACTCCTCAGTAGTGTTTTTAGACACGGAACTATCCATCTCCGACCGTAAAATCAAGTCCAATCTCCACTTTAAGCCCACTGACTCTCACAACTACCTCATGTACCTTTCCAACCACCCCGGATCTTGTACCAATTCGATTCCTTTCTCACAACTTTCACGGGCCAGACGGATTTGTTCCGACGACCAGGATTTCGCTAAAGTTTTCAAGCAGATTATTTCTTTCTTTGAACAACGCCAGTATCCACAAAGAGTGCTCTCTAATGCCCTGAAACGCATACAAGGAATTGATAGAGCCTCTGCCCTTGCCCCCAAAACTGACCATACACCCACCAGACGTATCCCGTTGGTCCTATCCTTTCACCCATCTGTAACTCCCATTGTACGTGCCATTTACAGGAATGTAGAGACCCTCCGTCATGACCCATCCACCCGTGACCATTTCCCTGAACCCTCCATCACAGCATTCAGAATTGAAAAGAACATAGCTAAGCACTTGGTCCGTGCCTCTCAACCTCAAGCAGTAGTGCCTAACACCCCAGGAACTTTTCCTTGCAACCGTGGGAGATGCAATACTTGCCCGGTGGTCAGTTTTGACGAAAACCTTTCCATTGTAGGTCCCAACAACAACCGGTTTAACGTTCATCAGCATTTTACCTGTACTTCAGCCAATGTTGTTTACGTTCTCGTATGTAAACGCTGTAATATACTGTACGTGGGAGAAACAAAACGTCGTCTTACTGACCGAGTCACCGAGCACCTGAGGTCAATCAAACAGAACCTCCCAGGGTTCCCGGTAGCCACACACTTCAATCCCCCGTCAACATGCTCGATCCGTGACTTGATGGTTTCGGCGGCCATCTCGTGTCGAGGTTCCGATCATTACGGCTAGCTGCTGAAATCCGCCTAATCATTAAACTTGGAACCCTGTCCCCACATGGTCTGAACGTTAGACTTGAACTGTTATAACGCAGCAATTCCTGCATTTTTTTGACTTGTGGTAACCACTTAATACTGTCTGTTTTCCTAGCCGAGGTTTATCGTGCCCAATTTTATTGTGTATTTTTTAAGTTGTACGTTTGGCCGTGTCAACGATCAGTTGCATTCTTGCCACCTGATGAAGGGTTTAAACCCGAAACGTCGTGGAATTTTTCACAAACTTTTAGCACTATTTACTACTTCATTTTTACCTACCTACTTCATAAGTGCTATGCAGTACTTTGACCCTATATATATATATATATATATATATATATATATATATATATATATATTATATATATATATATATATATATATATATATATATATATATATATATATATATATATATATATATATATATATATATATATATAACGCTAATTCCCACCTTAAGGGGAAATTGTTATATCTGCTTGTACATAGGGCGAAAAAATGATAATATAATACATAAGAAATAAATTCGCCCTAACGTCTAAAAATATAATTAACGTTATTTCAATGGCCAGCCATCCGTTCGTGTTAACAGCTAGGTGTCCGTAAATTTGACAACTTTGAAGTAATGGCATTTAGTTTGTAAATCTAAGAGGGCGCCCTTGTGAGTTTACGTATTCCTATAGAAAAAGTGTGTGGAAACGTTAAGGCGAAACTTATACTTCACCCGAAATTTTTTTTCCCCTTAAGGTCGACTTTTCAACAACAACTTTCCCCCTAAGTGCCTAATTAGAGAAATATATATATATATATATATATATATATATATATATATATATATATATATATATATATATATATATATATATATATATATATATATATATATATATCATGCTTTAAGGGTTACAAACGTAAAAGGCACAAATCTGGGCATGCGATTTATGACAGCAATGACAGTTGCATTACAGTTACCTATTAGAAAGAAATCACTCCAGATAGAGACAACTATTGAATCTAAGATACTCACAGTGCCTTCTCGACAGCCTCACTGTTAATCACAAATTTTATAAGCTTGGAATAATACTTTTCCTCCAGTTTGTAATCCCAACGGCTTATTTCTATTTTCTGAAGAGTGTTTAAGATTTTCAGAGTAGCACCAGAATTAAAGATCAGCTCATCTTCCGATGCTCCTACAATTACTTCAGGAAGCTGCAATCGTGTGATAGGTAACTAAGGAAATAAAAATGTAACAAGACATGTGAGTGGCACAAGTAAGTAAGGCAATAATTAAGGCAGACTGGGGGTACTGGGTGGTACGGGGTGGCAAATGGGCTATCTGAAGTTCACCCAAAAAGGACCACGCTCGTGAAGAGCGAGTTTGCAAGCTGCGGGTACATTGGACGCTTTGGGTCACCTGGTGCGGTCCAGGGGAGGCAGACATCGGCTCCAGTTACTGTTAAGAAAATACTTTATCATTTGATATTTCATGAAATTTGATATAAGTGGCTCAGTACAGGTTACTATACAGGCACCTGGTAGAGTTCTTGGCGAATCTGGGGTTATTTAGAACAGTTACACTTTGCTCCTGATTTTGCGCTCTATAAGTCCAATGTATTATTATTGTTTATTATTATTATTATTGTTATTGTTGTTATTCTTGTTGTTGTTATTGTTACTATTACTATTACTATTATTACTATTATTACTACTATTATTAGTATTACTACTATTACTATTATTACTATTACTGCCACTGCCACTACCACTATCACTATCACTATCACTACATTATCATTATTATTATTATTTAAAATTTTGAACGATAGCATTAAGCGTAATACCTGCATTTAGTTAATTAATCGAAGCCACAGCTTCGATTGTAGGGATTGCTCTGGTTTGTTCCGTCCAAATTGTTGTCCTCTATCGCTGAGGATTACCCTAACTAAGATCGATGCAGAAGTCTTTCCACTTGCTATCCACTTGCTATCACTGAGGGTTACCCTGACTAAGGCCAATGCCGCAAAATTGTTACTTGAAATGAGTGTCCAAATTGTTGTCCTCTATCGCTAAGGGTTACCCTAACTAAGATCGATGCAGAAGTGTTTCCACTTGATATCACTGAGGGTTACCCTGACTAAGACCACTGTCGCAAAATTGTTACTTAAAATAAGTGTTTCCACTTACGTCGGAATAATTACACATTTCAGAAATTTTCGTGTTTATTAAGTCACAGAATTGTAAAGAAATGAAATATTTACTTTTATTTTCATAATACTTACTTTTAAGAAAACAATCGACAACAATTGTAGTAAGTAACTATTACACTAAACAAAATTTTGACAGTAATCAACAAATGTGTGGTCGAGAATGTAAAATTTCTGTAAATGACTCACACGGTTTTCAACCAAGAGTTTAACGTTAGGTATGAGTAACATTGACTGTTTTCAACTATTTGTAAACTTCTACTACGGTGTTTCCAGCCAAGATCGCCTGCTTCCAACTTGAACTAGAAGTAAAACGTTTTGATTTTAGAAAGAAAGATTTTCTCAACTAATTACAGTAATCAATAGATAATAACTGTAGGTCCAGTGAGACTAGGCCATTTTATGTGAAAAATAAGGGTCACCAGCTGCACAAACTGTGACAGCCTACACTACACACTAGGCCTAGGTTTCAACGTTGTACTTGTCGGCTGGTCAAGGCCTTGTATTGTAATCAGGATAGCCTACTAGGCCTATAGGCCTAGTCTGCAAGCCCACACCTACACAGATGGTCTTGACCCTACAGTAGGCTACCAATTATGTGAGGATACCACTTCAAGTGGGTAGGCTAAGGACTAATCTAGCCAAAAATAAGGGCAAGTAGCACTTCAGTGTAACATTTTTACAATTTTCAAGTGTAAGTAGGCCTAGGTGTTTTTTCAACTTAACTGTTTTCAGCAGTAGGCCTCATAAGTTTCAAGTTAACGATTGGCCTTAAGTACAGGTCATTCACTGACCTTCACTGTTTCCTCAAGTCATAACTGTTCTCGTTAAAGTACCCTACATGAATAGTGATATGTGCATAATTATACAAGAACATGCATAGGATTTACAAACTGATAACCTGACACGTCTACGCTTTATTAACTTCACGAGGCTTCGATGTGTACTTGCCTGCAAGTACAAACCTGTCTAGTTTCAATGCTTTTTGCCATGAATGTTTTTGTTTTCTTTCGTTACAGGGATAGTCGGGTATGGGGCCTGAACAGCAACAAATGCGTGGGAAACGCCCCGAAGTTTTTTGCAGCAAATTTATCAATCCTTTGTAATCAACTAGAGAACACTTTTTTAAAACAAATATGTTATCTTTGGAAAACTATTAGGCGGAAAGAATTTGTCTTCTTCACAACTTTGTTATAAACTTTGCTCTTGCATAATGACGCCTATTTAGAAAAGCATTTCGAACAGATTGACTGATAATGGAACGAAAACAATCAAGATGGCATTGAAAAATTGAATGGACAACTATTGAGCAAAAGGTGAAGGCGCAAATATGTACGTAGGTGGGCTGTGAAAGATTTGTAACGGAAAATAATTAAATACGTCAATTATTCACCCTTAAAGACATATCACCCCACCTCCTGTAGAAATCTTATTTTAAGTTGGATCATACTAAACTTCCATTTGAACCCATTTGCATGCATTTGCATCAATACAATACGTGTTGGTGTCACTGTTTGTTGCTAAATATTTTTGCTATCGGGGGATGAGTGCAGTAGTCCGCACGAGCAGTCGTGCCGCCCGGAGTTGGTGAATAAGGAGGCACCATGACAGAAGTCGAAATCAGACCTCACACAAGCCCAGGGAGTTGGTGTACAGCAATGAACGTGCGTGGCTATGGTATTTTGCAACCGGAGCGGATCCTTCCTTAAGTTCCTTTGTCACCTCCTGCAGATGTGCCATCCTGCCCTCCCCCCCCCCCCCCCCCACTTTGAAATATTTGGTTCATTTAACGTTGCTAAGATGCAAAATGCTGCTATCTTTACCAAAGTCAATAACTGATCATATGTTCAAATAATCTCTCATTTTAGTGAATTATTCTCATTATGGGTTGAGTATAAGGGTTGGGGGGGGGGGTAAAAACCTTCCCTTACCCCGCTCTTGAGAATATCTTGTTTATGTAAAGAGGCTTAGATATCAAATGGTGGTATCTTTGGCAAAACTTTACTTTGATAACCTGTTTACAACCTCTCAATATTTAGTGATACTTTGGCTGTGGTATGGGACCGCTGCAAGGATGGTACCATGAGACAGATCAGAGTGCAATAGTGAATGAAAAGGGAGTAGGAATGACCAAAGGGCGGTGGAGTTAGAAGTATGTGCATGTAAGAACATAAAATTTACCATCTACCAATAATGAGTGTCTGTGAAGAGTGCCACAAAAATCATATGAACTTTTCAACGGCAAACACCCAATTCCAGTCTTTCACATCATGCTACAAATCTGAAGTGTAACCATAGGCTACGCATGATATTAGATTGATCTAATAACTCTTCTTCATGCGCGGTCACAACAGATTTTGGAGAGGTACCTTTAATTATCGCAAATTTGTTTTGGTCAAAATAAAATTCCGCCGTGTAATTGCCCAAATTATGGTCAGAAAATATAGAGCGCCAACTACTTAGAATGCGAGCAAGGAACGCCGACTTTTTGCATTTAAAATCATTTCTGTGACAACTTAGTTGCACACAGACTTTGCACCGACGCTATTAATTACTACAGAAATGTATCTGCCAATAAGAATGCAAGTCTGCTACCTGAGAATTCGTAAAACATTTCAACTTTCGTGTCTTCTCAAGAGACGAGGAGGGTGGAAAGAAATCCATTGCTTCTCATGATTTCAATTCTGTGCTCCTATGTATTCACGTTATGCCCACGAACTATTGGCTCAATTGTAGAACCCTCAACGCAGAATAATGCGAATATGTTTGAGACCTTTTTGACAGTGAGAGCAGCAATGAGGCTAAAGGCGCCTAGAGCTCACAAACATTTTGAACGATTACAAAGGATCATTTGCAAAAATTTGAGTTTTCAAATAGTTTTTGGTAGAAAATGGTTACAATAATTTCAACACTCATTTGGAAACACACCTCTTCTTACCCCAGCAGATATCTATAGCTAAAATGTCTCTTAATATCATTTTGAAATATGTCGAAAATATTCAGAAATCCATTGGAGGGGGACAGGCTTCCCATGCCCCTATGCCAGAGCTGCTGGGCACGCTGGCCCTTGCCAGCCTGGCGTTTTATCATCCTAGAACACCTGAACATTGAAAGGTTGCATGTCCGTCCCCCTAGATTGCAGAATGTTTACTCTTTAACGGCACAAATTTGTTACTACTGCCCAATGCTGCTTGCCGTGCCCCAACGCATATATCATAATCTTCACGTCTATAGATCTGCACACTTAAGCATCATTGCTTAGCCATTTACCTGTTTTCGCACATTTTAGCCTTCTCTCTTTGTCAACTACCTAAATAGATTTTTAATACTATACAGATAATTTCAACTAGAAGCTTCACCCAACACCTGCAGGAAGATATATTTTTAGAATACGTTTTGTTTTTAATTTTTAATTTGGTCAATTGCTTGCTCCTTCTTTCTTTGTCCTTCCATTTTCTTTTCTTCCTCTACTTTTTCTCCTTCACACCCCCTATAGAACCCCTCCGCCCCCATCCCAAGCCGTGCCTGACTTAAGGCAATACCTCTAAAGGGGAACCTCTGTAGTAGTAGCGTACCAAAATATGATATTGACCAGTATCAAAGATGGTGGGCTACGGTAACTCTAAACTGACCAAATTTGTGACGAATCTGGGAATAAAAAATATAATGTGGAAAAGCATTTGGGACGTTTAAACTTTATGCTGTAGAACATCCGTACTTTTATTGACAACTGATGACAATGAGAGACTAATGGTGGTAGTCACAGTGGCTGAAGCGATGGAGGACAGCAGTGCAGGCTGATCGTCTTTATCCAATAACTGGTGCATTCGTGCCCAGGATCTTAGCAGTTATTTTTTTCTTTTCTTTCTTTTCATTTAACTGAAGAAAAAGCGACACCAGCCCTTGTGGCAGAAGCCATGCATGCTAACCGTATTCACCCTTTCTGTTATTTATCGATTTTGAAAGGTCTGGGGAATAGTACTGCTAATTATAATTATTTTCTAAACATCAAGTTTCCAAAGCACAGGTGACAGTATTTTTTCTGAAAACAATGAATGGCTGAGGATGAGGTACCAGCAATGAAATTTTGTTCATGGTAGTTCCGATACAGACATGAACATGAAGATACACAGACAAAAAAATACCGAGTGATCTAATTTCAATGAGGAAGGGGGCATGCAAGAAATTGCTGGCCACGCAAGCCTGTCACCACAAGGGCCAGCGTAGCAGAACCAACGTAGCAAACTCAACAATGAGGTGTGGAGGTTCTCCTAAAGGAATTTTTAATGCTAATTTGATGGCTTTTGTGGAGACTATGGACCATTTGAAGGCAAAATCCTGCTTCTTACAGATATAATTAGAAATTCTAAGGATGCTAGCAAATTCAAATGATACCAAGTTTATGAGGATGATGGTAGTTGGTGGAGAAAGTGGATGACAGGAGGGTTTCAAACTAACTGCGTGATAATTCCACCCAAGCTGTCTAGCACAAATTGATAAGTGACGATTCCACTGAAGCTGTCACACAGAAAGCGAAAATAATGAAACATGATACCTATTGGTACTATGAACTTCACGTGCAGAACATGCCCAAATATTTCGTTTTAATCATATTAATCATACTAATGGATTTTCATGTGTGTATGTGGTCTCTGATTGGATGTGAAGGTCCGCACTAACTGAAATACCTCATTTCTTCATAAACTGTATCCGACATTGACTGATTAAAGGTTGCTGTTCTAACTACTGTACATGATACACGGGACAATCCTGACTTTGGAATTACATTCGTTAGCAGTGTCTCACATGGGCTACGACATTCAAACCAGATACGTTTCGCACAAAAGGCAGGAAAGAATAGAGAATTGATTCCTCACTTCCCAGTTGTAATTGGGGGATTTATGTAGGGACTGAAGTTCACAAGAGCAGCTTATATGACTTGAATGATCCGTCTATCATCATTCCAAACGTACTAACGATTCCCGTTGCCCTGGACTGCTAACTTGAAGTATCGTAAGTTTGAAAGAATTCAAAGACCCCTTATTCAGCAATTTGTTTGGCTTTGCCTACAGGTGCAGCCAGTCTTATGCTGTTACTATAGGTAAAGCCTATAAGCAGATATCTTCACCCTAATTACATTTTGTTATGAGATATATTTGGCTCTGGGTGAAGAACTGAGCTCACAATATGCTGACATTTGGCATGTCAGTAGAGGTAAAATTTTGCAAAAATAAGAACTTCTACTTGATTGTTTCAACTAAAACTCCTGACAAGCTTTCAAATTTACAGGTTTTAAACCAAATAGCCCTTTTCATTTTCATATAGCATTATGCCACTTCCCTGATATTTTTGCACCTTTGACGTCACATTTGGAGGTAAAAGCTCAGTCCTAAGTGCCTCCTCCTAGCGTCACTCTTTGACTGCCACCAAGGTAGCTCTGAGCCGAATTGCACATTATATCACACAGCCTGGACCTAGTTCACTGGCCTTGGCGTAAAACGTCTATAAGCTATGTAATGTTATACGCAGTCATTTTCTGGGTCTTACAACCTAAGCCTTTTTGTGGCATGCTGAACCAAAATAATTGGTCCACGCACAAGCGTAAATTTTAACGTCCAGCAAAAATCCTTATTTTTCCTTTCCTTTGTGGGTAAATACATATGACACTCTCACCTAACCAAATCAACTGGAAGTAGCTTAGATCAGTTTGAAAGGTCTTACTTTAAAGATACAATCACTTACGTTACAGTTTGAGGCTAACTGGAGCATGGACACTTTTACCCTCTGTAGTAATCTGCTGTCTTCAGGATGGATAGTAATATCTGCTTTGCACACTTTACTTATGATATCCTTCATACAGCGCTCCTTGTTTCCATCATATTCAGCTAAGCAGAGACAAATGCAATTTACAATATGTCCTGGAATTTTTCCCTCTTCACTTCGAAAGTCATTAAGGAGATAGTCCAAAATAAGGCGGCAGCTAGGAGGGCAGAGAGCACAAGTGAAGCGCAGTACATAATGAAGGTCAGCAGGATTTATTTGTTGAAGATGTTCTCTGAAAAGATTGTACTTTTTAGATAATGGTAGAACATCATACTTCCAACAAATGTTAGCCAAATATCTAGCTGCAAACCATTCTTGTAAGACCTTGTGCAAAAACTTCACATGTAAAGACACATGTTGTAAAGTCAAAGAGTTTTTTGAATACTTTACTGGTTCACCCTTTTCTAGTGCAATTGGCTGTTTGGTATTTTCAAGCACATCTGAACGTTCTTCTACAGATCTTCTTTTCCATTCTTCATTAATGGTAGTATCAACATTTTCTTTCTGCAATTCTTTTAATGCCTCTCTAAAGGGTTCTTCCTGAGTTATGACTACTCTACCACTGTCTTTATCGCTCTCTTTTGGAATATTCCAAGCACCAGATGCATTTTCATTAACTTCACTCCACAACCCTTCAACTTGTTCTGTGTCAGCATTTTCCTGGGATGTTCTTACAACATCAATGCCAACATTAACAGCTTCTTCAACAACCACGATTCCAGAATCCAGATATTGCTTCATGTTCCTAACATTTTCCTCCATAAACCTTTTCTGCCATGACAACTGTTGTTTTCCTCTACACAGGCCATTGAAAGCAAGCATATCCAAAGATATTTCTTGCGATTTATTCTTATATGACTCATGAACAAAGAGTTCTTCATCTTGCTGGGTATATCTACAATCATCGTACCTTTGTTTTACCCCAACTTTGTCCTCTCGTTGCTGTGTTGGGCACAGAGTTTCGACAATCAATCCTATAAATGGAGAAACCTTATCTTGCCAAACATCTTGTACATTTACAATGCTTCCAATGTTATGTACAGCTAGAACAAGGAGAAGAGGCACACTACAAAGATCTAGTAGGAACGGAGATTCATCTATGACATTCTTCACTTCCATTTGTTTCTCATAATCATCAGAGAAGACTTTTTCAATATAACTTTGTCTCTGAACTTCATCAAATGATCCTAATTTTAGCATAGGATAGGGTGGCATATCTTTGATGTAATCCGAGCGAGATGTAAGTATCACTTTACAACTGGGATGTTTGACCTTGGTCATGACTTTCATTACTTCAGAAAGTCCTTCATCTGAACTCTCTTGTTTACCATTATATTCCTCCAAACCATCAAGTAAGAAACAACACTTTCCACCCTCTTCGTTGATAACATCCTCAATGTCAATTAACGAGAGACCCTTGTCCTCCATGTGATAAAAGTCTTTAGTTGCTTCAACAAGTGTTTTCCTCTGAACGAATTTTAATGGGAGTAGAATTAAAATATTGATATCACTAATGTTGCCTTGAGACCAGTCATACGCCAACTGAGAAGAAAGCATCGTTTTTCCAGATCCTGGTTCGCCTTCAATTATTATTCTAGTTTCTTCTTTAAGGCTCACATGAGTAAATATTTCTGTGTAGTTTAATTTACATCGCTCATCAACAACGATCAAATTTCTTTGAGTCTTAGAGTTGGTCAAAATTAAACTACTCCCAACAAACAATTCTGATGATTTCCATTGACAAGACTTCTTCCAAGGTACAGGGGTCATAGCTTCATACCAGCTCACGATTTTCTTCTGTAATAACCTCATGAACAAATTTCTCTTTTCTACATAAAAGAAAAACACGTCATATTATTTTGACGCTTGAAAGTCACACTAGAGACAATGTTTATAATTATGACATATGTGAAGTGCCCCTTAGACAAGTTCAAGTTTGATAAATGCACAAACCATTCCCATGCAAGTTTAGAGCATTTTCACTTTGGCACTTGTGTACTTCTTGTTCTTGAAAACACAAATGCTCCCAGAATAGACCAGAACCTCCGTCCTATGATTCTATCATATTTCATCTGCCTGGTACCAAACACGGCCAGAAGTGCTGGGAGGTATACCATGCAAAGTGGCAGGCAGTGCTGTAGACAGAACGGGTAACTTTTCAATAGTATACAAACTTGTATAAACAGTTTCATTCTCTCAAATTCCATTCAAAACTGGCCTATAACCATGAAGCCGCTGGGTTTTCATGCAAATCATGGGTGACAATTCGGGAGACCCCAAAAAATTACCACAACATTTTACAGTCTTGTGGTAGTGAAATTCATAACACTTTATATCCTTTTCAATAGTGCCAAGGTTTACCGTTTGTTAAAACCTTCTAGAACTGATAGGGTACTTTTTTAGCTTTTCGGCAGAGCTTGGTGTGAGTAAGAACAGTAATGTTCAAGTTCTTGCAGTAGAACTCAGACCTAACATTAAGCTCTGCTTTCTCTTTGGAATCGATCCAACACTGCCAAGGTTTACTGTTTGGGTTAAAACCTTTCAGAACTGATAGGGTACTTTTTTAGCTTTTCGGCACAGCTTGGTGTGAGTAAGAACAGTAATGTTCAAGTTCTTGCAGTGGAATTCAGACCTAACATTAAGCTCTGCTTTCTCTTTTGAATGGATCCCTTTTGATACCACATAGCCAAAAGGGCTTAGTGATTCCTGGTCATGTGGATATAATTCTAGTACTGTGCTTTCAAGTTGACAAAGAATTTACTGTGCTTAATTTAAAATTCCATGGGTGAAGATAAGACTGATTCATGTTTATATGGTCATACATCGTTTCGGAGATGTAAATTTTCGGCATTACATGACAGTTACAAGATCCAAACATCTTTCAAACTTAACAAATTTTACTTAGGTTTTCACAAAATATGAGTTTTCTCACTATTATTTATCTTCCTGTATCATGGCTACAAGCAGTTTGCAAGATGTATTGCATTTGACCTAGTCACCTAGGGTAGCCCCACGTGACCTTTGACCTCCATCAAATCAATACGCTTCTTTATCTTACCATGGAACAACGATATACCATGTATGAGGTTCATAGAGTCTCTCTTCTTGACATATCATGTTCACAAGGTTCACAGTATGGATGTGACAAGAACGAATGACCATTCATATACACCAAAAATATTACAAAATACGTTTCTACAAAATATGGGCCATCTATATTTTAACTTTAAGATCCCTTACACCTACCATTCTTGAGATATCATGTGTGCACGGTTCCGACCTTTTGACCTCTGATACCCCAACGCGACCTTTGACCTCTATCACAAACAACAGAATCTACTACTATGTATGAAGTATCCACACCTCAGGTATGAAATACTTAACACGTAACTATCTTGAGATATTGTGTTTAATGCAGTTTCTAACATTCTTACTCTCTGACTTCTTTGACCCCATATGATTTTCGACCTCTACCAAAAATAATGGTTAATTACTCAGAGTAGGCCATTTACATGTTCAGCATGAAATCCCTTACAGTTACCCATCCAGAGCCTTCTGGCCCCAATTGATCTTTGACCTTCACCAAAAAGTTTTTTGGCTCATCCACTGGATATGGCATGCCAAGATGATCGCACAGAACTGGTGGTCGTAAGAGTTGGCAATGAATAGGGAACGTCTACCAACGAATTGTGAGATATGCTCTTCACTGCCACTTAATTTTATGGACTTTTCAAGGTTGACTGGTACTGGGTATATTATGACACAGGGGTTTCCTCGAAGGAACACCTTCGTCAATAATATTATTGAAAAAATCAGATTTTATGGAAAATTACAAAACGTTATAATTTATAGAAGAAAAGTAAGCAAAAAATCACACTAACTTAACACCTGTTCGACAGCTATTAAACTTACTCCCTGCCGTCGAGAGAGTTGGCACCACAGAATTATGTGGTCAGCAACGACTTGGTAAATAAAATGGAATATTTGTAAAACGATCTGCTAGGTCAATACAACTCAAGTGAGGGAGTAGGTGCAGCTAGGGGACACCTAATTTATAAGCTCTGCTTTATGACAAGATAGATTTTAGGCTGACAGGTATTTTATTGTTATTGGTTTGTACGACTGTGTCTTCTGTGGGATCAAGTTCTCATGGGCCATCCACAAACACATTATAAAATTCCTCTTAGTTTCAATGCTTAAGATTTCATATTTACAAGGTTTGGAACTTTTGACCTCTCATCACCTTAATGACCTCTGACTTCCACACAAAATTATTGCAATCATCTACTGCATATGTGTCATCCACATGCCAAGTATGAGATCCCTCAGTAACTCTTCTGGAGATATCCTGTTTACAAAGTTTTGACTGTGGACCTCTCCTGACCCCAAATGACCTTTGACCTTCACCAAAAGTCATAAGAAGCATTTACTTTATTTGAACCATCCACATGACAAGTATGAGACCCCTCACAGCTATACTTGAGATAAAGTGTTTACCAGGTTTTGCCATTTAACCTCTCCTGATCCCAAGGACCTTTAGCTTTCACCAAAAATTTAAAGAAGCATTTACATCATATGAAGTATCCAAATGACAAGTATGACTCTCTCCACAGTTACACCTCCTGAGATATGGCATTGAGAATTTTTTGACCTTCTGACCGATCGTGATCCCAAATGACCTTTGACCTCCACTGAAAAACAATAGAGATCGTCCACCCTTTATGGGCCATCTTCATGCTAGACATTACGTCTCTCATAGTTATTCCTCTTGAAATATAGTGCTTACAAGCATTTGTCCTTTTGTGACCCCAAATGGTTTTTGAATTTCACCAAAAATAATAGGGATCATCTAATGAGTATGGGCAACCCATGTGCTATGTATGAGATCCTAAAAGTTGCCCTCTTTTTGTTGTTGCATTTACCAGGTTTTGACTTTTTCATCTATAATGAACCTAAATGATTTCGCGTTTACAAGCAAAATGTCACCTACACATATGTATCTCCCTCCCCCCCCCCCACGCACACAGACAAATGTCACAATCGTATAGATTCCTTTCTCCTTATGCGAGGAACCAATAAGGGTATATCCAAATTTTTCGTATGCCATGTTAACCTCATTATAGGATTTGTTCATGAGTATGAGCAGCACTTATAAATTTTTTTAGTAATAAAAATTTGGGCAAGAGAAAACCTTTTTAAGTCCTAAGTCTATTTATTAACCAGGCCAAATACTTTAATGCTCTACCTTTTTGTTATTTTAAAGTTATCAAGTCTTGATGTGGGATGTGGGTAGGAGTCCCCCCTCCCCTCCCCCCCCCCCCCACTTTGATGTATGTGACTTAACCAACCTTTTTCACGAAGGCAAGTTAACTGGGGTAAGTTTTAACACACTTGTACGCATCACTACATCACAAAGCTTTACATTACCACGGTTTCAAAAGCATTGATGTGCTTGACAGTGTGATAGTGTTTTAAACATATTACATCTTTATTTATTAGCAAGCTACATATTTTATACAGTAGTTCATTTATGATTGAAGTATTCTTAAGTGTGAAGATAATTTTAAAGTTGGGAAGATCTATTGTTCTTGTTGGCAGTTTATTTAACATGGGATAAAGTAAAGGATATTCTCAGTTTAAGCTACAGTATGGTATATTTATTTAAAACCAATATTTCCATTTTGTTATTTTTACCAAAATGAGAAAGTTTATTTTGTAATACCTGCCTTTTGCAGATCTCATAGGATGATTAAGAAATGTATTTTTACAACGTTACATGCTAAAATGTGCACCACCGTGAGATATCCAATGATATAGGTCTTGGTCTCCAAAACATCTTTTCAGATTTTGATCTTCAGGGTCTATATCAGTTTCATTCTTAGGTCTCAAAGGTCTTAGTCTCAGGCAAGTTGGACTGGAGAATTTCTGACCCAAGGAGAAGTCTAAGTTTGGAAATTAAGTTAATTCTTTGCTGTAACATTTAGTAGAATATTATAATTCAAAGCTATGTCTATATCAGAACTTTGTAAAATAAACACAGCTTTGTGTACAAGGTCCTACACTTCAATCTCTCCATTCTACTCCATTCACCTCTCTTCTTACCCACTGTGCATCATTCCAGTAAATGGAGCATGCACTGACTGTCATATGCATCACCATGAGGCTGGACTATGCCACAGAGATCCCACATACAAGGTATAATACACTATAAAGAAGTGTCACAAATGTCGCCACAGTCAGCTATTTTGTTAAGCTCAACAGTGCACTGTGGTTATGTCTTGTCTAGACCAACAACTTTTAATTGTGCATGTTGTCAAGACACATCTTATCAGGAATTTTTTGTAGGCCACAGACAGATGTAGGCAGAATTTGATACTTTTATCGTCACATGTTAATATGACTACATGGTGCAGGTCCCACCGTTGCTTCAATCCAGTAGGGTATGACTTACATCTTAAGGAACTATAGGGAACTCCAGCATTGGGAATTATCAGATAGGGTTGCATGCAGGGACATTTGTGGGTACCAGGACATGTGTGACACTATCCAGGCACATATCCAGAAGAGGGCTTTTCCGCGGCACCACTCCTCCCTTTTCGGTTGCACACACTTTCTCGAGACGATCCCAATGCTGCACTTAAACGTTTATGTATGCCTATTTTGATTGTCAGATGCCAGATAATCACATGTAAGAATGCTTTATTCCAAATTTCCCAAGATACCCCTCTCCATCAAAGCTTGGAACATTTGACGATCGCAGGTTCGTACTTTGCCTTCATGAAGTTAGCCTCCTTTGAAAATCCTGAACCCCCCTTGCTATCTATTGTGTACAACAACCGTTTGTTGATGTGTGGCGTACCATAAAATGTTTTAGCAAACACACCTCCCAAACATTTGGAAATAGCACTTCCCTGGCTTTGTACTCTGACTGAGGCAAATTGTATGTACAAAAGTACAAAAATTATTTTGACTGAAAAACAAAGCCTTCAACAGTGATTTCTTTCTTTCCTTTTGTTGATAAAACCGATGTTTTAAGTAATGTTTCTTTACAAAGCTGTCATTATTATCAGTCTGAGTTTCACTAGAACTCACATTCAAGCATATGAAACATCTACCATGTGGCACTGTGTTATGGAAGAGAGGTATAAATGGTAGAAACATTGATTGGACAGCATCGATATTTAATTAGATGTAAGCAATGTTGATTTAAGACAACTATGGGAATGTATCAGCCATTTGAGTTAAATTTAACTAAAACTGATATAGAGCCTCTGTAAGGAGCTTGCAATTGTAATTACACTTTAGCATTACGATTTAGATAAACATACTATAGATACCTTCTTTAGTTAGACCTGTGGTATGTTGAAACATGTCTCTGTCATCTTCAATCATTGATTGGTATTCTTGAATCTTTGCTACAGCCTGAACCAGTCTTAAGTTGGTGAAAGGTTGCTCCAAGGCAAGCACCCTTGATCGGGTGATGATACCCATCTCATCCAGAGCTAAAAGCAAGGAGAGACCTGCATTCTGGCTGGATATGATGTTGCTCTTCTCATAATCAGGAATGTTAAAGTGACTGCACAGGTCTCCTGCCACTGATGCTGTCAGATGGGCGGATAGGGTAACAAGGAATCTGTCATAGGAAGTTGCTGATGCTACAGGTAGAATAGTAAATAAAAGAAAGCATGAATGGTAGCTCCATACCAAACCTTTAAAGGGAGCTTGATTCTATACTCTTCTTTTTTGGCTACTTTTATTCAAAATGATATGAATTCTTCAATTTATGACTGGTCATTACATTGTCAATGCTTCATTAAATACCACTTTGTTGACGTTACAAATAGTAACTTAAGCCAAAAGCTTCTAAAGCTGCATGAATGTGATTTGTATGATCAGTGGCATCTACAGTTGTAATTAACATTTGGTCAATAATGTAGTATAGGGCAAGTTACTGAAAATACAGCTTGATACTTGCAGTACAGGTTCCACATTTTACTAACCTGAAAGAGTAAAATTAGGATGCTACATGTAACAAACTTGAAAGTGGCACTGATGTGTTGAAAAGTGACAGATGAATAGGCATGCCCCATTCTTGAAAAACAAATCTAGTTTGGCAGTTTCAAGCATGAAAGAACTCATTTTTAGCATGTCTTTTACACTAAATCTGACAAAACAAAACTTCAGGAAGAGTCCAGGGTATCCCCAGTGCGACTTGAAATTACATAATGGTAAACTAATTTGACACCTGGCTTTAAAATTGACTCATCTATACATCGAACAATCTTGAAATGAGTAAAATTGAAAAGGTTTAAAAAAGAATTTACACAAAATCTTTTCCAACTGTAGGGGCTTGCATTCTCTTTCAGACAGAAGTACACAGTCTATGTATACGTATAGGCATATTTGAACTTGAATCTGTTTTATTTTTAAGTTTAAAAAAATTAGAGTAGCCAGTTCTGTGATTAAGTCAAGTTCCAAAACTGTTTCTTGCTTTAAAGATACGATTTAGCCTGCCATTCTCACATATGAAAACAATACGCTTGATAGTTGTTTTGGACACTGGAAGGGTTTAGAACGGAAATAGATAAACAGGTGTGTTGGAAGTACCAACAAAAAGAACCAAGTAGTCAAGACCAACAGAAAGAGGCAGTTTGAAACTAGACAGTAGTCTGAACACATTGATGCTATGTGACTGTCCCACAGTAGTTAACACCTTTGTTTAACAGAATGTAATAAGAAATGTAAAAAAGTAGTATAGGTTTTAAAGACTTTTCTTCAGGCAACTGGTAATAAATAATAGTAAGGATAGTTGGGCTGAACTTAGGAGGAAGACAGGGGTCGGGTTAGCAACGTCCTAGGGATAATGTAACCATTTCCTTTTTCTATTTTCCATTTCAGTATCAGAAATCGATACATGACAAAATTCCAACTGAAAACATGGTGAACCAGACTTTTTAACTGACTTACACACGTTCCCTTTGCTTGGAGTACGGTAAACCAGACTACACTCGACCTGACATGTGATAGATCGGACATAATGGTCAACCACACAATACCTGGTCTGTAGCTTGTGAGTGAAGCGGTGTTTTCAGTAGAACCAGGTTCTCTCAACATACAATTCGGAGCTCAAATCACACAGCTGTACTCGTAAATTCCAGACTTATATTTTCAGAGGGGCAAAAGAATACAACAGGGCATTGCAGCTAAAACAATTTTATCGCAACAGCTTTCACTATATTTTCACTATATGTTGCTCTTACAAGGTACACTGCATGTTCTGGATACTATATACCAACCTTTGCTGTATAATCCTAACCTGGGACATCATGTTCACAAATTTTCAAAATTGTTATGTTATGGTGATCCAAACGACTTTTGATCTCCACTAAAAGGCCCCTTCTTCAACCCAGTGTTACATGAAAACTATCCCTGTCACTGGTCTAGAGAGATACTGTATGTTCACCAGCTTGACTTAAGTAAAACCTCAGACAGCTTCTGGCCTCCATCTGGCACTAAATATAGCGCCCATCTACACAACATACCACAAAATATACATACTAAATAGGCAAATCTATCTTTGATTCCTACATGTAACAACAGTTTAGGTGTCTGATATGCCTGACAAGGAGTGACCTCAGGCGACCTTTGATCTCCGCAAAAACAGAAGAGCGTTCGCTTGATACAATACATCTACATGCTGAGTGTGGAAGGTCACGACATTACTATTATGCATCTATACACAAAGTCTGGACAGCATACACCCACGGATCCTACCTTGGAACCTCTGCAAAGCTTCCCGTGTTTGAAGTTTAATGATCCCAGATGAACTTCCCCGAGAAAGGTTCATCTAAATCCGAGAGCGGGTTCTGTCTAGAGATGTCATGTAAACAGCATTTTCAGTATGACCTGCAGTGACCTTAGATGACCTTTGATGTCCAAAGCAACAACATTCCTCAAAATAATACAAGAATGTATAACAAGTATTAGCATTCACAGATACCCTTAAAATTATCATGTAAGCAAGATAAGCATCACAAACACAGACGAGAAAAAAGACTTAAACACACACTCACATCCACATAAACACACAATTCATCATGAATGCATACAGAGGGCTTTCCATAAATATCACTAAATAGGTGTAAGGTCTAAAATTTCCAAAATATGTTAAAAAGCTTGAAAAATAAATCCAAATGGTTCAACTTCTATCTTCACAGGACATTCCAGACCTGAGCTGTAAAATTTTAAAGCCTATTTACTCAATTTAAAATTGTACGTTGTGCAATAATTTGTGATGTTCTTCTTCTACGGTAACTACTCAAATTACCCTCTTTGCTTTTCTTTGCTATAATGTCTGAAAGCCACTTCACCTTATACCAAAATATTATCACTGTCTTACTTTTTAAGAGTTACTTGACCATATACAAGCCCTCTCCTTGCAATCTGCTATACAAGAAAATAGTCAAAGTTTTCAAGGCTATGAAAACATTTTAGTTTTCAAAAAGAAACAAATGTGAGTTGTACAAGAAGGACATCACACATTATTGTGCAAATCAACTATTTCAAATTGACTGAATAAATTTCAACATTTTATATCTCAGCAACGGAATAAGCTACAGTATGAAAATGGAAGTTCGATGAATGGGATTTGTTTTCAAACCTCTTAAAGATATATTTTTTGTAGTTCTTGACTTCAAGGTACACTTTAATTTTTAATTTTCACAAAGCTTAAACAGTACAATCCTATCAGATTATGCTGAGAGCTGATCAAAAATGATCACATTTTATTATCAAAATGAGCACACAAGAACTTAAACCTAATCTGCCAAGTGATTTTGAAATTACGGTCAATTAAAGAAGGCTTTACCCCTCCTCACTAGTGTGATATTTTGCACGTGTCCTTTCAATGGAATGGGGAAGAAAACTAGATGTGTGAATTTTACTTAAATACATTCAGAAGCTGCAAAAAACAGTGCATTTGCTTAAATTTTGAGATTTAGATATCTCAAATCACTGATTAATTCAGCCTTCATAACCTTTGAACTTTTTGTGAGGGGACATAGTACACATAACCTTTGGACTAGCCGGTACTTTAGTCACGTGTGTTACTTGGGTACATCCCTATATCATAGCTAAAGCATAGAGCAATAAACCCATTATTTAAAATATGACCCCTAGGACTACTCATTCTACCAAGTGGTTCATGCATGTGGGCAACCCAAGTTACAGTATTAAAATTGACATGGTAGATAATTACATATATAACCTACTAGAGATAAACTTTGGACTTTGCGACAAGAAAAAATCATTCAATATTGGGGTTCTGGCAGAATCTTGCCATACAAATGGATGATTTTGAAGGGTCAAATGGCACCAGGTTCACAAAGCTGCAAAATTTGGTATGGCACGATAACTTAAAACTACATGGTAGAGAAGGCTCCAAATTTAACTGTCCTGCTATTTAAATGCGCCAAAAAGCAATGGTTCTAGGAGTGGCGTGCCAAAATGTTCTTAAAAGTTGTTGTTGGCAGGTAGAAGAACGCTGTGATTAAATCACATCCACAAAATGTTCAAGAATTGAAATACTGTCAACTATGAAATAAATGTCAACTATCCCCAAGATGTAACTCTGCTATAGCTACTATTTTTACTTACAGTAGCTCTTTGAATTTCTCTATTCTGACTGTAAATCGTTAAAGGCTTGTGGACAAGCGAACAAAATGGCTGTTTTGTTCAACAGAGATAGATCAAGTCCCCTGATAAAAAACTTTATGAATTATATTGGTATCTTTTATCGTTTTCAAGATATATCTCTTCAAACATCCGACCATTTCTGATATTACATATTTGCTATGCAAAACTTATGATGTAGAGTATTGTACAGGGTCTGAATTCCTTTTGTTAATCCTTCATAAATTGTCTCTTTGTAACTTGCCAACTAGTCTCCAGTTTGGTTTGAAATGTGCACATTGTCCCCAAAAATACCCCAGAACATGCCGACAGGAGTAATGTTGGAAATAAAGTTTAAAGAAACAAAGAATAAAATAACACCCACCCGCTACGAATTGTGTCTAAAACTTACCATTCTCTTGATAAATGTTTGCTACATGGTAGAAAGTTTCATTCATTTGTAGAGCAACAAATGCATCTATCAGTCTGCTAACATAAGAATGATAGATGACAGCTCTCTCTTCCAAGGCAAGGAGAAGATCATTGGTGGGTTTGTCACTCATCAAGATGACATCCTTTTGGTCTTTGGGTAGATCGAAATGGTTCATTAACCTCTTACAGTCATCCTTCTGGAGCACAGCTTGCCAACTTTGCTTCAAAGTGTCATATGTTACAAGTTTGTGTAACTATAGTAGGAAAGTAAAAACAACTCAGACATTTTAGTTTCAAAGTTAAACAATACCACTATAAATTCCTGGTAAAAATGTATGGCTCTGGCAGATCATGAACAACCATAATGCAAAAATGCATTGGGGTTTCCATGAATTCATTTCATTAGACTTCAGCTTCATCCAGAACTATACAAAAGCTGTACAGTATTATTGTCCTGAGTCAATGTGATGGACCCATCATGTTAGAGAGATTGCTATGATACAGTATCTACCTTGATATCATGGTAACAAAATTTGCAGATTATGACCTCTTCTGACCTAAAGTGAACTTCCACTGAGCACAAAAACATCAGCAACAACACTTTTGTAATACATTTAGTACATAAACACTAAGGCTTTTGAGATTCAAAGCATAAAATAACACTTCTCTTAGATAACACCAGAGTTTCTTCTGCATGATGAATTTGTCACGTTAAAATGTCCACTTGAGTTCCGAAATCCTTGTCTAATTACACATTTGCTGATAGGCAGAGAGTAATATCCATGCACTGACATTTAATTCAGCTCCAGGAAACCCTAGCCAGCTGACTAACACACCGGAAATAATTTCAAAAGGAAAGCAGTCAGGTGCTTGGATGAGTTTTGTTTACAGTCCTGCCTAATCCACCGTGTTACTGTTTGCAACCTGAGTGGAATTGAGACTTGGTGTAGTGACAATAATGACCTCCAGCAATGGAGGTGGAAATTGGATGAAACAATAGAAAAGTGAGGTTTGGAAATAAACATTTTAAGCGTCTTCTATTAAGCAATTGTGTGCTCTTAGAGCTTGCACAGTCGAAACCAAAAATCTCACATATTTGGCTAAACTTTCTCTAAATTCATATTTTGTGAACAAAGTAGTGAAAGTGCAACACAAGTTCTATTAACATCTTGTCATTTTCTTTTTTTTTTACACAGGTCTGCTGTTTAGACACTTGTGTTCAAGTGTACAGTATAACACTTGATAGACAAAATCCTCACCTGGCAGAGTGGCTAAAAACAAACTACAGCATTATCTTGGGTTACCTCCATAGCAGGTATCAAACACGTATGTCATTTTTCACATACATACTCTAACTCCTGTGAACAATGACAGAGATAGTCCAATTTCACTATATTCATGAGCCTACTGTAATTTGAAGTTATCTCTTGACTGGTTTTCGATACATGTATGTTTATATTGCACTTCAAAGCTTGAACTGTAACGTTTTTATATTTTAAAGTTTGAACTGTAACGTTCTGTGACCTCACTTTCACACAATAAGTCAACTGGACGTCTTCACTGAGTGACGTTTAAGGGACAGAACTAACACCCTAAACCCCATTGGCTAAATATGGTCGTGTCAATAAAATGCATAGTAATCAGACTTGTTTTAGTCGATTTTCATTAAATATATATGATCTGTAGTTTTTGCGATCGTATATGAATAGTTAAGAGAATACAGTTTTTACGCAGTTCGACTAGGAATTCAAGAATTCGATAAAGAAAGTTTTCAGATATTGGTATTAAGAGTGCAGCGAATATCGATGCAGGAAAGTCAAATTTCCCATGACTTTAACATGTTTCCATGCACACGGCAATACTAGCCAAATTTCGTTCCTAATACCGAAAATCCAGGCAAGGAACTTCCTAAATTCCTGTTTGTTTTCACTAATAGTTAGGTAAAATGTACCGTTGGTGGAGGGGGGTTGTGATACATGGGCCCTCAGATCAACTTTGAAAAAAAAAAAAATACAGTGATACCTCATCACACCAATATGGCAAAACACAAATTTGTAGTCCATCGCACTGTTAGTGTTGTCGTGAGGAAGTCGTGAAATTTAATGTAAAGAAACCATTGAAACGATTAGCCAATTTCCCAAAAATGTAAATGTGTGCAACCAGCACATCCCATTGAAAGGAAAACATATTTTGAAATCATCTGGTGGGTATACAGCAAAAGTGGAAAAAATTGTTGGATCACTTTGGCGCGCCATATTACGCTGGCCTGAACCCTTGACGAACAACGCTCTCATTCAGTTTTCAAGACCTCATGACTCGGTGGGCCAACAAGATTCCATTGAATAAATTACTTCACTTAAGAGAACTCAAGGTCCTTACCTTTACTTGAGTGAAACCATAGTAAGATCTCGTTGGCGCACGGATAATAGAGGTCAAAGGTCAAATTTTTCAAAAATGTTGCGTTTTCGCACCTTTGAAACTTTGCCTACCGTTTTCCCTCCCAGTAGCTCATACAGCACGTTACAACCCTGCATTTGTATGGCCGTGGTCGGGTCCAATTAAACCAATTAAGCATAAGATAAATCTCATTTGGGCTCACTTGGGCTGGCCAGTGTGCTTAGCAAACAATGGTAAAGGTGAGGAGGCACTGGCAGGAGATTTTGCACAATCCAATGGACACCTTTCTTAAAGGCTGTTGAAACCACTCATTCATACATATTGTTTAATCAGTTAAGTGGATTTGTTCCTTTGTGGTCAGTTGGAAGGAATGATAAGTCTGCTGTTTAGTTTACTGGAAAAGTTGAACCCTATGTGCGCCCCATCATTACAAAAGGATTTAAGTTACAACAAGTAACACAGACAGTGTACCTCTAATAAACAAGAATGCAAAAGTGCATTAAGGTTTCGATGATATGTAATTAATTCCAAATAATGCCATGTTGTCCAATTTCTTTCAGTCATTGTTAAAATGCTACCTTACCGTGTCGAAAAAAAAATAGTTTAGCGTTCATATCTGATCTTGGAAATTCTTGGATAATTTTGCATTCTGATCTCTGGTGACCCCAGATGACGATCTTCGGAATTCTAAAGAAATTTTGCTTTTTGACCTGTAGTGAACCAAAATGGCGATCTTGGGAATTCTTGGGAAAATGGACTTTTTGACCTCTGGTGACCTACATAAAGATCATGGGAAATTTTGCTTTTTGACCTCTAGTGACCCCAGGTAAAGGTCTTGGGAAATCTTGGGAAATTTTGCTTTTTAACCTGTGATGAACCCAGATAACGATCTTGGGAATTCTTGCGATATTTTGCTTTTTACATCTGGTGACCCCAGATGACCTTTGACCTCGACTATAAAATAATAGGGTTCTTTGTCTCACCATAAGGCATCTACATATAAAGTATGAAATTTATTCAAGCGTCCTACCTTGAGATATCGTGTTAACAAAGTTTTCAGGGTTTGACCCCTGGTGACCCCAGATGACCTTTGACCCCACCAAAACAATAGGTTTTTACTCTTACCATAAGTCATATTCATACTAAGTATAAAATCTATCCAAGCTTCTTACCTTGATATAAAGTGTAAACAAGGTTTTCAGGGCTTGACCCCCGGTGACCCCAGATGACCTTTGACCGCCAACAAAACAATACTTTTTTGAGTTACCATAACGCATGTACCTGCTAAGTATAAAATTTATCCAAGTTTCCTACCTTGAGATATCGTGTTAACAATATTTTCAGAGTTTGACCCCAGGGACCCCCAGATGACCTTTGACACACAAAACAAAACAATAGGATTCTTTGTCTTACCATAACACATCTACATACTAAGTATGAAATTTATTAAAGCTTCCTACCTTGAGATATCGTGTTAACAAGGTTTTCAGAGTTTGACCCCCGGTGACCCAGATGACTTTTGACCCCACCAAAAACAATAGGGTTCTTCCTCTCAATATGGGGCATCTATGTACCAAGTTTGAAAACTGTCAGTTTCCCTTCTTGAGATATTGTGTTAACGAGCAGTGTCACAAATACACATACACACGCACCCACACGCGTACATACACACAGGCGCCATCATGAATGCATAGGTTTCTTTTTCATCAAAACCAAAAAGAGCAAGTTGGGATCTTTGGAAACAGTTCCAATTTTTATTTTTCATTTTTGAAAATTCTCGAAGTATCAGTATATCATGCATAATAGACTCAAGTAGCTTTGTAGTGGTACATTGGGCAGTCATAAACATCTGCGCCAACATGATCACATCAATATTTTGTCACATTTGGTAGATTTTTGTGTCTGTAAGCATATTTCATGTCATAAATTATTAGGACAATGTTGGCCCACAGACTTAATTAAGGTCAAAGGTCATACCTGACTACCACTTTTAGCCCATTTGGGGCAATTTTGCGTCACCTTAAATGTGGAGCAAACACACATGCAAACTTTGTTCCAATGAATTTTCAGTATTTTATGCTTATGTAGATACTAGTCTGCACATTTAGAGTAGAAACAGCATGGGATAATGAGAAGTGTTGAGAAATGTTGGGGGGTCAAAGGTTACAACTTGGAAATGAACATGCAATGTACACAATAGGGTCATTCCATATGAAATCAACAAATTTTCAGGGCATTTTGGCAGGTCACCTCTTAGATGTGGCTAATTTTTGGCTCATTTGTAACAGTTCTGAGTGTGACTTAGGGAGAAATCACCAAAACTCCCTGGTTTGGGAGTCTATGAGCGATGATACTTACCTCCTATTTACCTATGTAACCATTATTGCCTGCAATAACCGTCTGGCAAAAAACTAATAGCACCGCGGTATCCCCTGCCTATAGAGGGCGCCTACAACCCTAAAACGTCCTACTGCATTTTTGGCTACCCCGTGGAGAAAACACGGGACCCCTCGATACAACCCCCTGGGAGGAACCCCCTAAATTGAAACCAGGCCCAAACCTAGCCCAAGAGGGAAAAGAAAAACAATCTCACCTAGAGGAAGCTGGTTCGGAGACCCGAAGAGCTCTTGAGCATCGAGAGGGCTTGGTAAGGCGTCGAAGTCGGCATTGGAGGTGTCGTAATCGGGTTCGAGCGAAGTCATGATTGGTAGAGAAGGGAGCGTCTTCGTCTTAGGCGGAGAGAGACCAGAGAGCTGTTTGTTGTTAGTAGTGGAGGATCCCGTCAAAGTCCAAGGGGCCGGGAGGCGGGATGTAAATAGGAGGTAAGTATCATCGCTCATAGACTCCCAAACCAGGGAGTTTTGGTGAGTCTATTTCGCTCTTCCTTACCTCCTATTTACCTATGTATCCAGATTAGCACTGAGAAGATGGTGGGAGGACTGGACGGCGGTGGTCCGGAACTCCTAGAACAGCTCTGGCGAAGGCGCCCTCTTGGGAGATGACATCTGATAGGTAGCATGCAACGAAGGTGGAAGGGGTTTTCCAAGCTGCTGCTCGTAAGATGTTATCTAGAGAAACTCCACTAAACCAGGCCTTGGAAGAGGCATGGGCACGTAGCTGATGAGCATGGACTGGATCATCTGGAGAGGAGTGAGGAGTGATGAGTTTGACTAACCATCTGGATAAAGTGTCTTTTGAAGCGGGATTAAAGGGAGATCTCGGGATAAGAAACAATCTTTCCGAAGTTCGGATCAGCTTAGTCTTTTCTAAATACCATTTCAAGGCTCTGACTGGGCACACTCTCTTATCTTCCGAAATGGAGGATGCTGACGAAATACTAGGAAGGTAGATTTCCCCGGGGGTGAAAGAAATCGTTTCGTTCTTGGTGAGGAAGGATGGATCCGGAATCAAGAAGACTCCTGATTGGCTGAAGCGAATGAAGCCCTTCTTGGTTGTTAAAGCGTGGAGTTCACTACGTCTTCTGGCCGATGCGGCGGCTATCAGAAACAGAGTTTTGTAGGTAAGTAGCTCGAGGGTTGAGTTATACATCGGTTCGTATGGAGGGAGAGACAGAGTCGTAAGCACGTTGTTGATTGACCATGAGGGGGTAAGACATTTCCTAGGAGGTCTTTTATTGAACATACCCTTTAGCAGGTGACAAATGGCGGTATTAGTGCCGATCGAAGAGCCGTCCGGAAAACCCTTGTGGATAGATGAGATGGCGGAACGGTAATTTCTAATCGTACTGATCTGTTTACCCTCGTTAAACAGCGTGACGAAAAAGTCGGCGATGGCCTCTACTGGTGCATCCAGGGGATCGAGACCTTTTCCGGTGGACCAGTCCCTAAACCTGACCAATCTAGAGTCGTAAGTTGACAAGGTAGAGGGTCTGCGGGAACCTGAGGCGATGATCGCAGCTTCCTGTGAAAGTCCTTCACTAGTGAAACGTTGGGTGATAGTTTCCAAGCTGCTAGACTGAGGTGTTGAAGACGCTGGTGCCAGATCTTCCCTCCCGCCTGAGTTAGAAGATTGGTTCGAAGTGGAAACCTGAAGGGGTAGTCGATTAGCATCTCCAGGAGTAGAGGAAACCACGGCTGGTTGGGCCAATATGGGGCGACCAGGAGGAGGACTGTGTTGGACTCCCTCAGCTTGAGGAGTACGCGTTGAATCAAACACCAAGGGGGGAACGCGTAGGCATAGAGGTTGTCCCATGTGATCGCTAGAGCGTCGGTCGACCAGGCTTGGGGATGGAAGTACCTCGTACAGAACACGGGAAGTTTGGTATTGGACGGGGTTGCGAACAGGTCCAGCATAGGTTTGTCGTAAATCTGGAAGATGTGATTGGCCCAGACTTGAGATAGGGACCACTCCGTTTCCTGTAGGTTCCCTCTGGAGAGAGCGTCTGCCATAACATTCTCCTGGCCGGCGAGATGGGAGGCTCTTATGAGGATGTTGTAATGACGGCAGAGATGAAGGAGATCCCAGGTTTTGATGCAAAGGGAGGTGGACCTGGTTCCGCCCTGACGGTTGATGTAGGAAACAGTCGTGGAGTTGTCGCACAGGACTGATACCTCCTGGTTCTTGAGGAGAGGACCCCATTTGGAGATGGCTAGGTGAACGGCCGTAAGTTCCAGGAGGTTGATGTGGAGGGAGGAGTCTTTCGAGTTCCATAGGCCTGACAGGGTCTCCGACTCCCAGACTGCTCCCCATCCGGAAAGCGAAGCATCGGTCGTGATCGTCGACTTGGGTCTGACTTCCCTGAATGGTCTCCCCGAGGTTATATTGTGTGGATGCGTCCACCAGAGTAGGTGATCTTTGACGGAAGGAAGTACTGGAACCCTCTTTGACAGCGGACTCCGAGACGGGGAGAAGTACTCGAGAAGGTGAATCTGGATTGGCCTCATGAAGAGGCGGCAAAACGGAATAACATCTACCATGCTGGCCATGAGGCCTAGAAGGCGGAGCCACGTTTTTGCCGGAGCGTTGGAACGTGTGAGCATGTCCGAGGCCATGTCTGACAGAGTGAGAACTCTCTGAGGGGAAGGGGAGGCGGTACCGGTTCGGAAATCTAGGACTGCTCCGAGGTAGGTGATCGTTTGAGTTGGGATTAGCGAGGACTTCTCGACATTGATGATCCACCCCAAGTTTTCTAGGAGAGAGACGGTGTAGGCGGTGAGATCGGACGTCTCTTGAGCTGAGCGACCCACCAGCAGCCAGTCGTCTAGATAGGCGAATACATGGATGCCTTGTCTTCGGAGGAAAGCCAGAACGACTTTGGTGACTCTTGTGAAAACCCTTGGGGCAGTGGAGAGGCCGAAGGGAAGAGCTCGGAAGCAAAAATCCATATTTCGGTATCTGAAAGCCAGGAACCTGTGATGAGACGGGTGAATGGGGATGTGGAGATAGGCGTCCTTTAGATCTATAGAGGTTGCCCATGAGCCTCGTTGTAGGGACGATAGAACTACGGCAAGGGTCTCCATTCTGAATCTCTTGGGACGGATGTACGCTTTGTTCAGAGGCTTGAGATTTATTATCGGTCTCCAGGAATCTGGCTTCTTTGGGGTGAGGAAGAAGGAGGAGCGATGAAGCTTGGTCGGAAAATCTTTGACGACGTAGATAGCCTTCTTCCTCAGGAGGTCGGAAATCTCCTTTTCCAGGGCTAGGCGTTGGTCTCGAGATTTTGGGATCGGAGTTGACCGGAACAGTCCCTTTGAAGGAGGAGGACTGGTAAACTCTAGTTTGTAGCCTTGGTGTATGACGCTGCGGACCCAGGGGTCCGGGCTGAGAAACTCCCATTGTTTTGCGAAATGAAGGAGTCTCCCCCCTACCGACGGGAGTTGATCGGTAGAGTGGGCATCCCTAGGGCTTGGGCTGGAAACGGCCGGAGCCACGGGAACCGGAGCGGCTAGATCCCCTCGATGGACGGCGGGTAGAGTAAGGAGCCGACGAAGTACCGGAAAAACCCCTGAAGGAAGGTTGGTTCCGGGATCTGCCTCGTTGTTGGTGGGTAGAAGGCTGGTTACGGCGAGACGGGAATCCGGAAGCCTTAGGTTGGCGGTGAGAGGATGGTCTGGAAGGAGACTTCCTGGACTTGGAAGATCGAGAGTCCTTGGTGAAGGTGAAGTCCGCCTTGTTTATGTCTTTCTTACGTTTGATCTCGGCGGCGAGTTGTTCGTCGAATTTTCCACCAAACAGGTCGGGGCCCGAGAGGGGCAAGTCCATGAAGCGACGTTGAATGTCTCTGGAGGGCCAATGGATGTTATCCAGGACCAATTCCCTTCTGTCCATAGAAGCCCTGACGGCGACCTTGGCGAATTGGTCATACGCAAGCCTAGAGATCGGTCCTAGAAGATTTACGATGGCACCTGTGTCTTTGCGGGGAACTTCCTCAGTACCAGGTTGCCTGAATGATTTGGACAGTACCTCGGCGAAGAGAAGTAGTGAGGAGGCGAACTTCATGCCTGTTCTGGCAGCCAAGTCGATGTTTTGAAGAGACAAAAAGGATTTCTTGGTTGCGGGGGAACGGAAGAATCCCTTGTGGTCTACCGAGCCGGAAGCCTTAAGCTTGTCCAGGCAGGACTCTGGGATAGTAGGAGAAGCGAAGAACGCTTTATAATCCTGGTCACTGATGTGGAAGTCAGTGGATTGTCTTTTCGGGAAGGCTCGCCATTTCTTGGAGTTAGCCTGAGACTCGAAGCGGTCGAAGCATTCCACATCTACAGGCATGACTGATCTCGCCGGAATTGAAGGCTTATTCAAGGAGAGTTTCGATCTTTTGGAAGAAGTCGATTCGGGAGGAGGAGGAGGATCGAAACCAAGTTGTTTCCTGATGACGTCAACGGCCTTATCGAAAGCGTCTCTGGAAAACATAGTACCTAGGATAGGATCGTCGTCCGAGTCGTCGGAAGCATCATCGGAGAAGCAACGATCGTTTCGAAAGCGAGGAACGCCCACGTTAGGAGTTTCCTGTTCCTGATCGGAGGAAGAATCTCCAATAGTGTCAGGATTTTCGAGAGCTGATTCAGGATCCACCTCTACGGGACCGCTCTGGGGATGAGTAGGGTCCGGAATGTTGGAAGCAGGAAGGCGTTCCACGGATTGTGAGAGTAAAGCCACTAACTGGGAGAGGGCTTCCGTTGGAAGGGAGCTGTCGGGGCGACGTCTCCTGTGACAACGGTGACTACTGGAAGAGGATGAAGAGGAAGAGCGGCGGCGTCTTCTCTTCTTCCTAGACCCTGATTTCGAGCGGCGTGATGAACGGCTTCTTTCCGAAAAACCCTCGAAATCTCTGGTTAGAGCGGACCGAAGGTCGGAGGAGAAGGACAGCTCGATATCCTCACCGGGATCCTGGGCAGGAATACCTGAACTCGGAACTAGTTGGAGGTGAGACGGGTCCACATTAGAAGCCGAGATCTGGTTGTCCACGGGTGTGGTTGTACAAGTAATGGGCACCGGTTGACAGTTGTCATGGTTACCGGACTGAGTTTCGGTCTCGGTGGGATTGGACGCAGGGAGACTCGGTAAGGCTGGATTCACAGCGTTCCCTCCGGTCTCTGGTTGAACGTCTGAAGGGAGATGCGGCAAGCCTGTCCAAGCAGTGCTTCCACCGATCTCAGAGGCATTTTCCATGGAAGATTGAACCGTAGGACCTGGCCTTGCAGAGCCCGAACCGGTTCTGATTGCCTCTTCTGTGGGGTTTGCCGGAGCAGAACCCGAAACAGATTTCTTCTTCTTCGATTGAGATCTTGAATGAGAAGAGCCATGACTGGAAGATTTGCAGGAAGAAGCCTTTGAAGATTTGGAAGAACGTTTCTTCTTTGGGATAGCTTTCCCTCTTTCTTCTGATCTCTGGCGGATTAAGTCCCATTCACGGGCAGACCAACCACGGCAAACCTGACAAGGTGAGTTGGAGGAGCATTCACGGCAGGCTGGGCACAATTCATGAAAATCCCAGGCGGCAAACGGCTTGAATTTCTTGCATGAGCTACATTTGGAATCTGAACAAAGGCGATAAGGAAAACAAACACGGGCCGGAGAATAAGCCCCGGCCGAAAGCAAGACTTACCGGACAACCAGGAAGGCCAAACAAAGGCCGGATTAGAGAGCTTAGATACCGAGAAAGCCATAAGGGCGAAGCCTAAAGGCACGGTAAACGAGCTAGTAGAAATGCATCATGATATACATAGTAAATATCTTATAAGTAAGCAATATCACAAGCAAGACTAGATAAAGTGAACATATGCAAGATAACATATATCGGGAATGAGAACAGTAATATCACGATATACGAAGGTAATACGGTAAAGCATCAGAACAACATGATCGTAAGGAATGCATAAAATGAAGCAAAAACGCAACGTAGCCCTAGGATCGTCGCCTGAAAGAGATACAAAATGTAAGACGACCCCAGGGAACAGAAAAACAAGCACCAAGCGAGTTGAGGGGGGAAAAAGGGGGGGGGGAAGGCCCGAAAAAGGGCCGAAGGTAGGACCCAAAGATAATGACGCAGTAAGAACAAAATGGCGGCGCGAGACTGCTACCTGTACAAATATGTATACATAACGGAGGATCGCGCAAGGCGAAAATCCTCATAGTTAAATAGGCTAGAAAAAAAGGTAAAAAACACCTAACGAGAAGAGGATACTCATGATTTCGGCAGAGGTAGACGATGAGGACGTCTTCACGGTGCAAAAGACGGTGGAAGGAAAACTCCAAAAGGTAGGTCGGAGAAAATAACGCAGTTTTTCACCAGACGAGTTTTAAGGACGTGTTAAACACGGAGAGGCAAAAATGCAGAAGGACGTTTTAGGGTTGTAGGCGCCCTCTATAGGCAGGGGATACCGCGGTGCTATTAGTTTTTTGCCAGACGGTTATTGCAGGCAATAATGGTTACATAGGTAAATAGGAGGTAAGGAAGAGCGAAATAGACTCCTAAATTTGAGCGTTCTCAGCCGCATACCTTTTGAACTAAAACCATTTAAAGTTGAGATGCCCCCTACTTTTGCAGCCTCAAGAATGTCAACATTCTGGGGAGACAATTGTAACGGCTGCTAACTATTTTTTGGAAGCTTGTATTAGCCTTAAACTTACTCCCTGGATCCAGGTTTGAGTGATGATTTCAAGAAGGAGGTAAAAATGGTGATACCACATATACATCTGAAGATAACTTAGCTCAAAAACTGGAATTTTCACAGCAAGATTTTGCTAGGCCAGTTTGGGAGGATTCCTGGTCAAACTTTAAGCTAGAGGAACCAAATTTTCAGAATATTTTAACCTCTACAAAGGTTATTACCATGCATAAATAGAAAGGCCATATGTTTTCTACTTTGGAAGATAATTGGGATGAAAGTTGTCATTTCACTCAATATTCGATAAAAATGGCCTTAAGACGTGGGTCAAAATGGCAGCATCACCAAGTGATTTAAAATTTGATACTTTGGTATCTTTAAGAACTATTTATAAGCTACACCTATTAAACAAATTTAACTTTGGTTTCTGACTACTAGTTAAAAATTAGGCACCTCAAAATGAAGACCTTTTTCAAATGTGAGATGCACATATGTACTGCACAGTGTGTATGTACTGTATACAGCCTGAATACAGTTTACAGCAAACACAGTAGGCTACATGAGCATGGACCTTTCACAGGAATTAAAACTGGAAAAACTTAATGAATCATAGAATAATTTTCCTAATTTATCCCCTTCAATTGTATTAAAACTTGCACTCACTATGCAATGTCCCATACTGTACAGTCACATACTGATTTAACAGTCATATACAATTTTGCCCGGGCTGTATTTAAAAAGTGTGCGTCACATAGTATACAGATACATACTATACAAATGTGCACGAAATACAGGTAGTTTGGAAATTTTGAAGATCCTTCCAGTACGAAAATGTAAGGCTGACATTGAGTCGATTCGGGCCCGACATTGAGACCGAAACTGATTTTCGGCCCTGACATTTGAAACCGTGGGGCTAACTTTTCCAATGTATGGGTCGAAACAAAAAAGTTGGGCTTATGGCAACTGTTTTGTGGGCATAACGCTGAGGACAACACTGGACATGACAACAATGTTATGCTTAACAAGACACAACTTTGCAACCTCAATTTTTTCTAAGGGCTGACATGGGCACAACATTTCAACTGGAACTTTTCAATACCCTGATATAGGCACAACATTCAGACTTAACGTTTTTCATACCCTGACATGGGCACAAACATTCAGATTTAAATATTTTCACACCCTGACATGGCCACAACATTCCGACTTCAATCTTTTCACACCCTGACATGGGCACAACATTCAGACTTCAATATTTTCACACCATGACATGGGCACAACATTCAGACTTCAATATTTTCACACCCTGACATGGGCACAACATTAAGAATTCAATAGTTTTACACCCTGACATTGGCGCAACATTCAGACTTAAAGTTTTTCATATCCTAACATGGGCACGACATTCAGACTTAAATATTTTCACACCCTGACAAGGGCACAACATTCAGACTTAAATATTTTCACACCCTGACATGTGCACAACATTCAGACTTAAGCTTTTTCATGCCCTTACATGGGCACAATTTTCATACTTAAACTTTTTATACCTTACATGTGCATAACATTTCAACTTAAATGTTTTTATGCCCTAACATGGGAGCAATACTTTAAGACAAACCCTTTTTATATATGCTGACATTGACATAAAATTTAAATTAAAGGGGAAATGCAGTCACTTTCAACTGAATTAGTAGGCCTATACCCCAGTATCCTAATTCATGTATGGGTCATTTAAAAAATATAACAAGAATTTTGTAACTGAATTTTTAGTTTATGCAAATCAACTTCTTTCTTTCTGTGAAAATGCCAAGCTTATGTTTTGAAACATTATGAATGATATTTTAATATTTTACAACAGAGATTGGACTAGATCTGTATGATTTAATTCCTCCGTCAAAGTATTAGTTTGGGGCTACAGCTTATTCCCTTAAACTCTCTTCCTGGTCCAGGTACAGACATAGTATTTTTAATCCAGGTCTATCATGTGTCAATTATGACACTGCTGACATTAAGCAAACAGCAACTTCCAGACTCAGGCTCTTTCTATTTCATTTGAAAATGCACTGATAAAGCTTCACATGGGCGTCAGTCTATTACTTAAATCATTTCAATGTGATTTAAGGTTACAAGTAGAATGGATTAGACTTCTTGTAATTGTCATCGAGACAATTTTGTTAACTATACAGCACTGTGCACTGCAATACAATATTTGGACTACTTAACAGAGTGGGGGAATATTAAGTTTGCAAACAAACCAAATTTTTGAAAATCATATTCATGATATGAGACGAACTTTTTGGAGGAAACTTTGTATACATGTCATTTTTTATCACAGCGATGTGCGAATTCGGAAATTTTTATTGCTCTGCTTCCATGATTAGCCAACCAATTTCACATCTGCTGATTCCCTCCCACGCCTTCCTACTTAATTAGTGGGCTCACCTCATCACTGAATTCCTTAAACATACATCTCATCTCGAAACCTTTTCAATTTAGTAAAAAAAAAATCTCACTGAAAGTCAGGGAAAGTCACTGATCTGTACTGTAAAGAGCTCCAACCTTGGATAATGTAGGACTTACTTCCTTTAAAGTGCAGTTAACACTACCAATCATACAGTACTCTACGCTTACAGTGTATTCAGGTTGCCTACAGTATTTCAGCTGCTTAAGGCAGTATGAAGTACTGCGGGCTTTTTCAGCTTGAACTACCGCCTCTTTGCCTATAACCATGGAAACAAAGGCAAATTGTACTGACCTTTTGCCCCTTTACTTGCCGGTATGTATTGATAAAGATACACTTCGATTGGCTCTTGAGCCTGTCCTAGGAAGGTAAAAGCTGAAACAGCCAATTTTGAACTGAAAATGCACAGACAATAGCAAACACTGCCCATGGGATCACTACAACTTGGACCTTTTGTGGTGAATTATTTGGTCATTTGTCTACTACATTTGTAATGTGATTAAACTTCATTTTGGAAATCTTTCAAAACAAAAAGGTCTACCAATTCCTTAACCTTCACTTCTTGATGAAAGAATGTTACAAGGGCTGGTAGAACAAGGTCTAACTAAAATAGGCCACTGAAGTCTATTATAATGTACTATATAGTACTGAAGCATAAATTGCACCACAGTAGCTGACTTTAATTTCAAGTGGTGCTGCAGTAGCCCATGTATGACTGCTATATGTACCATATTAAATTGATTTAGTAGTTCCATGATATTATGTCAAGTAATATCTTCATGGCAGTAAATACTGAAGTAGTTGTGGGATTATGTTTTCATTTGTGTTGATTTAAGAGTAATTTACGCAACTGGTTGTTCAACATTATATCGGAATCATTTAACCCAAATGAAATTTGTTCCTGGCAAACATCCTGTACCAAATATGGCCCTATGCAATAAGAGGTGGTGGGTATGAGTGGCAGGAGCAGCTGCCTCCTGAAATTTTCAAAGCTAAAAATTTTTATCGCATGGATATGTGATACCTCTGAAGATCTTAAAACACACATTGTTTAGATGCGAAATATCTTCAACATACAAGGCACAGAAAGTGCCATTTCTGTTAATATACATGAGACAGGTAGATAGCAAAGAAAGGGGGTGGTAAGCAAAGGGGGAATCCCCACCTTAAAGATACTCTTTTTATTTCCTCTATTAACAACTGTTATTTCGCTATGAAAGTCTAAAAAAGAAGTCTTTTCTACGCAGCTTATAGGGACCTTGGGGCCAATTTTGAAGGAGGGGGGGGCAATGATATTAATTCTGACGATCTTAAAATACATATTACTTACTAGCTGCAAAAAAAAAAAAAAAAAATCAACAAGCAAGGCACAGAAAGTGCCATTTCTAGTAATATGCATGGGGCAGGTACATAGCAAAGAAAGGGGGTGGTAAACCAAGGGGAACCCCCACCTTTATGATATTTTTTTTCTTTTTTCTTTTAACAACTTTAATATCGCTATAAAAATCTAAAAACGAAATCTTTTCTACGCGCTTACAAGGACCGCGAAACCGATTTTGAAGGGGGGGGAGGGGACTCATCATTTGAGCCGCCTACTATGTTCAAGAAAATAAAAGCCTTTTAAGGCGGCTCAAAATGCCCACGGCAGAAAAAGTGGGGGCTAAGCCCCCCCCCGTCTCCTCAGTCCCTGGCTTATTCATGTGCACACATTCCAGGTCAGGCTACTAGTTTTAAGTTTCCCCCATCATTGTTATTTCCTGTAATGTAATTTGGGTACAATTATTGTTGTTAAGCAACGGGAACCCTAACCATAATCCAGCTTCCCTTCCTCCTTGCAAGCCCTCTACATCATTAGTCCTGGCTAGCTGTTGGTCAGGTGGAATAAGGTTTAATGAAAAGATTAAACAAAAACTTACCTTGTTCGAAGTTTGATCTTGATTTTATGAAGTAATGGTGAGTAACAGGTAATGTGAGATCACGTTTGCGCACGCGTGATCAGTCTTTAAAATATGAGGCCCGAGTTATCAGACCTGACATACGGCACACAGTAGACAACTGTACTCATACTGTAAGCTGTTATTAAGATGCCACTTAACATTGACAAACGCTTTCATGAATATGAAGTATCTGGGTGGGAGAGGAGTACACATTACCTCTAACTCACCATTACTTCATAAAATCAAGATCAAACTTCGAACCAGGTAAGTTCTCGTTTAATCTTTTCATTTAATTTCGTAATACGTTCGAGGTAATGTGGGACTTTAAAGCAACTCAGGCCTCTTACCCCCAAAATAACAGAAAACAGCAGATCCCTGCTCCATAAATCTTCTGAATCATTAACAACTTGAACTATCCACAGTTAAAGAAGTTGTTGGTACAACACAACACTGTAGTAAAGTAGTTACATTTGTGCAAAGTTATAACAATATGCTATAGTTTTCAACACTTCTAGTCTCGAAGAAGTGCATATTCAAAACTCTGAGTCCCAACAGCAATGAGTTTATGGTAAAACCTCTAGGTTTGTTCTGAACTCCATCCCACCTGTGAAAGGATTTCTGTAAATGATATGTTAGCTGTCATTGCTTTGGACACCACACCTAATCTTGTAGAGTGTGGTTCAATTTACTGATATCAACACCAGCTTGATACATTAGTTTTCAGAGCCACTTGGCTACAGTATCATGTAACACCTTAGAATGAGGTCTTCGGACACCTACAAATAAACTCTTTATCTTTCACTCTGCACACTTTAGTTATCTTAATGTATTCCACCAAATATGTATATATACATAACCTTCTATCCAGTGGATATGCCACACATTTCAGAGTCATACCTGTTTTGCCAGGTCTGCTATGTCTAAGTAATCCTTTAATAAGAAAGATTATACTGTTACGTAATTTTGATCTTCATATCTTCCACATTCACCACATGCACAGTCTGTTGGCACTGGGTAGATGTCAGTACCAACAGCATACATGTTTTCAATGTAAGTTCCTTGAGACCAAGTTTTGTGGCTGGTGACATTTGTCAAAGTCTACTAAGAACCAGCTCTTAACATCCCATGTGCAATCATATCACAGTTAAGGTGGTCTAAAATAAAAGGCCCCTTTAAAACATCTGCAAATCATTTGATGTTTTCCTATTGAGTACCCATCAGATAAGGTTATTAGTGATGATAGAGCTGCTTGTGCTGTGTTAAGGGCACTGTGTCCAACAGTATCAAACAAATAGTAAGAAATTCTATGACCTGTCCTGGAGTGGCCTGTAATGGATCAATCTTCCATTTAAAACAATTCCAACCACTTCTTCTGGATGTAATCATGTAAACATTGTATTGTTTTTTGGATGAGTTCCTAAACGATGAGAAAATGATTTTTCCAGCTTTGTCTGATATGCCATATAAAATGACAGATTCCCTGGAAATCTGCAACAGAAGAGATGCATTTGTTTGTGAAGTGGGTGTGGTTTCTTTGCAGATGGGTTTGTCAAGAGGAACTTAGTTCTTTAGAGGACAATTGGATCTTTAATTATCAATTTCAATAATCTCGAGAACCAAGGCCGGGTAGGCCATTTGGAGACAACCATGAAGCCGTCAGATTCTTGTCACTCAATCTTAGCTAGGCACCTTCCTATTAGTGCAAATGGGGGAAAAGCATAAAAGAATAGTGGTGACCAGGTTAATGTAAAAGCATCAGTTGCTTCAGTCAGCCCCTGGGTCTGCTCTCCATGAGACATGCCGCCCGACCTGTGCATGCAACCTTGTGGCAAACAGGTCTACATCAGGAACTCCTAAAACTGTGCAAATACTTTCAAACACCCCTCTGTCTAACATCCATTATAACTGATCACTAAATTCTCTGAATTTTTTATTAGTAATTTCACTCTGATCACCTGGAAGGTAGGTTGTGGTTATCCATATATATTTGTATGAATGCACCATTCCCAAATCTTTTTTGATATTTCATTACAAGCAACGGACTTTGTGCTTCCCATAATATTGATATACTGTATGCTATTACTTGTCACTTAAATAGTTTTGTGATGACAGCGCACAGTTTCAGAGGTGCAAAAATGCAATATTTTAGAAAAATTTTACCTTTGACCTCCATTATCTCAGTGCGCCAACGAGATCCCACCAAGGTTTTACTAAAGTAAGTTTAAGGGCTTTGAGTTCTTTCAAGTGAAGTGGTTGAGGGTAAATTAGGGTAAAACTCCTGATGTGGGGGTTTGGGGGAAATATCTCTGTACTTCTTGCAAACTCTAGAATCACAATTTCGTGACGGTTATATTAAGATTGTTAATTTCTGACTAGTGTCCATATATACAAAAATAAAACCATTGGAAATTCATTGGGATAATGTTTACGATGTATTTGCTCTACCTTACATGTGATGCGAAATTGCCTCAAATAGGATAAAATTGGTAGTCAGGTCTGAGTTTTGACCTTAATTAAGTTTGTGTGTCAGCGTGGTCCCAATAGATTATCAAGTGAAAAATGCTAACAAACAAAAACCTCAACGAATGTTACAAAACATTGATGCGATCATGTTGGCCCTGATGCTTAAGGCTGCCTAATGTGCCCCTACACAGCCAGGTTTAGGCTAATTATGCATAACATACTGATACTTTGAGAATTTAGAAAAAAATCCTGAACGACTCCCAGACATCCCAAGTTGCTTTGTTCATTTTTATTAACAGTACACTGTCTGTATTACTTGTTGCCATTTAAATAGTTTTGTGATGATGGCGCACAGTTTCAGAGGTGCAAAAATGTAACATTTCAGAAAAATTTTACCTTTGACATCCATTATCTCAGTGCCCAAAAGAGATCCCACCAAGGTTTTACTAAAGTAAGGTTAAGGGCTTTGGAGTTCTTTCAAGTGAAGTGGTTGAGGGTAAACTAGGGTAAAACTCCTGATGTGGGGGTTTGGGGGGAAATCTCTGTACTTCTTTCAAACTCTATGAAACAAAAGTGGCTTTTTACAATGTGTCCTTCATAATTTGCCTATACAACTGGAAAAAGGCCGTGGCCGGCCCGACTTAAACCAATTGGTTAGAAACTGACTCCAGGGCCTTAAAACCTCATGTAACTTTAATTGCAATTCTATATAACATCATGGGTATGAAAATGATAAGGAGTTTTCCTTAGTTTTCGACACCAATTTTGGTGATCGTTTTTTCCCAGGTTTTGGTGTAAAACACCCGCCCCTATCTTTTGAGAAAGGCGACTATTCCATAGGTTCCCCCGTGGTAAATGTATTATTTTTCTTTTATCTTTTGATGTAATTTTGAGGAATGTAGCTTCAACTACAACAAACATCTAAAGCACAGCTGGACGACTGTGCATATGAAGTCATTAACAATACCTGACACAAATGCACGTGAAGTTGAAACATTAGCATACAGCACATGGTCATGGGCTCGCACACCGCCTTGGCACTCTGGAGAGTCAACGGAGATGTAACTGGTTATAAAGGCTTTGGGTCCTTGCAAATTAATAACCACGATGACTTAGTGAATGCTTTTTGGTACTGCATCTTTATCTGGTATAGAGCATATTTCAAAATGGGTTAACACATACCATGAAAAATAAAATGCATTAGTTGATGATAATATGTATTTGTTTTAATAGGTAACACATTTGTATGTCAGAATTAGAAATTGATTTTATTCCAAATGAGTGATATCTATGTTTGTAGGGATAATCATTGCCACCTGTATTTTGACATGTCATTTTCCTTGAAATTACTGCTTTTAACAAGTTTACAAAAAATATTATTAACAGAAGGTTATGGACTATCTACTGCACTGTTGGTTATTTAAATATGTAAGCTTTAAATAGATTGAAGCAATTTAAGAAATATCTCAGTATGCTCTGTCAGTATATTGGGCAACCGCAAAGCAACTTTTAATGTCATTCCATTACATTATTTTCAAATAAAATATTTTCCAGGCAAAATATGAGAAACCAAGAACCATACAACTATCTAAGCTATCTCATATTATTGTAAACTTGTCAAATAAAACACTAAATATTCATTTATGTTTAATATTTTGATTCATTTTATGATTTTTTTTGAACGTCATTCCGTTACGATATGATATTTCCATAATGTCATTCCGTTACGATAAAGGTTATCATTATAGAATTTCAACTTCTTTGAGATAATTTTCATACACCATCAAGGTTTATACCCTAAAAAATTTGCATAATTGTAGACCAACACTTTATCATGTAAATCTTACATATTCAACTGACACTTAATTAAGAAAATATGTACCGTACAAGTGTCATTCCGTCACATTATTTAATTTTACAAGTATGACATTCAGCTTTGCCATTGCAGCTTCAAATTTGTAACTGTTACAATGAATATAGGCTCCATAGTAATAAAAGATGTATACTGCACCCTGCTGCATAGATGTGTCAAAATCATTTTCCGATCCACATCAAAAAATTTCAATATATTTGGCCTGAACACAAGTAACGAGTCTAGGTGCTCACTACGGCTGAAAATGGAAAGATACGGATCTGAATCTTTACACGTAAGGAGAAAAATGGCTTTTCGTATGACATGTGATGCAACTGGTCTGGTCTGGTCTGACTGGTCTGGGAGCGGGACCCTCCCAGACCAGTCAACAAGATGTTGCCGTAGATCTCACACGGAGAGAGATATTTCTCCAGGTGTAAACATGGAGATTCGTATCTCTCCTTTTTCGGCCGCGGTGAGTGAGAGTTCCGCTCCCAGACAAGTCAGCAGGATGTGCCACAGATCTCACATTTAGAGCTACTTTTCTTCCTAGTTGCAAAGAATCAGATTCGTATCTTTCAAAATTCGACCACAGTGAGCACCTATATTTGTTACTCCTGTTCAGGGCAGGTGGATTGAAATTTTCAGATATGAATCGGAAAATGATTTTAACATATCTATGCAGTAGGTTTCCCAGACCAGTCCACAGGGAGTGACCGCAGATCTAACACGGAGCACCATTTGTCTCCTTGTCTGCAAAGAATCAGATCCGTATCTTTCCCCATTCGGCTGTAGTGAGCGCCTAAACTCATGTTCAGGGCAGATATATTGAAATTTTTCAGACACGGATTGGAAAATGATTTTGAAATATCTATGCGGTAGGGTTCCGCTCCCAGACCAGTCAGCGGAAAGTGGCAGCAGATCGATCTCACATGGAGGGCCATTTATCTCCTTGTCTGCAAAGATTCAGATCAGATTCTGTATCTTTCCCAATCCGGCCGCAGTGAGTGCCTAAACTCATGTTCAGGGCAGATATATTGAAATTTTCAGATATGGATCAAAATGAGTTTGACACATGTAAGCAGTAAGGTTCCACTCCCAGACCAATTAGCGGGATGTAGCCGCAGATCTCTCTCCCCATTTTCACCTGTAGTGAGTGCCTATACTTGTTATTCGTGTTTAAAGCAAATATCTTGAAATTTTTAGATATATCGGAAACTGATTTTGACGCATCTATGCAGTCATCAGATCTCACACGAAGAAGCTCAGCTAAAACTATTAAAGTTTAATAAAACAGCACACCTCCATCAAGTTTGCGAAATATCATTATCACAATTCCAGAACTTGCAGATATATATGGAAGTAAACAATGAACAATGTCGGATGCAGAACCATATAAAGTTGCTCTCAGTTTGCTTCAGTAGTACACCACAACTGTTTGAATTTATTGAATGTACAGTATGTATCTCCAGTGTACTCTGAATCTGACTTTGAATCATTTTGGATTCAACAAATTTGATAGAAAATGCCAACATGTCATTTACAATATACAGTGTGCCATTTTATTACAAAATTGCAAAATTTTGAGTGCATTCTGTTCCAACATATGCAAGACATGTATTGTGGATATACTAGCTCACCATTTAAAAAAAAATGCTGCATATGCCAACTACTGTTCTCTTTTGGAATTATTGTGCTATCTACGTAGTGAAGAAATGCTGCGTCATTATGAAATATCATCATTTTTGCATGTAACATACCCCATTCATCATATTTCTTATTATTTTGTACTTGATTTACAAGGTTTTGACATTTATAATAAGGTACCCTGTGTCACATGATCACATTATCATTTTCTCACATGAAAAATTGATGCGTCATTCCGTAACAATATGAGATGTCATTCCGTTACAAAATAACTTTTACAAGAATGCTTCGCATACATTAAACCTGTTTGATATACCCTGTTAATTTGTCTTATTCTGATTCACATTAGATTATAGTATTTGAAAACCAGCATGTGAAAGTTCCTAGTATTTTTATTTAGATAGAAATTAGTATTGAACACAAGTTTTAAATTTTAGTATTTCTATCTTGTCATTCCGTTACGAAATTTTAGAGTTGGTTTTTCTTGAATAAAAGTAAAAATTTAAGTGTTGATCAGCTGTTCTTTGTTCTAAGGTTTAAATAGATGAAACCTGTTCTATAACATATCAGCATTGATTAGTTGTATTCATTGTTAAATTTCTATGCATAAGAATATCTATCTCTGTCATTCCGTTACGAAAAAATAATTTTGAAATATGCTCTATAAACAAGTTTTTGCTTAGTCTTTCTCCATTCAAACACCAGTGACGCGCTGTTATCGGAATGACAGACTACACCTTTCAATATGCAAAATAATACAATACTGTACTTTATCTCTAAGTCTACTGAATGTCTTCATTTGTTCTGGCTACCTGAAATGGTAATATGGGAATACATGTGCTACCGTGATGGTCACATGGGTTAAAACACTGGGATACTATCATTTGTTCAGTTTTTTAATCCTCATTATGCAAACCGTAACTACCACATACTCTCTCACATGTTATTTGCAATGATGTTTGGGATAAATTGATTCTGGAGTCCTTGGTGAAGCCACCTGAAGTGAAACTGAGTATCCTCCAGATATTAGTTTTGCCTCTTAAATCAGGGGTGGGGAACCTCCCGCCCGCGGGCCGTATGCGGCCCGCGAGACCATTTCATCCGGCCCGCGAGGCAATTCATATATGTAAATTCAGAATCACTTGAAAAGTAATCGAAAGTAATCTAGTTTTAGCACACGGTGCCAACCGTTTATCCTGCTTCTACAGTAACACTTTTTGGGTATTTGACGTAAATCTGCTGTGAAACATCAGTATATTGCTAAAACCCCGCATGCACAATGTAACGTGCCAAGCGTTTTTTATACATAAATCAGGTGCAGAATCCTAACTTTTGGAGAAAACGGAATAGAAGCTTTTCGTGGCAGAAAGGCTACAATCCGCTACATAACATTGTACAGAATTACATTATCACATGTGCAGGTCTATCTTGTAGAGTACGAAACTCAGTGGGTTTTGTATCTATTCCGTTTGTTTCGGGAAGCGGTTTTAGACTGCTTCTTCGAAGAGTAAATTATACGTTAGAAATTGAACAACTTTGCAATGTAACCCGAGGAAAAGATAAAGTTGGTTTAAAAACAGCATGTGCTCATTCATTATTACTTCATACATAAGTTAAAAGATAAATGGTCATATTGTGATACTTCTGGTCTGTGTAGCCTTGCACATTCTATGTCACTTAAAGATAGTGGATGAATACTCTCTTTCCTATAAATCATTAAAAATCCTATAAATTCCGGGTACTTCGTCCCCAGTGTTTGCCTAGACTTTCCCCTAGACTACACCAGGGCCTGTTTGGGACCCATCGGCCTGCGCCCTATGAGGGAAGCTTATTGCACCTTCTGTGTGTGCGGTTCGCGAGTGGATTATGACCTTCAAAACGGCCCGTCAAAGAAAAAAGGTTCCCCACCCCTGTCTTAGATGTTACTTGGATATTGTACGTTGTTTTTTTTTTTTTTTTTTTGCTTGTTTTTTTGTTTATCTGTTTGTGGTGCATCTGTGGTCTTTAACTTGCCATGTATTGTACAGGTGAAAGCACAACTGCATTGCAGTGAAGAAAAATTTTCCCACACACAGTCAGTACAGTGCGATAAATGTTTGACTGTGCTCAAAAAGTGATTATGAGTAATGATTTTATAGATTGAGAAACACATGCAAATAGTTTTATGGCTCTTATTCGTTTTCGTCAGACTGATTGGAAAATGTAATTCATGTATTGTCAGTTTCGTCACTAAAATAAAGGGGGGGGGGGTTACATGGTTATTGAAAAAGTCAGTTACGTCAAAAAAAAAAAAAAAAAGAAACTACCAAATTGTAACGCACTTGAATCTAAATAATAATAAATTTGGAGCACACTTTAGTAAGAATTACATAGTCAAATATACGAAGTTTGTCGCCAATAGCTAATCTTGATAGGTAATAGATGTAGAAAGTTCTACTATAGAGGTGGTTGAAGATAAATGAGGATTAAATTAAGTTTTTACCCAATGAACTGATTTCGCCCCGGGTAAAAACGCCCACTTAAAGCTGGGGTGTGAAGCGTATATAAATAGTGATGTTTATATGCTGATTAAGCATAATGCTGTAATTAACTCTTTTAACATATAATAAAATGATAAAAATAAACAACACTTACATATGAGGAAAATGTGAACTGATGAAGACTAAACCTGTGACCGGAATTTTTTAAATCTTTTTTTGTTATATTTTTCAATACCCCTGAAATAAGTTAATACAATTTTTCTTTATATCATTACTATATACTAAAATTGTTCTGAATATACATATGTTCCATCCTATCACACGCTATGTCATTTTTTACAAGCAGAGAAAAAAGTTTTCCGGGTATTGTACCTCATGGGCGTTTTTATCCCAGTTTACCCTATTCAATGGAATCTTGTTGGCACACCAAGTTATGAGGTCTTGAGAACTGAATGGAGGGGCTGTTCGTCAAGGTTTCAGGTCAGCATAACATGGCGCGCCAATGAGATCCCAACATTTTTTCCACTTTTGCTGTGTACCCACAGGATGATTTAAAAATATGTTTTCCTTTCATTTAGATGTGTTGGGCATACACATTTACATAATGGAAATTTGGCTTTAAATGGCTTGAATGATTTATTGTATATGCATTAGATTTCACTATTTTCTTACCACAATACCAAAAGTGCAATGGACCTAACATTTGTGATTTGTCACTATTGGTGTGATAAGATATGACGGTATTCTTTTTCAAAGTTGATCTGAAGACTCAAAGATGGAAGACCACTTGGTACAATCTTAAAGGTACAACCTGTTAATTATATAGTTTCCTTTTTGCCCCTCCTCAGATTTAAAGGGCAATTCTCGTCATCCCAGATAGTTCCAGTTCTCCCATTTGGTTCCTCCCATCACTGTATAAATCTCTTCGTGCAGACACAAACCTGTTTTATTGCTTCGGACCATTTTCTAGTGAGCCTACAAGGTTGTAATGTGTAATCCGAACACTCTCACTGCATTGTGTGGAATGTGAGTTACTCTGCATCGTTTGAATTTTCAAACTTTTATGTCAATCAAGGAGCAGGAACCAACTGAGAGCTTTGATACCCCTATACCACAAATGTACTTTTGGGTGATGACTGCTCGTCGTTAAGCGATCAATAAGTGTCCTAAAATACACCTCCTAGTCCTAGGATGACAGCTAATGTACCTGCTCTAGAGAAAACTAGAGTCACAGGTGCCGGTACTGAAATTTGTTTAAGATTATACACTCTCTACACATTATTGAGCCAAAGCAATTGTAAACACACTGACTGCACAGATCATCACTTTCCAACAAAAGCAAAGCTATTACTTTAATTAATACTATCTTAGAGCAGTCACTTATTTCATTTCTGGAGATATGATCATAATATTCCTATCTGTTTGAGCGGATTTTAGACAGGCTACCTGTTAAAGTACTCTTGGTAGCTGTATCATACAGCAGGCACCATGTATATTATTCAGCCTAGGATGTCAATGAACTTCTTGATACTAAAAGACCTTTTAGGTTAATACCCAAGTCAAACCTAGTTTATCTCCAAATTAACTGGAACATGATCCAGAATGATAGTAGTACTCAATGCAAATGTACTGTATAAAAATCAGACCTACTGTATAAAAACTAGACCTATACTATACTCGACTATTAATTTACTACACAATACACCAGTACCATCACAAATGTGGAATGAAGAAATTTGTGGTGACTAATTCTGTATGAATATCACTTTTTTTAACTTTCTGTACACAAAACTGTGCTTTGTAAAACTAAATAGGCCTACATTAATTCAATGTTGTGGAGCTATACACCGGAACATAATACACCTCTCATTATTTGCGTGAACACAAGCAGCTGATAATATGCCAAAATGTGTGAAGTAAGAATCTTTTTGCATACAAGTATCCATAAGTAAACCTACAGTTTCTCCTGTATGTAGCAAGCCTGGCCATACGGTAATGGTACATTATCTCTCATTCAGTAAATACAAGGGAATCTGTATGCATACAAGTACCCATGATAAGACTACAACAGTTTTCCCAGACCGGCGGGTAGCTGGAGGCTGCCCCAAAGCCAGACATATGGCCATCCTACATTCAGTTACCATACTTTAATACCCCTTTGAATTATGGAAAAAGAAATTGCAAAGCTAATAGACCAGGGTGACTGTATCCAAATTCCCAAAATGGAGGACAGGATCACCTTAAACCACATTAGGTCACTACACACCAGTGACGTGTACACTATATTCTCATGCACATGACCACCCAGCTATACACGTAGTAAGCGTGAGCTAGTTATAGTGACTGCACATGCAGGCTTACCGTCTGTGGTCATCTGCAATTGTGACCCACAAGTGCCAAGATATATCCCCGAATTTATATCCCAGATTTATCCCAGACTTATCACAAATTTATGTTCCCAGATACTGTACTATCCCGAGATGAGATAGAGCGGACATTTTTATGTTGTAATGTTGTCTGTGGCAGGAATTTATTTATTAAAGATTAGTTTTCTTTCATTTTCAATTTGTAGAGTTTTTTCATTGTGACCTACAACAGCAGACCTTTAAATACAGTAGGTGGACAAATCAACGTCCGGTGTTAAGTAACACAAGTTGAAGGCTAGGCTTTCCAAAAGCAGGACAATCCAGCGAAAAGGCAAACGTACTCTATGGCCATCCTATAGTTTATGCAATAAGATGACAATACTCGGCAATTCATGAACCATTGAGCTGATGAGGCATTATAATTTTCTCTTAAAATTTGACAAAACGTGCACAGCGTCACACTCAGTCTGATAGCCAGTAAAGTGCCCGAAGCATCAGCACTAATTTATTCTAGAGTCAGCAAAATAATCCTCCCTCCCAAATACCTTAACATTTCTTTTCAAATATTACATCCAATAGAGAGTTCCCTAGCCATTACGACCAACGAAAATTTACTGACAACCTTTTTATGGCATTAGGCACTTAAATGTTATCAAAATTTAATTTGAAAATGTGTTGGACAATTTCTATAGACAGGACCTGTTATCCATATTAATGTGTTTAAATCATTACTTCAAATTGCAAAGTCATGTTTATAGGTGTATTACATACTGTTTACTTACCAAATTATATATCTTCACTTTTCCAGAGTTTCTATTTCCAGTCACAATCCTGCCTTCGTCTGATATTCTGATTATAGAGACATCAGATTCAACATTTACGGTTAGGAACGATTTGTTTTCAGAGAGAAGATAGAAGATGATTTGTTGCTGACCAGTGTGACCCCGATACCATAAGACTGCAGTCAGCCCAAGTTTGATGTTCACTGCTATACAGTATACCTTGCTGTCGTAATGAACTGTAGTGTATTCTGTTAGTCTACTACCGCTATCTTGACTGTATGCAATAGTTCTGCCTGGGAACACTCCTGTACGTACGTATAATCTGTCTGCTGCTGCTACCATGTCATAGAGCCAGCCTTCAATTCCTTTTAATCTGATTGATTTGATTCTATTCAAATCATTATCATAGATATTAATAATGTCTGATCCATATCCGACAAAGATCTGACTCCCACTGACAGACAAACACGTAGTTGTATCATTCTCTTTACGAGATCGTAAGACTACATCTCGGTTATAATCTATGACTTGTACTTTATCGTACCAACAAGTTACTATTTCTGCAGAATTCGGTTTTACAAATGAAATGTATCGAGGCCCTGTCGTTTTGTGTGTAAATTTATTGTGATATAATAACGTTGGTTTACCTCTAGAATCAGAATTGTCAACAATACTGCCGTATATAGACACATATGATTGGTATTCGCGGAAACCAGAAATAGCAATATTACCGGACGAACAGAGAGATATATCGTGAAGCTCCCAGCCATCTTGTTTCGCGTATCTACTATCCTGAATAATATGTAGGCTGTGTGGGAAAGCGAAAAGAAATTTGAAGGTCATTTTGTTAGTGGGTGTCCATGGCAACAAGGACTGTGAAGGGAAAAGTGGGTAATGATAATTGGATTATCTGTGGTCTAATGTATTGATAGTATAGTGTAAGGAAGTGTTACAATGTAAACATTTAATGATTTGGAAGAAATATTAAGGATGTTATGGGCATGTTAGATGATGAATGGATTGCAACTGATAAAAGTAATAAGGTTGTAGAAAATGATTAGAGGGTAAATAACTATTTAATAAGTAACTTGTACTTTCTTTTAGTCACGGACACACAGAACTAGAGGAATATTGGACTAAAAGTTATACTGAAAAAACATTCAACTTAGTAGTATAAGACCAGGGAACTGATGCAGCGGAGGAGTGGCCAAGGGTAGGGGTGGGATGACCGAGGATAATGGTATGCTGAGAGTAGGGGTGCTGGTGGTTGAGTGGGATGGAGAAAGAGTTTTGCAAACACTATATGGAAGGTACAGGTCATTAGTAAGGTACAAATACACTTGGCAGCGTTATGGTTAGCTAGAAATTGTTCCTTTATAACAACTGTTACACTGAATTCTACCAATCACTTTTCACCTTAATAAAGATGTCATTTTGATTACATTACTGTCAGCTAATATATGTCCTGCCAGTAGGTTAATACTCCCTTTTATTCGTTTAATATGCTTGATGTAGGTTACATGAAAGTATGACATCTGAAAAATCTGCTGCTTAAAATGGAGAAAAACAGAGAAATTACTAATTTACTAAATTACAAACGTTTTATTAGAACTGCTTCTAACAGTAAAACCATTGGTTTTGAAAATCCATGGCATTCTAAATAAGTGATAAGATATAAAATCAAAACTTTGTCATGATAGGAATATTTGTAGATATTATGATGACTTTTTAAAGCAGAAAAATAAAGTTTTATTCCAAACATTCATCAAAAGTTACCTTCACTTTTGAAACAATTATATAATTTCTTTCACAGATCCATACGCTTTTATTACTAATTTAGTCATAACCATATTCATTGATTCAGTAATCAATATATGACTATTTAGCACTATTGGAAATAGACACTGGGGTCATCAATTATAATAAGCGCACACTGGGAAGTTATCCCCAAATTCTTTGGGACAGAGATTCTATTTGAAAAATTAAAATAGAAGTCCATATCATCAAATAGCAGCTGGGTCACTGTGAAACTGAGGCTGTCTCGTACATGCAAAATAAGGGTTGATTCTGAGCTACCTGACATTTTCATTAATATTTGGACCCAGGTATCATTGGAGCCCTTCATGTTTGTTTCCCAGCAATGCTGCTACAGAAGCATTGCAATAATCCAGAACTTGTCTGCATTTTTCTGATTTTTCAAAATAAAAAAAAAATTACCCTTCTTTCAACATAACACTACTAAAAGTTGAAAATTTGTACGACGTTTAAACTTTTGCGCTGCTTTCCACAGAGTACAGCTTCTCACGAAATAAGAATATCAAGGTGTTCAGATGCTAAGCTTTCTCCAGATTTAGAATATTACAATTTGTTTTCTCTGACAATGTACAGGAATTTGTATCTAACAAAAAGTCACTTAAGCAAATTCTAAAGACTTTCATAATCTTCAAAATTCAGCTCAATCTTTTTTAGCATAGCCACAAAGTGTACGTTTTTTTTTAATTCACATACGTTATCCCCAATTATGCCAAGATGTTCTGTTTTTTCGTCAATATTTGAATGTGATCTTAATGTGATGAAAAAAGTTACAGTTTTGCGTTCATATTTGACCTTGGAAGTGCTTGGTAATTTTGCTATTTGACCTCTGGTGATTTCAGCTAACCTCTGACATCTGACAAAACTCATAGGGTTTTCCGACGGACTAAAATTAAATTCAACACCATGTGAAGTATCCAAGCTCCCGAACTTGAGATATCCTGTAAACAAGGTATTCAGAGTTGGACTCCAGTGACCTCAGATGACCTTTGACCTCCATTAAAATAATAGGGTTCTACTTCTGACCATAAGGCATCCACAAACTAAGTATGAAATCTATCCAAGCTTTCTACCTGGAGATATCGTGTTCACAAGGTTTTCAGAGTTTGGTCCCCTGTGACCCCAGATGACCTTTGACCTCAACCAAAACAATAGGGTTCTTTTTCTTACCATGATGCATCCACATGCCATGTATGAAATCTATTCAAGCTTTCTAACTTGAGATATCATATCAACAAGTTTATGAGGCTTTGACCACGGTGACTACAGATAACCTTTGACCGCCACCAAACACAATAGGAATCTACCTATCATAATGCATACACATGCACCTACAACCCATAACACAATTATGCACATACTATCGTTTAAAGACAAAAGTCCAGTGAAGGAATGTTGGAGTGGATTCGCGGATGCGCAGAAGGGATCTTGCTTCCACGTCTTGAGTTATCTGAGAACGACCCACAACACAATTTTACACATACTAGTGTTTAAAGACATAATATATCTAAGTACAGGGGAGGACCATTTGAGAACGACACACAACACAACATAATAATAGAGTACATTGTGTTTGCATTGGACTGGCAGATTTATATTTCAAAGATGACCATACATTAATGAACTCTCGAACTTAAAAATGATACATGCAAAAGTACTATATTTACAAAAAAATATTTCATTCCTTTCTTCTTGACATAATGTGATAACAACCAGTTAAACACGTATATGGAAACCTGGAAAAACTTGATGAACTATACACAAACTAAAAAAGTATTTCTATCACACTTCCAAGCACCTTTAACCGATGTCCACGTTTAAGATTCTGTTTCTGGAAATTTTCTCTTGTTAAAACCTCTGTTTGTTAACACATAAGAATAATGATGACCTAAAATGTGAAAACTATTATATAAATGAGCATATGGCAAAAGGTCATTAAATGATGAGTGTCATCTCTCTTAAACGTGTAGATTACAGCTAGTGCATACAACATACCAAATACGTGGACTTCCGCAAAAAATGTTCAAATCATATATGTCAAAGTTCCTTGCCAAAAAAGCTGAATGTAAATACATATCAAGGTGAAGAACTCTAAGAATCTGAAAGTTACTATTTCTTACTATGACTACTCAGTTTAAAAATATACTGTACGTTACATTACATGAGTCGAACTCCGTCCTTGGGATTATTTCACATGCTTTGACGCTTATAATCGAACGTGAAATGCAACCATTGCAATGCGACTACTCTTACATTATTTCCAAAACTCCCTCCTCTCTCCCCCAAGAAAAAGAATCGTCTAATGGAGACCTCTTGTTGTAAGAAAATTAGTAGCCCTACTACTCAAGACAGTAAATGCATCTTAGAAACATTTACAGGACTGATGGACATCAATCTTATTACGTACAAATATATAATTTGCATGACTCTTTAGTGATAACTGTACATTTTCTTCGGAGTGACGCGTACATTTTTTTTTAAACTCAACAGCTTTCTAACAATAATTTGAAGGTGGATGTTGAGCCGGTGGGACAAGCTAATGAGCTCAAAGTCTAAGAATTTTGTCATAAGGCATCATCATTCATGTGATGTTTTAGCAAATTCGGAATGCGATGCACATGCCGGTAAGATAGGCTGCAGCGGTAAAGAGGGAGGCCAATTTATTTTGGCGACAATTGCTTGTCAGGAATAAAATTGTATGCGCTAGGTTATGGTATAGTAATTGTGTATAAATATCAGTCAATTTTCTCTGAAATTCTGCTGTGGTATTGTCACATGGCATTGACTAGATTGTAACATAAGCCAAATACTGCAATCTGATTCGGGCAGGTTGTCACATCGATCCGCATAGCAAGTGTGACAATATACCCCAACCCGCTATTCTAACTTACAATATTTAATCCGCGAAATAAGTACATTGCACAAACACGAGCAAATGGATTATTTTTAAGGCATTTTTGAACATTATTTCCCGGCAGTACAATGATCAGTACCATTCAAAAATCCAGAACATTCCTTTTTTTCTTGAGAGGCTCGGAATATGATTGTCAGGTTAACTTTTTTAAAGATTCTGGAAAGTGCTTTCACAAAGACGTGGGGGACTGGTTCCTGAGTAACAACGGTCCGTCCCCATTCCCCCTACTGTAATACATCTTTACAACATATTTGAGCAGAGTGAACTCCTCACCCAAGAAATATTTTAGGTTATGGACACTGCAGTGGGGTCTCCTTTCGAATTATCATTGTAGGTCATGCTTACAGGGTCTTGGAATCACACTGTGCCTACATGCTGTACTAGCGTTTAGATCGCAGTGATCGACTCATGCTTATCTACTCATTACCTAACGATTACCTAACGTTAGGCTGGTCCAAGACTATGTATAGTCTGACTCTTGCCAAGCCTATACTACTGCAGTACTCAGTGCCTGTGTTAAGTTACAGCTGACCTAATGCTTTGTTATGTACGTACACTGCAGTCCTAACTGTTAGATTATGCACCATGATAAGCATGTCAACGATTGTTATATGGTAATTAAAGGCCCAGTCGCAGTTTGTATAATGAGAAAGTTAACCGCCAGAAATGAAGAACAGATGAAAACTACCTTCATTAACTTGATGACCGTTTCGAAGCTTTTAACCTACTCACAAGTGCCATCATAGCTTCCCCTACTTAGGAATCACGAAGCTTCAGCATGACGATTTCCAGCCAGAGTTCAACTTTCACACAATGCAGGCGAAGAGGCTCATATGCTATGTCTAATTTAGGGCAACTGTAAGTTTGGAAGCAAGGTGCATCGACGTCAGGGCGTCGCCATGGACCGAAAGAAAAGCGAATGACAGAGATGTGGCCAAATGTGGTGTTTCGTTAAAGGTTCGTGTTGACACCAATCCTTTATACAGTGCCAAACACCAGCAGTATAACTGTTCTCCATAGCCTTCTTAACGTTAGGCCTAACAAAGCCTAGGCTTGTAATATTTACCATCGTTAGTCTAAACATTGTAAGCGCACAGACCCTACAGGCTACATTAATGCCAGGTCTAAAGATTTTTCACTTAACACCAAAGAAAGCACCAAAGAAAGTAGCTTTATTAATAAATGCTTTATCAAGTATACCTAAAAGAGGGTACTAAAATATGAATGAGTAAAGGATACTACCGTTGTTCACTTGATGAAGACAGTAAACAAAATGTTAAGTCGCAGTAAGACGTACAGTACCAAGTATGTTCTCCAGAAGTTTATGTTTTCATTATTTTCATGAACCGACATAACATACGTAGGGGGTGGGGTGGAAAAGGAATTCCTCTAAATAGTGACAGCGATTGAAATTAATAAATCCATGAAAGAAAAATAAAGCAACTGTTTTTGTTAATAGAACTGTATAAGGAAAAGAACTGTTGAAATATCCCTAACAAAAGATGTCAATGAGAATTATACTGAGGTGTATACCTTGCTACAACAAATTCAATGTGTAATACAATAAAAACTAGAACACATGAACAACTCATGATTTTACATTTTTGTGTGGGTAACACACCAGAAGCAACACAGCAGAAAGCATGAGCCCTAGGCTTTGCCTTCTAGCTACTTCTCAGGATCAACAAATGCCTGATGAGGGTGACTGTATGGTATAACATTGAAGTACATTTTGAGAGCATGTTTCATGAACCATTCTTTTAGAGTTAGGCATATTGGATGATACCCCTGTGGTGCAGCAACGGCTGACCTTATTTTTCCCAATGGGCACAGTACCGTTATGACCGCAGCAAACCGCCACAGTTTTTCCAGAACTCTCCCCATCATAGAAGCAATTTTGTTCGAACCGAGTTCAAGATGTGGAGTGGCAGCAACCCCCACCCCCCCCCAAACACACACACACACAAACACACACTGAGCCGCTGAAGTTTGTATGCCTGTATAAATCATTGCATGAATGACATCATCGTTATTGATGGTTTCATTTGTTGATCACCGACAAGTGCTTGGATGCGAAGTTGCCCACATGCTTTCCAGCTTCAATATTTATATTGTAGAAATTTGTTCACTGGGGACTAGGGTGAACTTAATGCATGGTTTAATATATACTCAGAACGAAGTGCTTAGAACTTGAGACTGTAGATTCGTGTATTTGTGGGGCAGAGATCAAATGGACAGCGAATAGCCTATTAAAACACCTAGACATGGTATTGTACATTTAAATATGAAAGTTTTGGTATATTCCATTGAATGTTTCGCTTTTTCCAGGGACACTGAGAACTGGCACAGCGGGCAGACATCTGAATCATAGCACAAGGCATGAGGTCTCATGTGAAGGATCATAGCAGTAAGTATTAAGTGATTCTTTGCTAGGAAATAGGTATTTGGATTGCAAAATAAACTCAGGCTCTTGAGCTTATTGCAGCAGAGTAAATGACTGTGTAAATTGCTGGGGTCTGTTTAGGGCCGACCATAAATGTGATCGATGAAGTTATTTTGGTGTTACTGTATTACAGAAGGTGTTACAAAGTTTGATATCCAGGGGTAACACCAGAATTTGCCTGCATGGATACTCAAACTCTGGACTGGGCTCAAACCCCTGATCCTCGCACCCAGTTGCCAGAAGGATATTTAGCAACAAGCCGATAAACAGACTGACAAGGTATTGGCGGGGGAGATCTCAGCCCTGGATATAAGTTGAGGGGGTATGACATATACGGAAATGAAATTTGGGTATGTTAATTGTTTACTTTTGGAAGCGCGGGAAGCAATATTCCGGAGGGCTTTGCCTCCCTGTCTCTACATAAGCTATGGGCTTGGACCATTGTAGCATTAACGCACAATTCCTGCAATACAAATTTGGGGTCTAACTGCAGGGTCTTTTTGAGAAAAACTGAACATTTTGGGGTTGGGGGCAGAGAGGAAGGAAAGCAAGATTAAGTAAAAGCATAGGAATGATTACTTCTTGTGGGGACTACACTACTTTATCATTCCCATCGGCTCCCTGATGAAGTCTGGAAATTATTTCCCTCATTGGGGATATGGACCCCCACCCTGTCACCAACCTAGTCCACATCACTTTATCTTATTCCCATCACTTTATTATCAGCTGTTATTAATGACAATATGGGTAACTTGACCTCTTTGCTGAAAAGAATGCAAATCATCCCAACAAGTCAGGATGAAAGAGCTAGAGGAGGATCCTTACTGTAATGTCATCGAAAACTCTGATTCAAGGTATACTTTACCAACAGCCTGCAGATGTCTGGTTGTACTCATGGGTATTGCTCCTGAGGTCAACACCCTCCCCCTTCAGATGTGGATGAGGGGAGGAATGTTAATATATAAAGATAAATGAGGTTCCTTTAAAATGATATTCTGTTTCAGCATTAGACAGTTGTTGTAACTACTTACTGTGTAAAGAGAAGCTATTATGGTAAAGCATATTAACCAAGTACACTATGTACTTAAACCTTTCTAGGCTCCTCAAGTCTGACATCTTAGCCACTAATCTATGGCATTCTCTTACTCCTAACGTACTAGGACGTATTGTTTTTCATTGTGGGAGACTGTCCTGGTGAGGGTTTTAGGGAAGGGGGAAACCCAGCCCCTTATGGCTATGTAACGTGGCTCATATGCAAAATGGGGCTATGATCTTTGACAAAGCTTTAGAACTGTTTAAAAGAATTATAGTCAGATAATCCTGCAAGCTGTTTCTGAGATGATATTTGGGGGACGTAAATCCATAAGGTAACTACACAAGTTAACCAACGCAAAACAAAAAATTTGACTTATGATGGTATTGGGGAGGCACTTGCGAGTTACTTGCTTGTACACAAAACTCTAGTTTTTACAGCTAGGGGACGACTGATTTCCTGAACACTGATGGTAAAGGTTATTGTGAAATGATTTCATAATTATGCTGTATGCTAAAACTATAAGGATTTAAATGCCTACCACCACGTAATGACAAAATAATTCCTAGACACACATATTTCACCCACAGTTCTCCTTCATGCTCACTCGTTTCTTTACATGATATAAGATGTGGAGATATGTTTTTCCTCTTCCACAATTTACAGTTAAGGTTTAAAAATCACATCTTAATGGGATCAGAGAGATGGACACCTGTTCCAGTGCAGGAACCAAAAGAGCATGCCTAAATCCTTCAGCTGATATAAGGTGTTTACAGGAAATGCTCTCAGGAATCAGGACAATCAACTATGAAGATAGCCTTTAGTACTCTAAGAAGATGAATGAAAGCTCTCACAAATTATCAACCCATACAAATCACATCTAGTGGCATATCTTTTGGAGGAGCAATAATTTTGCTTCACTAGTCACTTTATAAGTAATTCTCCTAAACCCTTCCTCTCTGAAACAGAAGCACACCTCCTGAGAATTAGGACATTGTAATGGTTAAGTTGAGTTACAGGTATCGTTTTACTGGCAGTGTAACAAAAATGGGTTTGTCAAGCATCAAGGCCTCTAACACAGAAACTGAGTGTAATGAAACAAAACCCATGGATATTGCAGGTTATTAGCCTTAAAGTGAGATGTTCCTTTTCCTTCAGCTGCCATCAACTTATAACAAAAACCCTTCCTCTTCTGAAGATACATTTGGCCACATAGAAATTGGTTCATTTGAACCATGTTTACATAGAGGTAAAAGCACTAAAGACTTTCTGCTCAGGTAATCAGTAAAACGAGTGGAAAACTGCAACCGGCACCAATATATCAAAATTCTCTATAAACTCTCAATAGGACAAGTAAACTAACACAGTGTGACAAAAAGTGAAACAAATCTGTGAATAAAAAGCAATAGCATCTTAAAACTGAAAAAGTAAAAAGAAATAGTCTAGATAATATCCTGAGGAAGAAAACCTGTAATATGACAATTAAATTCAGAAAAAATTATAGCTGTACACATGGACACACACTGTGAAAAAGCAGCAGTATGAAAACATTTTTACCTTCATTAACAGTAGGGGATCCCCTCCCTTGGACAGATCTGAGAACTCCCCGACCCCCCCCCCCCCCGTAAACTCACTCAGTTTAAGATGTTTCTTATGGAGTAAATATAGTGTACACATGAAACGACCTGTAAGTTTCCTGCCACCAAGAGTGAAATTCATACCCATAGACTTTTCAACTGTCTCCTGTGAGCTTGGCAATAAAAGGAATTCAGACATTATGTTAACTATTGATACTTTGAAAGAAAAGTAAATCCAAGAAATGAATGAAATTTCCTTTCAGTTCCTATGTGTGACCCTCAAGATATAGGTAGATGAAGTTACTACAGTTCTAACTTAAAGTAAACTCGTAGCTACCATGCATGATGTCATCTCTTTACATTGATAAGTTTGCCTTTCATCATTAATAGTTTTCCATTTATTGTTTTGACCTTTGAATAACAATATGGGTGTCCATGAAATATAAAAAAGAAAAAAGTTGGTAACCATTTTCTACATCTCATGCATTAAATTATAAAGATACAAGATTTTAGTGGAATTTGGTTGTCAAATTGAAAAAAAAAACTGTTCATGTTCATGTTGCATGTTCACTGCACTTTTTGTTCAAAATATGATAATTTCGTCTGCTTATATCTTAAGAACCAAGTCAGGAACTTACTGCAAATTTCACAGGAATGCTTCAATGGAGTGCCACTTAAACAAACCAGACAATGTTTATGACGAAACCTCTCTTTTCAGATCTCAGAATACTTTGGTCCCAATGAATCCTGTAGAAAACCATGACTGAAAATGCTTAAAACAAATTTTGACTGGAGAGCAACCATTGCTAGTTACCATTAGACCCCCTAACCAAGGGGTGGCATTTGGGGCAAGGCCCTCCTGCTCCTTGGCTTGGCCCCCTGCTCTGCGGACATAGTCAGGCCCCTGTCACATAGCGCCCCCTGTGGTTGGTTCCCCCCCCCCCCCCCGCTCTCAAAGTCTGGTTACGGGTCTGGTTACTCACAGCGAATGCATGAAAGCCTTAGTCACTGAATGCTTTTCACCTATCACCAAAACAAATGTCAGATATCAAACCCCTTGATTTTGGATAAAAGTTTTCATTTCTTCACCATAATTACAGAAAAATCATGACTAATCTACCATAGCACGGAAATAATACAATATTACTGTGGACTTACAGTGTGAAGTGATTAAGAAAGAACCTGCATTATATTATTTTGACATGTCAAAATAATTTTCAGTGACCACCTTTGTTGACATCAATGTTCCTAAGCATGCTATTCCTTCAGCTTCCTTGCATATCCATGATGGTAATGAGTCATCTACATTGTTCTACAGGTTTTTTTTTTTCTGTTTGTTTCTGCGAACTGGATTACACTGATAACGCATTAGCACGGCTGGTAATGTGAGGTCCACACAAAATGAGCCCCCCTCTTTAAAAAAAGAAAAACTCATGAATGAGAAGATATCACTATATCCCACTCTATCCCCTTTCCAGGGCATATGTGTACTGAACAATACTGAATACACCCTCCTATATACTGAACATCTGGATCTAAAAATTGTTTTGAGTTGTAAGTATCGAACGGCCAAGAAATGCTTAGGGTTACGCTAGGCTAACCCTTACCCTATGACTTCTACTCAACCTGCAATGCTGCCCTAACATTTACTGTCTATATGTTGTATACGGTGTCCCCCACCCTTACAAAAAACGTGTGTCAATTGATTCCAAATCCTCACGTTTTCTCGCGTGTCGCGTGTCTGATATGGGTTTTCACAGGTTTTTGCAGGGAAACCTGTGTTTTCCCGTGAAATTGACACAGGTTTGCCAGTTGCCATGCTTTGCCACAGGTTTGTCACAGGTTTGAATCGCAAAATGCGTAGCAATTAAAATAGTATTGACAAAGAATTCTGAGTCAAAACCTATGACTTGAAATTGAAAGCAAGAAAAGGTGTGTAAGCCTGTGTCAAACCTGTGTCCAGAGGGTTCCAAAAACACAGGTTTACCACCCAGGAACACGCGTGATTTCTTTTGTCTTTCACGTGGATCATGCGTGGTAACTGACACAGGTTGACACACTATTTTTTGTAAGGGCAGTCTTTTGTTTAGATTTGTGTTCTGACATTGACCAATAAAGGCATAAATGTTGGTTTATGGAAACATTTGAAGAAGGTACTAATCATAGGCAGTCCCAAAACTTGTAATAACCTCTTCTATTACAAAACCATGGTGCATAACAATAGGCATAGGACTTGCATGATCACTGATTATTCTAGTCTGATGGAATTTTATGAAACTGCCAGCAATGCCTTTGGTTCAAAAACAGTATGTTTCATAATAAAATGGTGTTAAATCTCTCTGACTGGTAAGTAGGGAAACAATTTGGATGTCTTTGGGAAAGGGGCATATCCATACTTTTTGGATTGATCCTTATCAGCCAAATAGATTAAGGTTTGGGACAAACAAAATATACGATTTCTAACATTAACAGTGTTAAAATTCAAAAAATGCTTTGTAGCCTACATATTAGAGCATGCAGGAAGAGTAGGTGCCTTTCACATAGTAGTGCCATGGACAATGAAACTTTGGGCCTTTTATGCTTTAGCAGGAGTGATTTTTGTACACTAAAATTGGGATTTTGTATGGGATAAGGAAATTTACCCAATGGATAAATTCAGTAGCTCCTATAAACTGTAGCAACAATAGGTATGCATTTATGCTGCTGTTCTTGCTCCCCAGGTGCAAATAGTCTTTTCCACTTGTTTATGATTTCATCCATAGTCGCTGCATCCTTTGTGCTTAACCATCATACGGAACTTGTCATTTCTTTCAGGATGCCAAGCGTTAAATAGCAGTTATGACTGGCATTCCGCAACATGTGGTAGTTTCTCACATCCATATGATTTCATTACGATGTGGTGACTTTTATTCTGAAAGAATAAAGAGTAGAGAAACATAAATGATCAGGGAGTGACACCTGAAAATGATACATAGTGTAATAATCTCTAAATATGCCAAACTCTCAGCAATCAGTTAAATTGCCTTACCCCTAATTATTCAAACAGAATTAATTATATTCATTCATTGTTTAAAGTTCCTTCAATCTTACCGTAAACATGTTTAGGAATACGATCATATCTCTAATTGCAATTGGTAATTGTGCTTTGATTGAAATTCTTTGGAATAATACTGCTTCATTCTGTTTGGGCTCATAAACAACTGTCCATTCAGTTGTGTTCCCAGTCGCTCACAGGCAGGAGTGTGTTGATAGCCCTGATCATTTTGAACTCAGTACTAGTACTATAGCTTTTAAGATTTATTAAACAGGCTCCTTTTCTTTAAAATAGGGGAGGGCCTGGGCTCAAAGTTAATCTATTAGGGGGAATTTTTACTCTCTAGTTCAAGATTAATTTAAGGACCTTTAAACATGACAGCTCTGCCAATTTTGATGCAGGAAAACACATCTTCTGTACTCTTTGCAGTACTAAAGAATGAGATAGAAAGGATACTTACCCTGATTTGTCTTATTGTCCTCTCAGTCCTTGCTGTATGCTGTGATGCCACTTCGCCACAAATGTTAACCTCTGTCGGCCTCTCAAACCTATGGCGTGGCTGCCAAATTGTATCCCTTGCCTGGCTCAAATGCTTGCTGGTGACACCCCCTTTCTGAGAGCTAGGAAATCGGTTCCCTACTTTGAGCAATAAGCAAGCTATAAAAGTTAACAAAAAAATAACTAAATTGCAGGAAAGATATCTTCATTAATCTTCACAATATAGTTATTTTAGTGCCATATAAGCATACGAGACTACTTCTAATTGAGGGTGCTGCAGCTCTTTCCCCGAAAGATTTAGTGCATGTTTGCTAGAAAATACATAGCATATATATTTTGCCAGTAAATGGTAAATTCTCTATCCAAATAGGAAAGGGGGCGGGAGGGATGACCCCTGTCTTGTATGCCTATATATGCAAGTGGTATTGCACTTGTCATTGGATCCTGATAGTCAACCATTGACATAAAAGATATTGAAAGTAAAGTTTGTCCTGATAAGACAAAAGGGTTTTGATTTTGGCAGTGGTGTGGTTTTACCCCCTCCCCACTGGTTCCAAACTTTAAGAACTCCTGTCCAATTTCAAGTTGGCAAATAACTCAGCCATACTGTACACTTTTAGGGCATAAAGAGTATATACTATAACACAGGAAACTGCTCTCTGTTCCAACGTCTCTATTCCAATTACATGAAGATCAGTGTTAGGATAAGGTTTATCTTAGCTCAGGGCATATTACGGCTACGTGTGTGTGGAAACATACTAATCTGTTGGAGAGATGGTGTAACCAAGTCATGTTGACCTACTTTACAGTTGGGAATTTGGTGTCGTGATTTGGAAACACTGTAATCCCAACTGTAGTCATACTATATCTAGTACAGCATACTCCTACAGTTAATGGGATTTTCATTTGATTGTATGATTAATGGGCTAGGGCAAATTAGTTGCAGTTTTCATACCGAAACTACCTTTTACAGCGACTGAGTCACTGTAGCTACGATGACAGATGTATGCCGAAACATATACTGTAGGCCAAATGATTTCGACTATTACACGTTTCAAGTTCTAAGAAGGAAGAATAGGCGTACTGTATGGCACTATCCCTTCAGGTCTTCACACAATGGCTGTTTCTTTATTTTATTCTTGTAATCGTTCAGGCAAATCGGAACTAGTTTCTTCTATGATACTTACCTATCTAGCCTTGTAGCTCTCGGTGTCACCTTCCATGTTTTGATATTACTTAAGTAATGTAACATATGCTTCTCAATTTGCAAAAAAATATACACTGTTATCGATCCTACTTCGATATTAGTTTACATCGTGAATGCAAGTTTGACGGCTTAGTTATCACAATTCTTTTTGAAGATAATGAAGAAATCATTCACTGGTTGCTGAAAGGCGTCTGTGTAGCTCCAAATTTTTTCTCGTAGCTCCATAGTAATGCGAAACAAAATCGCAGAATTGGTTTTGTTGTCAACTTGATTGTTCTGTTTACAACTGATACGAACGAACAGCTGACAAATGAATGTTCACAGTAACCTAGGCACTTCCAACTAGAAACCTTGTGCATTATAAACAGCCGTTACATTTACAAAAGCCACTTGATTTTAAAATTAGGGCAGGATATAAGAACTAGAGTACGGATTCCTAATACTGCGTACGTAAATCCGCTGTGATTGCATGCGGACGCGTGCGGACGATGTGCTATGTGCGAGAGTGTGTGTACAAACTGTATGACAGAAGTTGTTTCGGCTAAATCCTATGGCGTTTTTTTTTTTCCGTGATAAATCTAAATAAAGTTTGAGAAATGTTCCGAAGCTTTGGAAATCATAGGAAAAATTAATTTTCTACCTTCACATGACAACACGAATTGTCCAAAAAGGGTTAAATCCGGTTTCAAATGGTAACAAAGAGCAAGGTCCAAGTTTCACGCAAACATGTGCGTAATGAAAAACTGGCACCTGTTAATACAACACAGCCTAAGGGGAATCTCCCAGGTCCATTCTAGGCTCGGACATCTTGACACCTGCGAAACTCATGAGGCCCGAGACAACTCGGCTTCTGAATGAAAGATATCGTCCACTGAGACAACTCGGAACCAATGGCAACTCGGCGCAGAAGACAGGTCGTCCCCAACCGACAAACCGTACCCAACTGGATGTCATGTTTTGCTTTCATCTGGTCAGAAACGATGGTAATTGGACAGAGATCTGGGGAATTCTAGTGGTTACATTTGTTTTATTTTTCATGAATATTAAATTAATGGGAGATGCTAATTCTCAGTGACGTGCGCATCTCGATCTGGTAGGAATGATTTGTCGTCGTAAAAGTTAGGGATCTGAAGTTCAAATACTGAAAAAAGTGAATAGGGAATCGTATGGAGATCAGTTGGATATAAAGGTGTGGAAAAAGTATGTACCATAGCCAGTATACTAAGAATAAACTCAGACTAGTAGAACTACCACACTGGAAAGAACCACCGTGACAGAAAAGTTGATATAGTCTACATTTCATCGCTTTATATATTTTTTTCTTTTGCAAACAGATACTACTTACATGGGCTACAAGGACATTCTTCAAGCCTCTGAAAAACGTCAGAATATCACAGCTCATATCCCACAATGAACATAATCATTGTGCCATCATGATGCCAAATTTAGTTTATGTTTCTTGCATAAGCTACTCCATCGTGAAATAAGTGTTGGAACAATTATTGGTATTAACCATCGGTATCGGCCGATGTTCTTCATATTTATTCGGCAGTGTTGTAACGAGTCACCCTTAGGTACCACACGTAGACTGCACCCAGCATACGAATGCTTAAACTAATCAAGCAAGCAATGTTAATGTATATCTGCTGGCCGTGGCAAATTCTCACTTTTACTTTGCCAAGTAGGCCTAACGTTAGATGCCGTCGCCCTAGGATCCACAGATGGCGAAGCCATGGCGTAACATACACTTTAATTGAACGAGGAGGTCCATAGCCAGGCCGGAGCACTGATGGGCTGCGCCCCCCGTGCGGACCACTGTGCCCCCCATACGGAAAATCGATCAAAACTAAAATTTTTGTCCATGTAAACGGTGGCCCTGGTAGGACACCAGGCGATTTTTGACCAATAATGATCCTAGAAGGAGTATACTTATGCACGTATTTTGTTTTCTGTAACATTTTTGTCGTACAATTACAAAACATTGCGAGCGCTACGCTCGCTTTCATCTTCAGTTACATATAGGCTTAGCTTTAACACCCGTTTTAGATATGTTGGCTAATTTTTGAAGGTACAGGTTCCACAATTAGGCTATTGTTCTTCCGTGTAGGCGAGATTCCCAGAAAAAACAAAATTGAATCCATGAGAAGTTCTATCCTCTTTCTCTTACGATCTGGAAGATTCTTAATTCAGACCCACCATCATGATAACCATATTTTGTAAAAACGTAAAGTGTCTCAATGTCCAAGGGTGGTGGAAGAGAGCTTCCCCCTCGACCAGTCGCCCGGCGTCTTGGTTTTGCTCTTAAACACAGACACTCATCACCCCAATTACATTTTCGTTGGGAGAAGCAAAATTCTCAATTGGTCATTGGTGAATGCTCTTTGATTGGCATCAAATTAAAAGATGCGAGTAGCTCACATTACACAGCATGCGCAGAGAATATTCTGGTTACATATTATCGTCTTGTATGTCCACCAGGAAATGACCTTAGTAAACTACGTTGGTGTCTGCCCAAGGGTATCTGCACAAGGAGGGGCTCAAGACTGTGTTCGAAGGAGTAACGTAGTCGGGAGAATAAGAACTGTCTTGGACGAGGTGGGGCAGATTCTTCCATAGAAACCCAAAATTTCCAGCATTCCTTAACAAGAACCAAATATTTCCAATTTTTCTTCAACAGAACCCCAAATATTTCGCCGAGACCCCAAAATTTCGATATCGGCATCTTTTCTGTAACCCATTGCTTCTGGCGGCGCTTTAGGTTGTTGGACCCCTTAGAGGAGCTTGGTCCTTTTGTCGGGCTCATCTTTCTACCACCCCTTGCTGAGTCTATATTTCAGGTTTTACTGGGTAAATAACTTTCCTGCAAAATTTCGGCGCGCTTCGCGCGCAATTCTCACAAGTAGAGTTATATCACCAATGAACATTATTAGCACAAAAATTCCAGTGAACTATTCTAGCCAAAGCTAGGTGAAGGGTCGATAAAGTTGACAGCGAGAGGTGTAGCGAGGGTTTTAGAAATAGTAGTTTGCTCAAGCTGTCCTACAGGAAATAATAACGAGGCAATTCCACCAAAGTTTTACCACGCACAGCCATACGGCATTACTAATGAGACATCAATTTATATCAGGCTCATGAGAAGCACGCCAAAAATTTATCGAGAATTGTGATTCCTTATACATGGTTAGAATTTGGGATTTGTGTGTGTGTGTGTGTGTGTGTGTGTGTGTAGGGTGCATTGAATGACGTAAAGTACTTTCAGTGACTCTTATGTCAGAGCTTCAAGTCACAATAGTGTGGCGCGTGAGAGACGCCCATGCTTTGAAAGAAATTTTACCGTGCCAGACAAACTTTTCAATTGTATTAGTCAATTTTCTCTGGGGGTGCGCGCGACGCGCGCAGAGAAATATCTTTCTGGCATTATGGTATTTGACATTAATGTTTTCCTTCATTTAACATTGCAAAGTTTAGTTATAATAGGCTATTGAAAATGCTCTTATAGTTTCTCTTGTCTCGCCTCACCTCGTTATTTTTCTTATATTTATTATTTTCTAAAGTTTTCAAAAACAACTGCACTATTAGTTGATGATTTGAAATAGAAACGTTATGGCAGTAAATAAGGACTTTAGGTCCTAGTTTTGTTATAAGAAAAAAACCAATCTTCATCAGCACCGCGGATTTCGAATGGGTCGAGTAAGGACCGTGTATAGGGAGCTATCGGCAACCGGCTATACACGTGCTTCACTGACGACTAAACCAGTCCCATCAGAGTTGCACAAGCAATATTATTGAGTACTGCTTTACGCAGAGGCAACAAAATTATTGTAGAGAGGAAAAAATGTACACACTCATGTAAAAAATCTCGTACAACGAAAGTCCCTGGATCACACCAAGAATCATCCAGATGGCAACCCTGTCTGTGCAACATGTTGTTTTTCGATCGAAAACACAGAGATTGATGATCGTAATGGTCCATGCCTTTCTCTCATGATGCGTACATATAGCAGGGAGTTGCTATAGCAACTCCCTGCATATAGTCTGATATGACATGCTTCCACAGTGAGTACAAATTTGTCGAACTACCTGGCGCGGCCCGTTTGTCAAGTAACAACTATGCTGTAGCCATGCAGTACTGGTATTGATAACACACGGGCACTGTGTGTTGCAGCCGGGTCTCCCTCGCGATATGCACGTCCACAGTCCAGAATTGGGTACATTTACAAGCATGAAAGTCGCGTCAAAGGACTCAAGTCGCAGCAGGAGGTTCTAGTTACTTTCCCTGACTCGAGTCTTCAAGTGGACTTGAGTCATGCTATGCTCGAGTCCGGGTCAGGTCAAATCATTTACGGTGGTGGCTCGAGTCAAGTCATATAAGGTTCCAGACTCGAGTCAAGTCATTTTCGCTGATGACCAAGTCAAGTCAAATATGCCACTCGAGTCGACTCGAGCCCGAGTCAGTGACTTGACTTGTTACACTGTCATTCGGTATCGGTAGAATTTACCTTTAATGCCGGTATTACTTAACCGATATTTATCGTCCCATGTGTCATAAAATGGTACACAATTTAAGTATTTCTGAATGCAAGTTCCAATACTTTACATCATCAAGAAGAAACGACACTTCGTTGTGATGTCCAGTAGACTACACTCTAAAAAATGTTGTGTAGAATTTACACATCGTTGTGTGACTAGTGCACCTATCCCGAAATGTGTATAAATTACACATGTTTATGTAATAAATTTACACAACATGTGTAATTTATACACATGTTGTGTACATTTGTTACGCGTTAATGATATGCTAAGAGTTAAGGCGCCTAGTTAACTCTTAGCATGTCATTAACGCGTACCTTCTATGTACTTTTTCCATGGTACGCATTATCTTGTCATCTTTTATTTGCACTCTTATTACGTCTTAATGATACGCGCCTTAACTCTTATCGTATCTTTAACTCGTACTTTTGGACTGTAAGCTTCTCATTAACGCGTACTTTTTGCATACTTTTTCCATTGTACACATTGGTATGCCATTTTACGTCATAATGTTACGCGCTTTAACTCTAAGCGCCTTTTTAACGCGTACGTTTGCATTGCGACTGTTATCTTTTAAGTTTCAAGTGTACTCTGTCAGTTAATTACTCACACTGAAGAAGGTGCTGGGAGCACCGAAAATTTTGTGAATAAAAGATCATAAATACAGTTGATTGAGAAAGGACATCAAACTTTTCGCTCATTTATTCTGATATATATATATATATATATATATATAATATATATATATATATAATATATATATATATATATAAACAGGGAAAATGTTCTTCCAGACCTACGCCACGGCTATGCGCCAACCTACGGCCGTGGTTCCCCCAGTGGCCTTCTAAGAGCGCTAGGGAGAAGCCCGCACTGGGATTCTCTCTATTGTTGTACTGATGCTATGCTACAGAGGAAAAATTCAGTAAATAATTAAAATTTTAGATCATGTTATCAGTCCAAAACTTAATTAAAGATAGCACCATTTTAGATCTAGGAAAACATAGAACACACGCACAACGAAAAACTTCTGAAACGGTAAAGGTGTCGTCCCTCCCCTGTGGCAACATCCCCTTCAATTGCACCCTATCAAAATAGAAAACCATCAAATAATGAGGATTTCTAAGCATATAATCAATTCAATTCTGTACGAAGCTTTACCAAAGATAGCACCATTCTGCATCCAAGCCACCTCACAAAGACGAACTTTTCTCAAAGAGCATAGAGTCTTAGAGAGCACCTCTTACCTTCCGTATAGCCAAAAAATAGAAAGTATATCACTAAATAATGACAACTTGTAAAGATATTCGTGGCATTGCAGACGATAGCTCAATTTTGCACCTGAGCCATGCCTTACATGTACCCTTCCCCTCAGGTCCCTCCCACAGGATGGCACTCATCCCAGGTGAAAAAGAAAGGGCACGGTCCTCCAGGGTGTGAACTATCTGTAGGCACGCCACTTGGCATTCCACTTAGCTATAATGTCATGAACTGCCCCCTAGTGATTTCGCCCAGGCTACGGTCCTGAAGAGGTTTCAATAACGTGTTGAGACAGTGTGTATTCTCATTCTTTTTCCGACTTTCTGTTTAAATATCACGAAGTTAATGAAATGTTTTGTGTGGGGGTGAGAGGTGTGGGTCGAAGAGCCTCTTGTAGTGGGAAAAACCTACAAAATACACTAATTCCTTTGAAAAGACATCACTTCCAGGGATGCTACACATGCCCGTTTTTGCATGTGAAGTGCCGACCTACTGTCGGAATATTTGAACGCTGTTATAGTAACCGACTCGATTATACAGTGTGGATATCCTTCCGTTCGTCGCCTGTATCAAGTAAAGCTATGTAAATAAGAAGGGGGGGGGGGGATTACGGGACAAGAACAGTATGTATTCGTTACATTGTGCATTGGCGGTTTTACACTCTACACATAGTTAAAAACACCTGTAATGCTAATTTACCGATAAGGCTATATGTAGTATATATCGGCAAAGATACCTTGTTCCGATACAGTCTGTGCCACCTTCAGAGCAATGGATTTAAAGAGGTTTCAATAACTTGTTGAAACAGGGTGTGTTCTTTTTCTGCCTTTCTGTTCAAATATCACTAAATAAATGAAGTGTTTGTTGGGGGGGGGGGGAGGGGAGGGGTTATCAGCCCGTTCAACAGGGAAAAACCAAAAGAACACAATAGTTCCCTTAAAACATCAGCTTTCCTTCGAATATCATGAAATTTTAGTGTGATTTGTAGAACGGGTAGGGGAGGGGATCGATCATGCCCCAGTGCATTGCTGGTTGTACTGGTGTGAACCTGAAATCACAGTTATATCCTAGGAGTCCATTTGAAAGATTAATTAAAACAGATTACTGAAACGCCAAGAAGTCTTCCAATCAGCAGGCAGAATATAGTATCACCACAGTTAGTTGTGCTTTTTAAAAAAGGTCATGTTGGCTGAGTATACCTCCAAGTGCAGGCAAATCTGAAGCTTCTACCAGGAGGAGGCACAAGAGAACAAGAAGTCTACAGTGTATATTATAAGCTGTTGTTTGCTTGAGTGCAGTGTGTGGTCACTGCTATTCTCAGTGGTGATGTGCCCTGATTGCTACGTGCAACATTTGAAAAGACCTCTTTGTTAGTCATGTCTCAATTGACCAATCACAATGGGCTTCTTCCTAAGTCTGAGTGAGTTGCAAAGGTGAAGTTCAGCCGAGCATGCAAACAAACAACCTCCAGCACACATTATGGTTGTTTGTGTGGTTGAAAACTTCAGTGTTCAGTGTGGGAAGTATTGAACTACTAGTGAGTGGTTGCATGTGTTGGAGTTGCTTTTGAAACAAGTGCAAATTCAAGGGAAAAGTAATGTTTGCTAGCTTAGTTAGGTGCCTTGATAACTTTATTAAACATGTAATTCAAATTAAGACAGTAGGGCCTACAGCCTAGACATGAGTGATGCGGAAAGCATTAAGCATCACAGTTTTCTTAGATGGAGCAAAAAAAAAAAAATGTAGGATCCCTTATAAAAATACTCATACAATTCTCATGAGTTCTCATGACTGAGAATCGTATGAGATCTCGTGAGAATCGTGTGAGATCTCATGAGAACGGCATCAGATCCCATGACACTGAATTGCGTGACGGAGATCTCATGAGAATCGTATGAGATCTCATGAGAAGTGTGTGAGATCTTGTGAGAATTGTATGAGATCTCATGAGGATCATGTAAAATCTCGTGAGAATCGATGAGATATCATGAAAATTGTATGAGATATCAAGAAAATGGTGTGGGAATTGATAAGAATTGTATGAGAAATCATGAAAATGTATGAGAACCTTTGAGATTTGTATGAGATCAAGTTTTAGTATCAGTAAAATCTTCCATGAGAGTGTAGGCAATGTGAGTCCCATGAGAACTCTTTGCCATATGCCATATGACAAAACTGCTGCCAGAAAATGGATAATGCCAAAAAGAGTAACCCATATGAGAAGCTTGTGTGAGTGAGAAATTGTATACCTTGATTTGAAGAGGAAGTTGTGCACATATAAATTAAAGAGCTCAAATTACGTAGTACTTTTTCAGCATGTGCATTGTTTGAATCATATGAATGAATGATTCAAACATAGGCCGTACATGTAACGACTTAAGACCGGGGAGAGGGAGTTAAAACATGTCAGATGTACCTTAGTTTCTAAATTAGGAACTCACCATGCCATGACAGATGCTCCATGCGTGAACATTATATCGTGTCGTGTAGGTTAATACAGCAATGCCCACCCTAAACTTTAAAGGAGGAATTGTATTTTTCTTTGTGGAAGTGCGATACAAACTCAATGGGTGGAACAATTAACTTAAGTGGAATACATTTCACTCAAGTGGAATGGTATTCCACTTAGGTGAAATTCATTAACTGGTCACCGTATTTTACTCAAGCTAAAGTTTATTTTACTTAAGTAGAATTCCATTTCACCTAAGTGGAATTGCATTCTACCTAAGCGAAATTCTATTTCACCTTATTAAATCGATATTCCCCTAAAATGAAATTGTAGTCCATTTAAGTGAAATGCCCTGTCTATTTCACTTAAACAGAACTTATTCGACTTAGGTGAAATGCGATTGACCAGGTCCTCTGCAAGGCTTGCATTGGCTTGGCTAAGCCTAGCGTGGCAATCGTGTTTCACTTCCAGGATAGTCGAAATCTATTTCATACAACTCATCATTGCACTGTAGATCGATTACCATGCTGTTGACTTATGTTGTCTCCAGTGCACTGAAGTACTTTAGTCCATATATATAGATATATATATATATATATATATATATATATATATATATATATATATATATATATATATATATATATATATATATATTATATATATATATATATATATAAATCCAAATAATAAGTAAACTCTATGACATTTTCAAGATACAAATTTGTTTCGTATGGGCTTGTAGCCCACACTCTTCAGTCTTAAAATGTGATATCCTAACCGTTACACAATAATAATAACAATATGAAAATACGAAATCTATGATGGAGCTGAAACTTGTGAGCTAATAGGACTATATAACCTATCTCAGCTTCAGCATATAGAAATTAATGTAGGACTATATAGAGACGATGGTCTAGCACTTTGCAACAAATCTCCAAGACAAACGGAAATTATCAAGAAAGATATATGCAAGGTCTTCGCGAGCAACAATCTGAAGATCACGATCGAGGCTAATAAGAAAACTGTTGATTTTCTCGATGTAACGCTAGACCTGAGAACCGGCACCTACATGCCTTACATGAAACAGAACAATACATCTTTATATGTACATAGGGAAAGCAATCACCCACCATCTATCATTAAGAATATCCCAAAAGCCGTCAACAGACGCCTCTCCACCATATCATCTAATGATGCAGTATTTGACGCAGCGGCACCGCCATATCAGGAAGCCCTCACAAAGAGCGGGTATCAGCACCAACTGAGATATGAGCCACCATCCCGAAACAATAACAACGAAAAACGTAAAAGGAAACGCAACATAACATGGTTTAACCCGCCATACAGTGCAAACGTTGCTACCAACGTCGGTAAGAAGTTCTTGAATTTGCTCGAGAAATGTTTTCCCCCAGGACATCAGCTACGTAAGATACTGAACCGAAATACCGTCAAAATAAGTTACAGTTGTATGCCAAATGTGCATCAAATCATCACTTCACACAATAAATCGATCTTAAGAGCTGAGAAAACTGCAGATCGTGCACGAAATACTCGAAGCTGTAACTGCCGGAAAGACAACCCATGCCCTCTAGAAGGTAACTGCCTAGCATCTGGTATAATATATCAAGCCTTAGTTACAAGACAGGATACCCTTTAGGTGGAAACATACGTCGGATTAACTGAAAATTCCTTCAAAACAAGATTCAACGGTCACAGCAGCAGTTTCAGAAATGAAAACCAGAGGAAAGTTACTACTCTGAGCCTATATATCTGGACATTAAAAGACAATAGCGTACCGTACTCGATCAAATGGAGAATCCTTGCATATGGTAAACCATATTCAACATCTAGTAAAAGGTGCAACCTTTGTATAACCGAGAAATATTTTATCATCTACAGACACCACATATGTCTTCCTTGAATAATAGGAATGAACTGGTAAGCAGCTGTAGACACCGTAAAAAGAATCTATTATCTTTTAATAACTTTCGTGATTTGCAATGACGTAAAAAGACGCTTCTACATTTCTATTTTGTTTATACCGCCAATATCTTGCGCGTATATCGTTTGCTTGTGACGCCGTTGTAGCTTCTTCATATATGGAACTGTTTCTCTATAGAGGTTTTCATCGACGTCACTGCGCTTCGCGCCTCTTTATTTTAACGGCGAGGCGCCCATTGTACAACAGTTGTAACTAAGGTCCTTTCGTCCTTTGCGCATGAGCAGTGACGGCCAGTATGCCAAATTTAAACGCACTGACGTCACAAAAAACTATTACTATACGGCTGCTATCTTGTGCGTACACTGTTCGCACGCGACGCCGTTGCTCTGTAACCTACATATATTTTCATATAAGACGCTTTGCTTTTATCATACTACCGCTATCTTGCGCGTACACTGTCTGCATGCGACGCCGATAAAAATCTGTTGAATACATAAAAGACGCTTTGCTCTTGTTGATGACGCATCTATGGCTCTTCCAGGCGCGCTTTCAGATTTTCATATTGTTATTATTATTGTGTAACGGTTAGGATATCACATTTTAAGACTGAAGAGTGTGGGCTACAAGCCCATACGAAACAAATTTGTATCTTGAAAATGTCATAGAGTTTACTTATTATTTGGATTTATACTCGCGCCCATCGGTTGAGCACTATTTCCAGTGTTGTTTCACAACTATGTATTCTATCTGCCTGTCTGTCTGTCTGTCTGTCTGTCTGTCTGTCTGTCTATCTATCTCTGTCTGTCTATCTATCTATCGATCTATCTATCTATCTATTTATCTATATATATATATATATATATATATATATATATATATATATATATATATATATATATATATATATATATATATATATATATATAGGTAGAGAGACGTAGCGACTTTATATGAATGAGTCAAGTGAGTAAAGTCAACGCTGTATTAAATAGTCGCATAGAGACCTTAGGCCATTTTCCTCTAACAAAGCACTTTCCTTATACTGAAAGAGGATATTTATATGTGAATGGAAAACTTAGCCTCAAGCAGGATTCGAACCAGCGACCTCCCGCATACAAGGCGGATGCTCTGACCACTGAGCCATTGAGGCCTATGTGGTAGAACGCGAGTCAAGCTTTCCAGGCCTCAATGGCTCAGTGGTCAGAGCATCCGCCTTGTATGCGGGAGGTCGCTGGTTCGAATCCTGCTTGAGACTAAGTTTTCCATTCACATATGAATATCCTCTTTCAGTATAAGGCAAGTGCTTTGTTAGAGGAAAATGGCCTAAGGTCTCTATGCGACTACTTAATACAGCGTTGATTTGACTCATATATATATATATATATATATATAAATAAATATTTCTCTAATTCGGCACTTAGGGGGAAAGTTGTTGTTGAAAAGTCGACCTTAAGGGGAAAAAAAATTCGGGTGAAATATAAGTTTCGCCTTAACGTTTCCACACACTTTTTCTATAGGAATACGTAAACTTACAAGGGCGCCCTCTTAGATTTACATACTAGATGCCATTACTTCAAAGTTTTCAAACTTACGGACACCTAGCTGTTAACACGAACGGATGGCTGGCCATTGAAATAACGTTAATTATATTTTTAGACGTTAGGGCGAATTTATTTTTTATGTATTTTATTATCTTTTTTTCGCCCTATGTACAAACAGATATAACAATTTCCCTTAAGGTGGGAATTAGCGTTATATATATATATATATATATATATATATATATATATTATATATATATATATATATATATTATATATATATATATATATATATTATATATATATATATATATATATATTATATATATATATATATAATATATATATATATATATATATATATATTATATATATATATATATATATATATATATATTATATATATATATATATATATATATATATATATATATATAGTCCAACAGAAAGAAAATAAATCAATGCCTCTGACACCAACAGAAATAAAAACAAAAAGAAACGACGACACATAATGCAACTGAAATCTTGTTAAAGAACAAAAATCCACAACAAGCACAGATGGTAAACAAAATGTGTAGAAGTCATAGAAAAAACTGTACGTTTCGAACCTGCCTAGGCTCTTTGTCAACAGTAAAATGAACCAAGAGGACAGAAAGTCAAGTGCAAGAAAACTCAGCGGTCACGCCTGTATGCCATAACTGAAAGATCCCTATTCAGGCCATATATGTGGCTGTCGCAGCGAAGGATTAAACGTAACTCCTGTTTCTTGCGTGCTTTTGATGTAGGAAAGCCCGCAAACAAAATAGCAAACTTAAGATCATTCATTAATTAAATTAAAGTGTTCGGCTACGGGGAGTCCCGAACTATTATTACGAACGCCAGCCTTGTGGTTGTTAAATCTAAGTCTGAAGGTTGTTGAGGTCTCGCCGATGTACGACACATTGGGGCATTTATCACATAGGAGGAGATAAACCACATTGGAAGAGTTGCAGGAGTAAGGGCCGGTGGATAATTGGATCCCCTTGGGGAGGATAGTAATCCTGGGGTCAGTAATCATATGGTCACATACTTTACAGCGTTTGTTGCCACACGGAAAATTGCCTGTAGATGTGTCTCTATGGGGAGTAAGTTTGGTGTGTACCAGGAGACGGTGTAGACTAGGGGGTTGCCTGAAGGCTGTGACAGGGGTTTCCAGAAAGAGATCCCTGAGGGTGGGGTCAAGGTTCAGATAACGCCAAGAGTCCTTAATGGTTTTCAATAGGGGCGATAATTCAGGACTGTAGGTGACCACAATGGGCAATCTTTTGTTATCAACTTTGTTACGATAAGTAAGGAGATCACTGCGGTTCATATGGATGACCCTGACAAAATGCTTAAAGATGAGTCTGAATGGATAACCCCGATTGAGGAAGTGACCAGCCAAATCAATCATGTGACAAACCTGTTCTCTGCTGGTGGAGCATATTCGTTTGACCCTAAGGAATTGACTAATTGACTATATATATATATATATATATATATATATATATATATATATATATATATATATATAAATATATATATATATATATAGTTGAAATTGACTATATATATATACATATATATATATATATATATATATATATATATATATATATATATATATATATATATATATATATATATATATATATATATATAACGCTAATTCCCACCTTAAGGGGAAATTGTTATATCTGCTTGTACATAGGGCGAAAAAATGATAATAAAATACATAAGAAATAAATTCGCCCTAACGTCTAAACATATAAATTAACGTTATTTCAATGGCCAGCCATCCGTTCGTCTTAACAGCTAGGTGTCCGTAAATTTGACAACTTTGAAGTAATGGCATCTAGTTTGTAAATCTAAGAGGGCGCCCTTGTAAGTTTACGTATTCCTATAGAAAAAGTGTGTGGAAACGTTAAGGCGAAACTTATATTTCACCCGAAAATTTTTTTCCCCTTAAGGTCGACTTTTCAACAACAACTTTCCCCCTAAGTGCCGAATTAGAGAAATATATATATATATATATATATATATATATATATATATATATATATATATATATATATATATATATAGATTTATAATATGTGTATATATATATATATATATATAAGGTCAAAGTACTGCGTAGCACTTATGAAGTAGGTAGGTCAAAAAAGAAGTAGTAAATAGTGCTAAAAGTTTGAAAAATTCCGCGACGTTTCGGGTTTAAACCCTTCATTAGGTTGCAAAAATGCAACTGATTGTTGACACGGCCAAACGTACAAATAAAAAAAAACAATAAAACTGGGCACTGTGAAACCGGCTAGTAAAACAGACAGTGTTAAGTGGTTAACACAGGTAACTATCAATGCAGGAATTGCTGAGTTACAAAAGTTCAAGTCTAACGTTCAGACCATGTGGAGACAGGGTTCCCATTTTCATGATCCGACGGTTTTCGGCAGCCAGGCTGTCATGATCGGAACCTCGACACGAGATGGCCGCCGAAACCATCAAGTCACGGATCGAGCATGTTGACGGGGGATTGAAATGTCTGGCTACAGGGAACCCTAGGAGGTCCTGTTTGATTGACCTCAGGTGCTCAGTGACTCGGTCAGCAAGACCACGTTTTGTTTCTCCCACATACAGTATATTACAGCGTTTACATACAAGAACGTAAACAACATTGGCTGAAGTACAGGTAAAATGCTGATGAATGTAAATCCGGTTGGTGTTGGGACCTACAATGGAAAGGATTTTGTCATGACTGACCACCGGGCAAGTATTGCATCTCCCACAGTTGCATGGAAAAGTTCCTGGGGTGTTAGGCACTACTGCTTGAGGTTGGGAGGCACGGACCACTTATGCTAAGTTTATGATTGTTAAATCGAAGTCTAAATTTGGTGCTTGTTTCTCCTATATATGTAGCGTGGGGGCACTTCGTGCAGAAAAGTAGATAGACCACATTACTAGTATCACAATTAAAATTTCCTGGTTTTAGAGTTTTGCCTGAAGCAGCGTGAAATATGGTGGGAGAAAGCTCCATGTGTTTACAAACCTGACAACGAGGTTTGTTGCAACTCCTGTTGCCCGTGTTTAGGTCTTCCGCAGCAGTCAGGGTTGCGCGGACTAGCATAGATCTTAAATTGCGGGTTGTTTGTAGGCAACCACTGGGGGTTGTTCAAAAATTTCATGGATGGATGGGTCACCTTTGAGTATCTCCCAGGATTTCTTAATGCTATTTGTTAGGGGTCGGTTGGATGGATGGTATGTGATGACTAAGGGTATACGATCGCAACTGGATTTCTAGCGGTACCGAAGGAGATTTTGCCTCGGTATGACCAGCACTTTTTGGAAGTAACCGCCCAAGAGTTTGTAGGGATAGCCCCTATTAAGGAAAAAGTGCACGAGATCTGTCGCTTTTTCCAGATACATATTGTCAGTGGAGCATAAACGGCGGTATCTTAAGAGTAGACTGTACACGACAGACTTTTTTGTATGACGGGGGTGGAAGCTATGGAAATGATGATAGGTATGCCTGTCTGTAGATTTAGTGTAGACAGACGTGATTATTTTTCCGCCCTCAATCGTCACCAATACATCTAAGAACGGCACTTCCTTTAAGGAATAATCAAAAGTAAATTTGATAGACGGATGAAAACTATTAGCAAGGTTAAAGGTTTGCAGATTGTCAAGCCCTTTGTCCCAAATCATAAAGATGTCATCTATGAATCGAACATAGAACATAGGTTTATGTGGAGATAGCCTCAGAATTCCTTCTTCTATATAGTACATAAATATATTGGCATATGACGGTGCCATCCTCGTGTCCATGGCAGTCCCTTTTACTTGTAAGTAATTGTTGTTATTAAACTGAAAATTGTTGTGGCTCAAAATGAATTCAATGAGATTAGTTATTTCAGAGTACCCTGTAACGGAGTTTCTTCTCATTAGATTATAGCATGCATTTGCCCCCTCATCATGGGGAATGTTCGTGTATAAAGACGTCACGTCCATGGTCACGAGGATGGAATCTTTGAGTAAGTTCGGAATTTCGTTTAGCTTATTAATGAAATGAGTACTGTCTTGAATATAGTTCGGAGTTGTAGGTAATAGAGAGTATAGATGTCGGTCAACATAGGCCGAGATATATGCAGTCAATGTCCCAAAGCCGGGAACTATGGGTCTGTCAGGCACTGGTATACTGGTTTGGCTGACGAAATCGATCACTTCTTGGTCTGAAAGTTGTTTACCATCCCCCTGTTGCCTGTTGACCATATCCTTCAGTTTATGGACCTTGGCAAAGTGTAGAAAATGGCTGGTTTTGGCGCCATGGGTATTAGGGGCATCACCTCATGTTCAACAGTAACGTCAAATGTTTGAACCATGGTTATGAAGTCCTTATGATAAGTTGGGGTTGGATCATCAGGAAGCTTTTTATAGAACCTTGTGTCAGACAGTTGACTTACAGCTTCAGAAATGAAACCCGACCTGTCCATAACGACCACTGCGCCTCCTTTATCGACAGGTTTTATGATAATATTAGCATTTGCCTTAAAGCTGGCCAGGGCGTTGCGCTCTGACCTGCTCAAATTGTCAGTTTCTGTTTGAGGCTTTTGCTCTATAGATTTCAAGAAAGATTTCAGATGTAAATTCACTGAGGAAACGAATGCGTCAATGAAGCCGTTCCTTTTAGGTGGTGGAGTCCATTTCTTTTTAAGGGTGTTGAGATGTTGGGGGATAACGCGTTCCGGTTGTGGTATGTTGTTACTGGCCCATTCCCTTAGACGGACCTTACGGCTAAATTCGATGATATTATTAGACAGTTCAACCCAGTGGCGCCGCCAGGCTTTGGTGATTGGGAGGGGGGCACAAACAGATGATGCCGTAATGGCACTTTAGTTAACCTCCCCAGTCTGTGCCACTGCGTTTTTGTGTTGTGTGTGCCCCCTGCGTTCGTATACAGAGTGGGGATCCTTCCTTTGTCAGGTGTCACTACACTAAGTTGCCGTCCTGGGGAGGGGTCTAAGGGGAGGAGAAATTTTTGTTTGAGAAATTTTTGTTTATTAAAGGCTGCTTAGATGCAAAATAGTGCTATCTTTGTGATATTTTTGGAGAAGATCACACATCTGTATGACTGGAAAATGTCTATAATTTAGTGAATTCTAATTTTTTCCGACTGGCTGGATGTTTTTCCAACTGAGTGGCAACGCTTTAAATATTCCCTTTTTTTACGCGCTCTGCGTTTGTATACAGCAGTGGGCATCTTTCCTTTGTCAATACATAAAGGTGCCGTCCTGGGGAAGGGTCTAAGGAGAGGGAGTATCCCCCTCCCCTTTGAGAAATTTTTGCTAATTTAAGGTTTCTCAGATGCAAAATGGTGCTATATTTGGAATATTTTTGGAACTGATCATATATAGCTGGAAAATGTCCGTAAGTTAGTAAATTCTAATTTTTGGTTTGGAGAAAGAAGAGAGTATGTTGTCTAAGAGAAGAATACGTTGTCAACAAACCTCCTGAAGACTCCTTTTTGGCTACTTTACCGCTTTCTATTCGGACAAAGTTTTTATCCAAATATACGTGCGTGGAGAAGACAGAAACATTGTTGGTCTATAACGAAATTTTTCCTCCCCGTCATTGTGCATTATAAAAAGGTATCTAAGGCTGGCAGATACTTGTATAGGGCTTCCTGGAAGCTCTGGATCAAGTACATAAAATGGAGCAATGACATAATGCTTATTACCTGTCATCCAAATGATAATATAGAATATGACTCAGAGCACTTTACAGCTTTCGTATTTTTACTAATTTCGAACGAGAATCCACATGAACAGTTTCCAGCAATGGAGAACGGGCGGGAGGGAGAGTATAGGTGCAGGAAGTTGATATTAGACGTCCCTGATAGGTATAGCAAAAGGGGTGAAGGACAAACGAGTGCGTTTCAGAATGCTTTTTTTGTCGTAAGTGTATTAAAAATCACCATCTATCAGGGGCGTAGCCAGGAATTTGTCAAGGGGGCGAAGCCCATAGACAGACTCTCAGCGCTTCGCGCCACCATGGGTTGGCGCAAAGCGCAAGAAAATTTTGGCCCAAAATGCCTCCCAGATCGCTGGAAATGGCACTTCCCAGGCCTATTTACCGCATATAAATAGGGAAAACACTATCAACATTGTAAAAATAAACATTAAAAATACCCAAAATATGCTCAGGGGGCGGCTACAACCTTCTCCCCCCTTAGCTACGTGCCTGCCATCTATACAGATAATGGCTGCGCACGAAGCGCTGGGTAAAATTTTTTTGGAAAATGTAGACGGCAAATACGTAATTTCAACTTTCCAAATCATGCTACAACAACTTAGATTGAAAGATCACATATTGATGCTAGGCCCCTACAGATATTGTGATTATAGTTCCATGTATTATTACCTTAATAATGGTCATGAGATGGAGTGCAAACCGTAAAGCACGAGCGCAAAGCGCGCGAAATTTTCATTAAATAAGATGTCCATGACAAAACCTGCATTCAGAATCTGCATCGAAACACTTTCAATTGCCCAACAAACCTAAATGCCACTTAAAAGGACAGTCTTTTACCTGGTAATCCGTAAACAGCTTTCAACTTTTGCTGCTGTGCTTCTCCGGGGGTTGCTATCAGAAGATAATGATACTACGAACATTGTGGTAAGGTTTGAAGCGCGCGGAGCGCGCGAAATTTTTGATAGTTTGCGAAGGATTTGCGAAAATTCTGATAGTTTGAGGAACATTTGTGATAGAAAATGATTAAATAGATCTGTCACTCGGTCAAAGCACACCTCACCCTACCCCCTACAGAAATCTATAGCTTAATCGCCTTTTGAGATCATTTTAAAATTTTCGAAAAATTTTCATAGGGGGGCACGCCCCCCATGCCCCCCTGTGCCGGCGCCACTGGTTCAACCTGATCTATTGCCGTGGTGGGGCTGAATGAGAGGCCCCGTTCTAACACGCTCAGTTGTTTGGTGGTTAGTTCGGTGTTGGATACATTAATTACACCTGAAGGTGCTGTCTCAGCTGTTGCGGGAGGGTGGAGAATTTGTTGATGCCCTGCATCTGGATGGGGGTGGGCGAAGTGAAGGCGGGTAGGGTATGGACCAAGTCCTGGGCTCCTACGAAACCAAGTGAGTCTATATAATAACGGAGAAAATTTTAAAAGCACGCAGGGGAGATGCAACCGAGAACTAAATACGAACATCTCTCTAAATACTCACAGGACGGCTTTAAATAGGGATTTGGCTTTCATGAGGTCAAGCAGTTGGTCTCTAAACCAGGGGCTCGTATCAATATGTATGTGAGGCTAGTTTTCATTTGCACTTATTCCTATACACAACTGAGGAAGGGCTGAGACAGCCCGAAATATTTTGTATTTCACTGATTTGTATAATATTTAGAGTTGGAAATGAATGTATTTTTCGTCTTCTTTTGACTTTTGTGTGTGTATATATGCGAAAAACCGTATGAAAAAACGCGACTGTTGGGAGAACTCGACCCTTAGGCGAAAAAATCGTTTCGCCTTACCGTTTTACACAGTGTTTTATATAGGAATGCGTAACTCTATACGCAAGTCCGATTTACCACATAATGTTTATGCAATTACTTAGCTGCACACCAACTTACGTGCATGTATCCGTTAACACTAAGGACTTACGGGCCATTGAAATAACGTGCATATATATCTCAGAACCAAAAGGGGAAATATAATCTTATGTATTTTATTTTTTTCTTCGCCGGTTGTATTGGCGGTATACCGATTTCGCCTATATATATATATATATATATATATATATATATATATATATATATATATATATATATATATATATATATATATATATATATATATATATATATATATATATATATATACATACATATATTACATATATATATATATATATATATATATATATATATATATATATATATATATTTTGCTAATTTGGGATTAAGGGGAATATCGTATGAAAAAACCCGCCTATAAGGGGAAATCGTCTATAAGGGGAAAAAATCAGGTCGACTTAACGAAACTACACGCTTTTTCTATAGGAATACGTAAACGGATGGTAATGGCCTTTTCACTACATAATATATATGCCATTACTTCAATGTTGACCAAATTACGTACACGTATCTGTTAACACGTACAACTGGTGGGCCATTGAAATAACGTTGATGTATATCTGTTTTTCAAATTCAACCAAATGGCGAAATATAATGTTATGTAGGTTCGTGTTTTTTTTTCGCCGTTTCGAACGGTCGTGTAGCGCCCTCTAAATTGTTTCCCCCAACCGTGGTTTTTATCTTTATATATATATATATATATATATATATATATATATATATATATATATATATATATATATATATATATAAACTGAAGAATGGTGGGATGCGGACAAAGTCGCATAATTTTTTAAACCTGGGGAATATGCGTCTAACATTGGCAACCTTTGCCTTAGTAAGAAAGACGATACCACCAAATGATGAAAAACTGAGATCCGAGCTGGGTTTGAACCAACGACCTACTGCTCAACGTGCAGTACGCTCTACGAACTGAGGTCAAATTAATTCAAATACCAGACGGGACAGTTTTCCATCATAACGTCACTTGTAAGCTCCGCCCAGCTTTTTGTGAATACGGAAGTGTAGTTGTGACGTTGCGACTTCTAAATATAGAAACTGAAGAATGGTGGGATGCGGACAAAGTCGCATAATTTTTTAAACCTGTGGAAAATGCGTCTTACATTGGCAACCTTTGCCTTAGTAGGAAAGACGATACCACCCAATGATGAAAAACTGAGAATGTTAGACGTGTATATATATATATATATATATATATATATTATATATATAGATATATATATATATATATATATATATATATATATATATATATATATATATATATATATACCATGGGTGTGTGTGTGTGTGTATGTGCGGTGTATCTTGTAGGAGGAACAAGGTTTATTTGTCAGGAAGAGAAACTCACATAAGAACGCGTTCACGGCGGGGGTCCGGGACCTACCCTGGGAATACTGGGGGGGAAAGGAGCCCTTATTAAGTTATTTCTCATGTTTTGGGGGCCTTGAAAGCATAATTTGGACAGTGACTTTTTCACCATATCAGCATTTTTTCTGAAGAAGGACAACTTTTTTTTTCTATTTGGGAATCTGAGGGGGCAGTTGCCCCCTGTCCCCCTGCAGGCTAAGACCCTAGTGAAGTTACATTTTATTTATGTGCAATTACAATTTACTTCAGGACGTAACTAAAGTACATAGGTTATTTGACTTAAGTGAAACACAACTATCCCACTTAAGTGGAATGATTTTACATTTAAGCTGAATACACTTCACTTCAGTGAAATTCAATTTCATTTAACTGGATTTCAATTTCACTTTAGTAAACTGTACAGTATTTCACTAAAGTGGAATTCGTTTTCACTTAAGTGAAACGTATTTTACTCAGATAAAATGGAATTTCACTTAAGTGATATTGAATTCGACTAAAATAAAATGTATGCAAAGAACGTTGAATCAATTCCATTTAGGTCAAATTGAATTCCTTTTAAGTGTATTCCACTTAAGTGGAGTTGAATTCTACTCGGAGCCAATTCCAGCCGGGTCCACAAAAGTGAAAGTTTCTACATGTCACTTAAGGCTACATCGCTATTGATGCACAGTTTAATAAGTGAATATCACATTTAGTCAACTAAATTACAGGGTAAGCCAGGATATGAAACTGACTCCTAAAAGTTCCTCTTTTAATTAAGTGTAATTGCAAAATAGTACAAAAAGTATTCTTACCAGATGCTGCACTGTCAAATGGCCGGACTCGGAATTTGACCGGAATCGGAGAGCCTGGAGTCCAAATCGACTCGGAATCGCAGCGTACTGGACTTGGAATTGGCTCGAAATGGTTGCCAATGGAATCGGAATGGGCCTGGAGTTGGGTTCGGTGGACTCGACACAGCCCTGCTCTATAGGGGTTCTGTTCTTCACGTGGCGTCATAATGGGCTCGGTTTTACCTGTACCGCCATTTTATATGTCATACTTTGTGCAGTCGTACTTTGTGCACGCGCAAGAATACACTGTATAAAAGATATCTGTCAAAAAGGTGTAGGCCTGCGTGTAGGCTACACGTGTTGGGATTAAATGCTTAATAACGATCACAAAGAAACACTATCGTATTGTCTTTAGGTGAGCACTGCGCAATTTAGTAAGTAGACTCTCGAGATCCGTCAATATATCTTCTGAAAAATTTAGAATCTCATCTAGCTCTACGTTGAATATTTGTTGGATATCGATAGGAAACTGAAGGGTCTGCGATTTTCCTTCACGAGTAGGTCTATGCAACAAACTTTCACCATCATCAAGAAAATATGATTGAAAAGAAGGACCTAAACAAGTTAAGCTTTGACCAAAACGTTTTGTGACGTTAGTGAACAACCTCTATTGACAAAAGTTATAACTCACAAAGATGTGTCACTTTGTCCTTCTTAAAGTTTGATACTTCACTTAATCGGAATATTAACCATACTTACGGAGCTGGTAAAGTTGAGCTTTCCATAATATACCAGGGAAGAAGCGATTACCGGTAATAGTTATAAGGAATACGGGCCCTGTAATTAGAAAGAAGAACAAAAACATGGCTCATGGGGGTTACCACGGCTACTTTGTCTACAGTAAGGAACATAAGTGTATGGAATTACTGTCAATATGAGGGCGTCCTACAACACTTTTGCCCGAAATTGAACATTTTCCCAAATAAATCTTATACCTTATCCCAGAACAGTAACCTTTTGCACGATGGGGATGCGGAGGTTAGAGCCCCAGTCCCCGCCTTGTGCGCCTGCGGTTTGAAACATCTTTCATAAATTAGGGGTCCGTTATCCTACAAGTACGTATCACGTTTTTGTTTTGTTTTTTCTTTTTTTTTTGAAGGGGGGATCTAGGAATTAGTTTTTCTTCTAAGAAACCGGAAACGCGAGGACACACCAACAGTTGGTCATTGTACAGTAGAACAGTAGAACGTGCAATACGTCCTCCTAGAAAATGACTGCTACCAAAAATTTTAATAATTCGTTGAGACGACAATTGTCTCGACATTTTAATATTACAGGTGTCTATATATAAGAGATAGGGTCACATCCAAAAATATGACTTTTTGCCCTTGGTGTGAGCCGAATTTTGTGAAGAAAGCTTCCTGATCTCAGCGCGATGTTTCTTTTGACTTAGTGTTTGTTAATGCGTCACTCGTTTTCAACAACCAAGAAATACCAGCGGCAATCCCTTGTTCGTAATTGGTTGGAATTAACTGGAACACGTAACTCATAATAGTTTACCTTTAATATGTTACAGTATGTAACTTCACACACATTTTATGAACTTCAAATCAGGTTGTTACGGGAATTAGTAACGTAATGCTTATCCAAAGAAAACCGAAGAAAAGCTTTTCTGCCTGGCATTTACAAACTTAGGACAGAATGCACCAGAAGCGGCCGAAATTAACTAAAAGAGGGCGCTATTACAAGGGAATTTCAGATATCTTTCAACCGCAAACTATACTTTCACTTCCATATTAACCATTTTATGGCTAATAAAGCCCAACGGAAGCCTTTGAGCCGTCAAATCTTGTCATAGCAATGGACAGAAATGATATGGACTGACAGTGAAGCAGTATTCTGCGTATTCGTTTACTGCAATACGTGTACTTATAGGGAAAAACGTTATTAATACAGTAACAGCTAGTACTGTATGCTATAGCGTTAGTAAACGTATTACGTGGTTTAATCCTGCACATGACATGTACTACAGCGGTTTCAAACAGCATCAGTTTCATTTGTGTAGGCTAATATTCTACATTCAACATGCGGATTTTTTTTTCGCACTGCCAAGTTAAGGAAATAAAGTAAACAAATATTGTCTCATGTGAGCAATATATTATAATGAAAATATTCTCTTTGATTGAAGGAAGAACTGAAATGATATCTTATCTTGATAACTGTTTTAAAGGTTGGCTACAACTATATCTGGTCGTTGATTTAAGTTAATTGTTGGTTATGTGGTTAATATAACTTATTTTCTTTTCTTGGGCAGCTACAGGGTAAAGACTATATTAGGAGACTAGGCCCTGGACCAGTAACAGTCGTTGCGTTACATCCAGACTAAAAAAGTGGCCCTACTGTAAAACGGGGTCCGTTCTCTATTCGTACAGCTGTCTTAGGGTTCAATAGCTACAAGTTCGATGGTAAGAAGAACATCTATCTCTCTCAGAATGGTTCACTGTTAAAAACGGGAAAGGGTTCATTATTTAAACTAGAGAATCGTTCGTTATTCGTAATAGAAAATAGCCTAAGGGCGTTATTCCTAATGGTTCGCTATTCATAAGTTAAGTCAGGCTTAGCCATTTTTGGTATGAATAGAAACCCCCTTTAGCAATTATACACAATGAACATATTTGTCAATTTTGAATAACAGACATTCTTTTCTATTATAATCATCAAACCTAGTCTTGACTTTAATACTTCTCTGTTGATTATGCATATCGCCCCAGTCGAACAGTGACCCTTAGGACTGAAGACCCTTATGTTATGATAAATGGCTCAACATTTATTGGGTAACATACATTGTGTATGTTAGATGTTGATTTGCATTTTAATGTAATACAAATATGAATTAGCCTTTGGAAAACATACTGTTATACTGAATTATAGTTTATTGAACGTTGTTTGCCAAAAAGGATACGCAAAGCCAGTAATATTTTAAACTTAAGCTTAATGGAAAAGGAGCAGGTAGATAGGTCTACCAAATAATTTTTAATGTTGTATAGAAACGTTATGTGAATGAAAAGATAATGTACTATAGCAGGCCTCAGTATTTGTTTTTTACAGGTTTCCATCCTGGTGCTGGACACCACATTTATTTGATTCGAAAGTCTGACGTGAGGTGAAGGTCCACCAAAGTTAAGTCAGGCTTAGCCATTTTTGGTATGAATAGAAACCCCCTTTAGCAATTATACACAATGAACATATTTGTCAATTTTGAATAACAGACATTCTTTTCTATTATAATCATCAAACCTAGTCTTGACTTTAATACTTCTCTGTTGATTATGCATATCGCCCCAGTCGAACAGTGACCCTTAGGACTGAAGACCCTTATGTTATGATAAATGGCTCAACATTTATTGGGTAACATACATTGTGTATGTTAGATGTTGATTTGCATTTTAATGTAATACAAATATGAATTAGCTTGGAAAACATACTGTAACTGAATAAGTTATTGACTTTGCAAAAAGGATGAAAGCCAGTAATATTTTAAACTTAAGCTTAATGGAAAAGGAGCAGGTAGATAGGTCTACCAAATAATTTTTAATGTTGTATAGAAACGTTATGTGAATGAAAAGATAATGTACTATAGCAGGCCTCAGTATTTGTTTTTTACAGGTTTCCATCCTGGTGCTGGACACCACATTTATTTGATTCGAAAGTCTGACGTGAGGTGAAGGTCCACCAACCTAGACCACAGGGCTTGAGAGACCTCACCTATACCAACAAACGTGTAGAACCATGAAGCTACTACTACCTCGGAGGTAATAACTCGTCCTAACTCCATGGTAGAACATTGCCCAGTGAACTGGATCACGGACTCCGAGGGAGTAACTCCATGATTGGATTAATTAACAGACCACCAAATATTGACTTGGCTTTACGTGTGTGCATGAATGTAGCCTATGTGTGTCTGTGTGTCCCTGTGTGCGGTCGAGTGCGCGTGTCTGTGTACATGAATAGGAAATTACCAACATTTTCCAAGTCAGAAGTATAAAGGAATTTTGCAAAGTGTTTAGTTACATATGATTGTCGGCAGCTCTTACAAAGGCCAACCAGCATGATGGAAGTATAGATTATTTTTTTTTTATTTTAGCTACGAACAGGACAGAAATAGAAAGACTCGATCATTTTGAACATAATTTAAACTACTGTAATTATTTTGTGTATGTTTAAGCGAATACCCCAGCATCGAAGCCAATCAAAGGACGCATGCATGTCCCTACAACTTTGTTGACAGGACTTTGCTATGACGAGTTGGCTTGTTATTTGTAAATGCTCTGTGGTCTGGGGGATAACATATTTTCTGACTAAATTAACTGCATTGTTTCTGTCACAAAGTATTCCCTGGAATTACCTATAATATTGCACTGAGTAAGTAGACTGTACTTTTTCCCTACACAAAACAAAACGTGTACGTCTGACTTTAGATTACACAAGGGAAGTTGGTAACTGAACACCGTCTCATCATCAACTGTTTTCAAAGTTGTAATTTACTCGCAACCTGAGTCTGAAATTTCCAAAATTATCCGACTTGGCAAATTCTAGAGAATTTCTCCCTGTTGAAACAACACGGTGACTCCAAGTGGAGTCAATGTCTTGAATCGAGTCGTTATTGACCAATTGTGTAAGTGACTGTACACATGACGGTTACAGTTCGGATGTCTCAAGTCAAGAAAGCTGTCATTTTTTCTCTATGATTAGCCTATACTTACATACTTTTGAATAACCACGCAGGTAAGAAAAAACACGTAACTTACATGTTGATGTGTACAAGAATTCAATATAAAACACTGAATTGGCAATGACGATGACGAAGCAGCATTGACAAGACGCAGCTTAGTACCACAGGCGCTCGGTACTAGTATAGGCTGGCCAACACTATACATATAAATATATATATATATATATATATTATATACCTATATATATATATATATATACCATATATATATATATATATATATCTACTATATATAATATATATCTATATATATATAATATATTATATATACACACACCGCATATATATGTATAGTGTTGGCCAGCCTATACTAGTACCGAGCGCCTGTGCTTAGTACGAGATATAAGTGAATGAAGCAAACTGTAGCCTTTAAAATCGAGTCGGCAGTTACCATCAAATTGAGTTTGGTTTATAATCCGGAACCAATGAATCAAACCAGCATCGCAAGGTCTTTCACTTTGCTTGTATCACACCGTCTAATATTACCTGTTAAGTTCCCGTATCATACGTGTTGCATTCAGGAGAGTTATACATAGACCTACACTCATAACAAATCTAGAGGTAAACATGACCAGACATCTCCCTCCCCCTTGACAATTCCCACCCGGACAATCCCTTCCCTCAATAATCAGACAACCCTCCCCCACCAGAAAATTTTTGTGTTTTCCTAGGTGGGAATTGTCTGGGGGAAATTGTCGGAATAGGAATTGTTGGGGTTGGGAGTTGTCTGTGGGGAAATTTCTCTAGGGTTGTGGGGGGGGGGGGGTTGTCAGTGTGGGTATTGCGTAGGAACCAGAGGTAAGTAGCCCCATCATCTGTATCTTTTTACCCTTGATACACACAGTGACATTTTATTTGCTGAGATGTTCATTTGGTTATAGTTCCATACCCATCATCGTTGTTGTTTTCTTAATTTAAGAAAAATGTTTGTTCTACATTTTTTAATCCTACTGTGGCAGAAACATTTCAATTTTTTGTCATTTCATTGGAATGCCTGTTTAAACCTGAACTATTTCTGTACATAGTAGATAGGTAATGTTTGTAAGAAGTCATTCTTATTTTAAGTTTTATCTTACAATCTGAATAAAACCAGAAACTCAATGCTTACCGTCCTTGCTGTGTCTGTTGTGCAGGCTTTCAAGTGACTGTTACTTATCCTACTTTTTCCCTTCTTTATCGTTCTACTTTACTTGAAAGAAATGAATTCCCCGACGGGGAGGTCGTGGTCCCCACCGTCCCCACCTGGCACTTCCCTTGATAATGGACTCATCGAACTTCAACGTTTCGTGCACTACACTTCCATGTGGGAAAGTGTGCATCCTTTGTTTGGGGCTCAACTAAGAATAATAGATCAAGTTTGAACAATTAAAACAATTACTTACCGGCATGTAATTTTCCAGTGCAGATACCAAGTTAGCTTGAAGCTCCCATTCAGGATCGAATCAACCCCCTGTCAACAAGCCACATTCTGTATAAATTATACCGGTACTATCCCAATTACAGATTTTTTTTCTTTGGAAACCGAGACAATTAGAGGCCGAACCGGGACACCGGGACGGCATAGTCTAAACCGGGACAGATCCCGGTCAATCCTGGACGGTTGGAATCTTTGTACCTTAGTATAGCTTCCCATAGATTCCAGAGAAACTCTATGACCCTCCACCAACCCACCATCAATCCGGCTGCATCTTGAAGAAATCGACCAGCGGTTAGTCCGAATTACGTCATTTTGAAATTAAAGATATAGACAGACTGCGATTTTATGGTCTCTTTAGTGAGTATCAATGCCATTTGGAGACAGTGAAAGGCTTTATTCTAGTGCCCACAATCGTTTAGAGGCTTTAGAGCTTCCGGGGCTTCGCTTCCTCGCCCCCCACAGAGGGACTTTACTGAAATGGACCCTAAGGCAGGCAACTGAGCCCCATGCCAAAGGCGATCTTTTGCTCCTACCTTAGAGTACTACTTCGGAGCTACTTCCACGACTAGATCGACCTTACTGTTGTAGCAGATACTGTAAATGAGAAAGGGCACGCCAGGGTCAAATTGACATTTCTTATTCTGTCCTCCCTCCCGTTATACTTAGATATTCCATCTTGAACTTTTACTAAGATTTCCTCAGTTGAAACGCAGGTTATGAGTTAACCGTTCTTGAGACATATTTTTTGTTTGTCTGGAATGAAACCCTTTTTGTCGGGAAAACATCCATCACCCCCTCCCCCACATCCATCCTTAATGTCGCCCTTGTATGTGAATAAGTGAGTAAATATATATTACGTCATAGGCGCATGAAGTGGAGGCTGCAGTCCCTTCCATTCGGGCAGTACATTTCGATATTAGCAATATATTCGATTTAAGTCCCCAATTAACAGGGGTCCCGGTCGCTTAAGTATTATATTGCTTAGAATATCAGGCTCATCTGACACAACAGAAACTCGGCGGCGATTTAATTCCAATTGGCGTATACAGCTGATGGTTCCCCATACACGGGCCTCATCCTATAGCTTTACCCACAATAGCTTCCATACACACCAGGCATGCAGCATATCACGTTTAATAGCATTACAGGAACGAAGTGCGAGCTAGGGGCTCTATCCAATGACTGAGCAGCAGTTTTTCCAATCGGTCGCAGTAAAGACTTTAAACAGAGGGCGTTTGTCAAATTATGATACGTGTTGGCCAATCGAATTGAAACAGCCAGAGTATTCTATTCGACGAATCTCATGGAATGGCCGCTATAGGGAATATTTAGGGGTAGGGCTATAAGGGGCTGAGCCGTTTTAGCACGCGAGCAACCTGTACTGCCCGAGAAAATTACCATATTTCCCCCCCCCCCCCTCCCCCAAATCTGCCAGAGAAATAGGTTTTTACCGAAACTCGGGGTTGGGCTGAGTCCCCTGTTACCTGGCTCGTACCCCTTTACATGAGATCATTCATTCCAGTTTGCTATATGTGCAGTAGTACATGCACTCATACTGTCTATTGTATCGTGTGTGATGACATCGATTTCCTTTTAATTAAGGGTTTGTCGTTTTCCCCTCCACATAGATCGAACCCTACCATGAAAAACCCTAGAATCCATCATACGAAGCCCATTAAGAGGGAAATCTAAAGGAGAGATTGATGTAAAAATTGTTGTACCGATATTGCAAGTAGCCGATATTAACGATATACCGATATTTCAATTCTCAATATCGACCGATACCGATATTTGAGACCTATATACACTTCGTGTACTAACAGTAGGCTACCGGGCACCACAACTAAGTGTCTTTTCATTTTGAGGATTTTTTGTATTCAAAAACACTCAATTAATATACCGTTTTCGTAGCTTATATATAGGCGATAAATATCGGTTGGGTAATGTGGGCATTTACAGTAAATTTTATTGATGCCGAAACAGGACGAAAATAGGAAATATAGTGTAATACCGATGTTGGTTTAACACTTCATGTAAGTATCATAGCGTGGACTTCCGTCTTTATCATGTATTTTCATCTGATGATTGTACTGTAATTTGTATCTGATCATTAATATCTCCTAAAAGGACCCTACCCGAACAAAACGGGCTGATCACGGACTATACGCAGTAGCAATGGAAGCTAACACCCGATTCGAGCTGGGTCCAATTGCGGACAAGAAGTCCGTTTTATACTTGGCTCGATCGGGTTATCGAGTCACTGAAGAGAAGACGGCACTAGACTAGATCATGGCCGTACGGGACTGTTTTTCTCAGGGAGGGTGGTGGTTTTTGCTAATTAAACTGCCCAATTTTCCGCTGGACTGAGACAAAATATCTGCCCGATTTAGTCAGATTTCTGACATTTGGGGGGCACCCCTGAGCACCCCGGCCCGTACGGCCATGGGCTAGATGATACTAGATTCGCACGCGGTACTGACTGATTCCAGCCAAGTGCATGATATGCTTTATAAAAGACTAGACTCGGACAGGACTTGCAATCCGTCTTGACTGATACTCTGACACGGCGTTTGGATTCGGTAGAGTATACCCAACTTGAAAACTGCCTAGAATTAAAGCTTCTGAAAAGGGAATTACTTTGGGTTGTCGTATAAAGGGCTCGGTTACCGCTTTCGCGCAGTATTGTTACTCCATCGTTAATTTTGGGGGACCTCTTTCGCTAAACTGACAGATATCGACATCCCCGGCTTAACTTGGTCCCAGTTTATCTTTGAAAACCAAGAAAAAGAACATTTCGTGCAAAGATTTTAAAGAAAACAGGAATGATAGTATTGTGAAACTTTTCAACTAAATAAATATCACACCGCCACGACTACACGCGACTCCCCGTCGTAGACACTTTGTTTGTTTGTTTGTTTGTTTGTTTGTTTGTTTGTTTCTTTATTTCACTTCCATGTACACAACTATACATTAACATCAATAAATATAGACAGCCGTTCAACGGTAGTAGAAATGCAAAGCAGATTACAATACACAATATACAATGTACAGGGAGCATGGAAACTCTGAAAAGCAAGTAACGCTTATTCCAAGCAGACTTCCCATTTTACAAAATAAAAGAAAAAGGGTGTAACAAAGACAGAAAGAGGGAGGAAAAGAGGAAAAATGAGGACAAAGAGGAAACAGCCTATATAAAAAGCATTCCAAATCAATTATGCAATTGATAAGTTCATAATTATAAGTTAACAGCTGTAGCAACTTAGCAAATACTTCTTTAAGTGGATCTTAAAACTATTGAGAGTAAGATTATTTTTAATTTTAGAGTCAATGTTGTTCCAGAACTGAGCTCCAAAGACTCGAACCGACCTTTTACTTATATTCAGTGAGATGTTGTTGAGATGAATATGGCTAGATATCCTGGTAAAATGATCATGCACTGTGCTGTTTGGTTGAAACCAGTTATTAAAGATACGTGGCAGTAGTCCGTGGAAATACTTGAACATAACAATGCCTAATTGGTACAAAAATTCATCATGTATCTGAAGGATATGAAATCGTTTAAAAATAGATTCAGCGTGAGCAGAATAATCAGAAAACTTATAATGCGAATTGCCTTCTTTTGGAGAGTGAAAAGCTTATTACTATACGAGGGGAAGGTATTCCCCCACAGAATGTTACAGTAAGAGATTTGAGAGTAGATAAGAGTATAATACAAGGAAAGAAGTGCCGTCTGGGGAATAAAACACCTTATCTTATAAAGTATACCTAAAATTTTGGAGATTTTATTACAAATTGAATCAATATGAATCTTCCAGGTAATGTGAGTATCAAGATGAAGACCAAGAAATTTGGTAGAATCAGTCTGGGAGATCGTAGAGCCATTCAGCACAATAGTATAGTTATTAAGCTTAACTTGTGGAGGGTGAAAAACCATAAAATTTGTCTTTTTGGTGTTCAGTGACAACATATTGGCACAGAACCAAGAGAAAATAGCAATAAGCTCTTCATTAACAGTTCTAATAGTAGAGGCTATGCTATCACTTTTGAAAAGTATACCCGTGTCATCAGCAAATAAACAAATTTGAAGCTTATTAGAACAAAGGGGGAGGTCATTGATATAAATTAAAAATAGTAAAGGTCCTAAGATAGATCCCTGCGGTTCACCACACACAATATGATTATAAGAAGAATTACAACCATTAATAGAGACCAACTGGCAACGATTAGTGAGGTAACTTGTGATCCAATCATACGCCTTCCCACGAATACCGTAATGATAAAGTTTACTACATAGAATGTTATGATTAACAGTGTCGAATGCCTTTGAAAGGTCTAAGAATATCCCAACCGTATACTGTTTACAATCAAAACCTGTAGTGATGTAATCGACAACATTTAAAGCAGCCATGTAGGTTCAAAAGTTTCTGCGAAATCCAAACTGGGAGTCGGAAAGTACATCATGCTTAAGGAAGAAGTCAACAAACCTATTGTATAGGAACCTTTCAAGAATTTTAGAGAGAGTTGGAAGGACAGAGATAGGGTCTGTAGTTTGACAAAGTCGAAGGATTATCAGCTTTATGGACTGGACTGACACGAGCAATTTTAGTTTGGTCAGGAACAATGCCACTTGAAATAGATAAGTTAAATACGTAAGATAAAGGTTCGTAAATAGCTATGTTAGCTGTCTGGAGTAAAAGAGAAGAAATGTTATCAACACCGCAAGAAGATTTTTTCTCTAAATTTTTTATAATGTTGAAAATTTCCGAAGGAGTGGTCGGTGACAAGAAAATGGAATTGTTATTAGAAGTTTGAGACAAGAAATGGGAGAAAGAAACATTACCAGGAGGAATGTTTTTGGCTAAGTTTGGACCAATATTAGTGAAAAACTCATTAAATGCCTTTGCCATTTCCACACTGTCAGTGACATTCTTCCCCTTGTGGTAAATAGAGGAAATCTTTTTCGAGCCATTGTTTGACTTGATTAGATCAGAGATAATATCCCAAGTTTTAGTCAAATTATTTTTATTTTTCATGAACAGATCACCATAACAGCAACGTTTAGCATTACTTATGACGGTTGTTAATTTATTCCTGAAGTATACAAACTTTTGCTTATTAACAGAAGTAGGACACTTGATATATTTTGGTAAAGCTTATATTTAGTATTAATGGACACAAGGATACCTCTTGTAATCCAAGGTTCATTTGATTTAGTTTTCTTTTTCCTGACACTTTTTAATGGACAATGTTTATCATAAAATTTGTTAATTATTCCAACAAGATTATTATACGCTAGGTTGACATCTTTAATATCGTAAAGCCAGTCCCAATCAAAAACACTTAGTTCTGCTACAAAATTTTGAAGACTCATAGGACTTATATCCCTTTTGTCAATATAAACGGAGTCTTGATGAGAACGAATGAAATTTCTTTGATGGTGAATACAATAGACGGGTAGGTGGTCACTTATATCACAAGGTATTATTCCTGATGTAAAGTTGCTGCCTATATCATTAAAAAGTATATTGTCAATGAGAGTTGCTGAGGTTTCAGTTATTCCAGTTGGCTTAGTGATAAGTGGAAGGAACGTGTAACAGACTTTCTTCTCAGCATTTAGTCTACACATTAAATGATTCAAATCACTTACGAAATGAGAAGGTGGATTTCCAGGAGGTCGATAAATTACTGCAACAACAACAACAATCTTATTAACGCAATTTATCTCAAGAAACATAGATTCACAAAGGGTTGAAAAATTACTAAGGTCACTTCTTATAGAAAACTTTGCATAAATCGTAGACATGCAGCGACTGCATCCATCTACGATTGAACATGTTCAATCGGGCAGACGGCCCACGACACGATGGAACTCTAGTCGTGGAACCGGCCACACCACCACGACCACAGCCGACACGGTGGGTGGTCGTCGCCGTGTCGTGGATTGTCGTGACAGTGTGACCAGGGCTTTATTTATACGTCATGTGAGTTCTTAGGATAGGCCTATTTAATAAAATACAATACAAAATGCTTTATTATTTGTCAGACACCTTTATGTAGATCAAAAGTTCCGTGATCTTTCAAGTTTCCTCTGTCGTTTCGCAGTCTCTCCAGTAGCGTAACTGGGGTGATAGAAGTGAGGGGGGTGAAAATAAGGTAAATGTAACGACAGCATAAAGTCAATGTACCGATCGGACACTTTTTCAAAGGGTTATTACTTAACAAGTCACCCCCGCACCCGTGACCCTGCCTCCTCCATCCACCCAGGGGTGGCGCCAGGATTTGCCCGACGGGAGGGCCAACGACCCGAAGCCCCGACAACCCCGATCGCGTCGAGGGGTTGGTGAGGGAGGATTTGGGGAAAATCTGTGTACTATATCATGCCATTGCGGGGCATATATTGCATAAAATTTGTATAAACTAGAGGGAAATAGTTCCGCGCTGATTAAATGTGAAAAACGCGCCTACACTAAAAAGAATTTATACTTATTTAAAGCTTATATGTAGGTCAATTGTCCTGGCAGTTGGCCCTATCGGGCACAACTTACATTATAGCCTACTTACCTCCTCGAGTCACTAGCAGTACATCACGACAGACACAAGAAAACATTAACTAAGTTTATCGAAATGAGATTAAATTCCCGATATTTACATAAATCCATGTATTCTGCTTATTAAGTTACTTGAAAAGATGGAAAAGGTTTGTGTTAAATTTAGCTAAAAGTAACGGGACTGAGGAAAACTGAGTAAAGCGTACCGAAAATTGCAAAGCGCGAGATGCGCGAGAAACTTTTTAGTACAAAAACAAAACAAACAAAAAAAAAATGAAAAAAAAAAAAAAACTGCAGGGGCTGTAGACCGTATCGGGGATAACATACATTGTATCGAAACCACCTGGACTACTCTCTGAAATAGCCAAACTTTGCTCCATGAGTCCCTCACCAACTGACCCTACCGCATAACACACACAAGAGAACAGTAACTAGCCTTTGCGATAGGGGATGGAATTTACGACTTCTACATAAATTGTGCACTCTGCCTACATGTTACTTGGTAAGGGTGACAGGACTTAGGCCTATGTCATTTAGCTATGTAGAATGGAACTATTGGAAAAACTGGAGTGACTCTACAGCGCACGTAGCGCGCCGTAAATTTTGTGTTCTCACTAGAGAAATTGTCCTCTTGAGAGCAAAAACAGGTAAACCCTCGGGGAGACTAGTCGCCGTCCACACCGGGAGGATGTATCGACAAGATCAGCAAATGTACCGACAGACCATCCCAGGACGACAAGTGGGGGACGACCGTCCCCTGCTCCCTTCAGTTACACTACTGAGTCTCTCGGTTCCTCGTAAGGAAACCGACTCTTTCGTGTTCCATTAACTATTAGAGAAAATAAGACACCGTTTGCGATAAAAGTGACAGCTAAAGCAGAACGCACACGGACGACAGAAAACGCGAAAAACGAAACAGAAAACACGTTTCGTGTTTTCTTACGAAGACGTCCGTGTGTGTTGGACGAAAACAAAAAATAGCGTTTCGCGTGCTTGTTTCGAGAAACGCTATTTTTCGCGAAACAAGCAGTGCTTGTTTCGCGAAACAAGAGTTTAGCTAAACAAGTGTTTCGGTCTCTCGTGTGCGTTGCCTGTTTAGCGTTTCACGAAATAAGTTGCGAGTTTCAACCAATCACCATACGAGGATTGGTTCACGTGAATTACAAAATGGCAACCGACATGGAATCCTTGTACGTGCACCTGATGTAGAAAATTTGTTAGCTGAAATACGTCAGGGGCAGAATGGCCTTCCCCTTCGATTTTTTTCCAAGAGTTTTCGGAAAGGACATGAAGGAGAAGGCAGTGACAGAATTGCCAATGGTCTCTCAAAAAATGTGTTTCCCACGAACTTCAGTCTCACGCCATTGGCCAGGAATCCTGACACGTGGGAGGGAGACAGGTAGGCCTACTGCGCTTTAAAAGGGGGAAATGACTATCATTGTTTACTGTTTTTATATGCCAGCGTTTTTAAACCCGTAGGTCGCGGTCTACCGATTTGCCCAAGAGGGCCGCAAGGTGGCTGGCAGGAGTCGGCCTGAAAAAAGGATGTTTTTCTTCCCATCATCAGACCTGCCAACATTTGAAAACTGGAAATAGGAACACAGCGGGGCAATTTTGGAGAATCCGCCGGCCTGGGGGTGGGGGTCTAAGGGGAGGGGGAAAGGAAATTTTTTGAAGTTTAACTTACTCTTAGATTCAAAATGGTGGCATGTTTAAGGAATATATATCAAATTTTTAAACAGGCAAAATTACAAACTTTTTAGGCTGTATTTTAAAAATTTGGATGATTGGTAGGCCTAGGCTAGGCCTATGTCTATTGGAATTGTAGCCTAAACAAAAATGCAAAAATCAACACACCCCATCACAGTGATAAGTCTAAGGTTTTGTTAGTCTATAATGCAAGCAAACTGAACTTTGAACTAGTTCCTGGCAGTGCTGATTACATCCCTTTTTGCATTATAAGTGCACAAAATAAAACTTTCAGATCATGTTACTTGTTACTGTTAGGCTGGGCAGGCTAGGCTGCATGGTAATGTTAGTCATGTTACACACTTAGCCTAACACAAACTTCATTTAGGCCTTAGCCTATGTGAACGATTCTTGGCGGGGTTTATGCAATGTATTCAGAAAAAAAAAACATATAAAAAATTCCCACCTATTTCATAATCTCTGCGACTTTCGTAGTTCAAAAGTTAGACCTCAACGTAACCGTTAAGTTCAGGCCTAGCCTAGGCTAGACTGCACACATGTGCTATTTGGTCATTCCGCACTTTCGCTACGTATGATGGCACAACCTAACAAGGCCACTCTAAGAAAGTTTTCATTTTTAAAAAACATGACAAAAGAATGTGAATCTGTTTGTACCTGAAAAAGTTTTGGCGGACTTGACCTTATTTGAGAGCTATAAATTTTTACCACAGATTTTTCCTTTCAAGAGATACCATTACGACAAGTTCAGTGTTTCCAGCTCAAGCCTAAATTCAGAAGTAACCTAATAAGTTCAGCGGGCGCTGTTTACAATTTTTGTACAGAGCTGTATGTACAGGTTCAGTGTAGGCAGTTTGTGCGTTCACTTTGAGCTGCATATCTTAGCGTGCAAGTGCTTGAAAAACAGGTTCACGTGCATTGGCAAGGGAGTTTGCTATGCGCGTGCTGTATCAAAAATTGACGCAGAGATTGTGACAGCAGTTTTGACGCGCTTTGTTGACTGTATCGATGCACGACATTCGAAAGTGGCCTTATTAGGTCATGTCACTATAACCGTTAGTATGATACGGCGAACTACGGTACCGACGCAGCTTACTGTCCCAAAGTTTAATACTCAAAAACTTCGTTGCTGGTCTTCCGTTCAAAATTGAACACTGTCATAAATACTTTGTTCAATCTTCAAATATTCTTTTTCATCCTTCTTAATCTCAAACAACAGCACTGCGATTAGTCCCACTGGTTATCAAACAAACATGCACTTTGTACGTACTGCGTATATACCGAATACGTACGTACCACCGCAGGTGCCACACGGACTTCGCGGTCAGTCCGTAGGCGCAGCTGTGGTGCTTTGTAAAGCGTTAACTAAAACGATCGTTACGGATATGTACTGTCAGTGTGCACATATCCTGAGACATTTTAGCGCGCACGCCGGATGTTGCATACATAATGCTGAAGTCTTGGTCATAGTGTTTACATATATGTACACGTAAAGCCCATACAAGTTCGATCCACGAATCATTAATGAGGTGCGTGAAATGCGTTTTAAATAATTATGTTGCAAGGATATTTCTTGTACTATTTTCGGGTGGGTGCTAGAAATCGGAACGACGTTCCGATTTTTTGCTATGTACGGACTCAAAAATCGGAACGGTTCCGATTAAATCGGAACGGTTGGCAGGTCTGCATCATTTTCCATAGCACGTCTTATCCGACACACTGATAACTTTAGTTGTACCATTGTGTACGTTGCTCTGTGTTGAAACCAATAAAAGTGCAACGAACCTCATTTTCAGTAACTGTTCAAAGGTGGGTCCTTCAGTAATTTCAACAATCACAAGTGGACCTTGAGTTAAAAAATGGCATGAAAGCCTGGTAAAATCATTTTTTTTTTCATAATGGGACTCGATGGCTTGTACGGTGGTGGCCTTCTGATTCCGTAGAGTGAAGTTAGAGCCATGCTTTTTTCCAAAAATCTGAGGTCAATGCTAGTCATCTGCTGGAGGGACGCTCCGTCCCCTTACGAAAAAAAAAAAGAAAAAAACGTGTGGCATACTACATGTGAACACACATAATCACATGTGACATTGCATATGAAAATACATAAGGAAAAAGTGTTATTATTGGTGAAACATGCCATATGAGCCAATCCGACACACAGGGCCAAGCTTTTCCTTGCATGGCTGTCACCATGACACCTCGAAATCTGGGTCAAAGTGGGGAAAGCTGTATCAATTTGTTGACACATGAGGGCAATTTGTTGACACATGGCACTTGGGAGATAAATTTGTGTCAACTGTTCATTAATGACATACACATTGTCATGCAAAAATTCGCAGAAACCTCACGCCTCTCTACACCCTATCATAAATTTGCATAGTTTGACACAGTGCAATTTCAACAGTTCAATTGTGGTATTGGAACTTTTGCCACACAATTTTTGTAAGGGTTCTCAGGCATCATGCTCTACAGTCTGCACTGCACAACAATGAAAAATCCAAACACCTGTGTGTCAAGAACCCTATTGTATGGCGAGCTGCCATTGTTCTCCAAACGAAAATCGCACGGTTCCCGCTTTCAAATCAGTCAGAGATGGATCGATGCGACGGGAGCCGCCGCGTTTCCGACAAAACGTTTTTCAAAACGCGATTTCAGTGTGAACGGTTCCATAGAAAAATGTTCAAAGCCATTTGCTTTGCGGTTCCCGCCCCGCAAAACGCATGCAGCAGATTTCGATTTTGGTGTGAAAGCACCCTCAAGGCTATACTACAAGTGACTATCAAAAGCCCGCAGCGAGAACCGTCGCATTTTCCCGCTTCTGTGTTAACCGTCTGCGGTGTGGGAAACGCCGCGTTTACCGCGGCGGGAATCGCACGGTATTGGTGTGAACGTACCTTAAAGTTATTTCCACTCCTCCAAATTGGTCATAATCCAGACTGTCTGCTTGCTCCGCCTGGCAGACTTTCATTTTGTATATTTGAATGTTAATATTGTTTCCATGGATTTTGCTTCGAAAGCAAACCGCAATACAACTTTTACCGGTTCCAATGTCACAGAATTGAGAAAATGTGTGATGTTGTCGTTACTACATCGGATTAAAATATAAGATGAATTGAATTCAAGTAGGCTTCGATTGGTCCAATGGGTTTTTCCGGGAATGACAGGTTTCAAAAACACGCAATAAATATAAATCTTCGAAATACAAGACCTTTGCTTTGTATCAGAAAAAATATGTTTGAGCTCTCAGGGACTCCCAGTTTTGCCCTAAAGTTGGTAAAAGTAGAATGTGAAAAAAAAAACAATAAAAAAGGTAGATTCCGTCTCGAAGGCAAATGGTTCTGCGTTAGGAAATGTCACAATTTGTTTCCATGGTCAACCTATCCAGTTGGTTGTTTATAGTAGATTTCCTGGTGGCCTCTTTCTAAAGTGAGGAAAAGAATGGCCGGGACTGCAGTCGATGAATTTGAATCGTTACTGCCAAATACATGCTGAGGTACAATCTCGTACACTGAAACATATAATTCTGATGGACCCCGTTATCGATAGCGATTGTGGGCATCATATGGGAGATTCCGTTAATTGGTAACCACTGTCCGCCATTTAAATCAACGTAAGTGGCTTGCATACTTGGGGCGATAGGCCCTTTAGGGAAAGATGGGTCCCGGCGAGGGCAGAAATAATCCAAATGCTCAGTTTTTCCATTAAAATGGCACAATGTTAAAGTGTTACCACTCCTAGCAGCTCGAAGATAGCCTAAAACTGTTCCCGCTCCGCACATAGTCACGTACAAATGGACGACGACCTAACAGGCTAACAGGACAATATATACACCAGAAATTCCTGAGAAACGCCATTGAAGGCCCCACGCTACAACTTATGAATAATACATGATTTTCCCCTAGCTATCCTACGACAAAATCTCTTGCGGCACTCATCGATGACGTACTCATCATTTAAATCACGTGCACAAGACACAACAAGCCCTGTAAAGCAACTGCGTACAGTCCTCTATTGATTATATATTAAAAGAGAGCAGTTTATGTTGGAAAGTTGTACCTTGTATTTTGAAGTAATCCCAGGGAAGCTGGACAATATAGTCTTGCCATGTTTCCCAAATAGAAATATCAGACTTCTCAACACCACAACCTGCACAATAAATTTTCTTATACAAAAATGCGTTTTCATTTTTACTAACTGGTAGAGACATTGTTGCTTTTAGTCTACACATGAAATGACATCGGGTCCTTCCGCACACTGAGCTTTTAAATCTCCATTCGTTGCTTCTGCATGGACAATGGCTGACAATGAATAATGTGACAATGTGCACCGTTTGCTCGATATTTGGTTTTAAACCCTGTGGTTAATATAATACAATGGTCGACATTGAAATAGTTCCCTCCTTGGATAAGATTGTGGAAATTCTTATGTGTGATATCCCAACAACAGTCTCCGTAATACGCACACACAACGTCGCAGGGACAAAGATAGCCTGCGTTCCACGTGTTGGCTCACGAAAACGAATAACAATGGGCTGCAATAATACTGCATAGCTCCCAAGTCTCTCGAGGCAAAATGCGGGTCCACCTCTGATCTGTCCGCCTGTGGACCGCCGGCCTGGGGGAGGGGTATAAGGGAAGGGACGTCCCCCTTCCCTCTTAATTTTTTTTTTTTTTTGAATTATAATAGATTGAAGTTTCTACACGTAAACTGGTGGCACTTTTTTAGCAAATTAGTTTAATAACACAACTGGCCAGAATTTTCATGTTGTAAAGCATAACACTGCACTGACAGAACAGGCCTCCAGCTTTCACGGAAACGATCATTTTCCGGTAAAGTGTCGTTACCGTAGAGTCAAATCACGGGACCCGAAAATCGGATCCATGGTTTTGTAACTTTCTTAGGCTGGGCTTAACTCACTGTTAAGCCTTGCAAACTACAACACCTTAAACAAAGTAATTCTTCTAAACATGAAAGTGTAGAATATTTTAGGCCGAGCATTAGGTATAAAATTACATATTATTCCGTAAATTCACCCCCCCCCCCATAGTTCTACTGTATGTAGAGCGACCAAAACTGTAACTGCCTCTCACGAGACTAGGTTAAGCTTACTATACTAAACTTGTTAGGATAGCATAGCAGCCAAAGCAATTAGTGTAATCTGAAAAAAAAGTATCGTAAAGGAGAAATATGTAAGAAAGCCTAGGCTTTCCAAAATATCCTACAGGGCTTAGTTAGAGTATTTTACACAAGCTATTTTATAAAATGAATGTCATCTAAATAATTTTGGATGGCATTCAAGTTTACGTTTGAGTTGGTTACACTGAGACTGAAACACCACACAGTGATACTACAGAAAGTACAGCATCCTATCTTGAATTGAAATTTAAAAGGCCTCGAGGGGATCACCGCTCAAATTTGGGACATTCTCAGCCTGGGTTTAAAAAGCAAATTGCTTATCATCGATTTTAAGATGATACTAAATAAATATTGCAAAACCTTGCTCTATTTTGTTAGATGTATCACCTTTATGGATAGGGTGAATGATTTGGAACAGTTTGGGGAATTTCAAATACGCATCTCCTCACTTCCCTTATTTACCAAGAAATTCAAATTATGTTTAATTGATAAGTATTGATGTCTTTTGTTACCTATGATCTTTTTTTATTTTACTCTGTCATGGATGGTGGGTGGTTGGGGTTTAGTGGGAGGGAAGGGGGCTGTTACTATGTCTGTGTTATTTGATTTCTCTATTGTGTCCGTATTTCTTGTTGACTTTTTTTATAAAGGTGGCCTGCTTTTTACAAGCATTGCTTTTTGCAGGCTTCCTCCACCGCTTTCTGTAAATTTATATCTGTCTATATTTTATGATGTTTGTGGGAAAATAAATGAAATGAAAATAAATTGACCTAAATATTGCAACGTGCGTCGCACGAACGGTGAAGAAAAAATTAGAATACAGCTTTATGGTTGATCAAAAGCTATTTAGATATGACAGTTGGTGCAAAGGATTTTGTTAACGGGTAACTCATTACCACAAAGAGCTGTTTCTTTCTCGGAGTCTATTTACTTCTCGGAGTCTATTTACTTGAGCGAAAATGTACACCGTTTCTACTGATCGAAAAAGGACTGAAATAAATGTCAATAAAAAATGAAATGAATTATTTGTCCTCGGGCAAATAATAAAAATAACCGTGGAACAAATGTACAGGATCCCGATATCAATCAATAATATGACCTGCTTAAATGAATATTTGACCTATCAGAAGTATCGGCCGAGGTATGATCAAAGGTATGAAACATAATTATGTTAAAAAGCTTTTTAATAATTTTAAAATTTAACTTAGCGTGTACGAATCTGTGGAGAGGTTTAAAACAATTTCGATAACTTGGTTTTTGAGGAGATGACCGCAAGTTGTTTCCTCATTCTGTTAGTGCAGGGGGTTCAAACATCACAAAACATCCTTTGAAACATCTAACATAATTGTGGTTCGCTATTACTACTGCTGGAATATTTATAAATGCAATAATTGTTCCAGCATTTTTAGTTAGTGCTCCGGGCCCACTTAGGTGATTGATCCTCCCCGTTTAATTCATTTTCAGGGGCGGATGCAGGTTTTGACCAAAAGGGGGTTTTGTGATATAGTTACCATCTAAGCGGAGCGCCACCATGAGTTGGCGCGAAGCGTACAGAGAAAATTTTTGGTCCAGACGACCACCAGATTTCAGGAAATGGCATTCCCACGCGGTTCCTAGGCTCTTTGATCCGTATAAAAACAAACTTTCATTGAAATTTCCTGTGTCAGAAATTTTATGATAAATGTCCTGTCAAAAAGTCTTCCTTCTTGTGAGAGATGCATGCTCTGCGATAACGATCTTGGGCGTCAGGAGTTCGGAGCATTGACTCATTTGTTGTGCTCTCTCTAGGCACTCACACTGACTCAGTGAAAGTTGCTCTCTGGTGCTCAATAAAGAAAATTTTGTTGCTCATTTTGAAATCTTCTGCAAGTATGTTGGTATTGGGGCCTCAAAATTCAACTGGTAGGCTTGATCGCATGCATGGGATTTTTGGTTGTCTCGTTATGTAAGAGGAGCGCGACCATCGGTTGGAGCGACGTGAACCAAGAAAAACTGACTCTTCTCAGCCCATACAATCTATACTTAGGCCATCTTCATGTTTCATGTTTTGTATGTTTGTCATTTCCATGGAAACATTAATTATGTTTCTTTGCAGGGGCGGGATTTGATGTCTGAAAGTGGGGGGAGGGGGCAAAGCCAGGTGGACTGTCAAACGACGCCGAAGGCGCCGCGGGACCGCGAAGCGCTCCCCCTAAAGGAGTGGGGTCCAGGAGGCGAAGCCCCAGAAGCTTTGGGGGTATTTACGAAATTGTAGGCATTAAAATGATGCATTTTAGCTTCATCTTCAAATGACATAAGGTGGGTAATTAACATACAACAAAAATTACATTGACTTTTTTTCAAGTATATTCTTACTCCATGTGACTAACACTCAGATGGGATCGAAAATGCTGAGGGCTTGGGAAAGTAGGGGAGATTGTATTATTTTGAGGATTTTACGGGGCTAATTGGAACAATAGTTATAAGAATGGGAGATGTAGCATTCAGAATGGGTGCGCGCAAAGAGCGCCGAATAAATCGCGTTTTTCATACTTCATAGTGATATGAATAATAGAATGCTAAGTAACAAAGTTATCCTCAAGGAGAAGGCTTTTGACCCCCCCCCCCCCCTTCGCCAAGCGCCTGTCCCTTATTACGGTACCAGAAATGACACTTTCCGTGCCTGAACACTTGCATCTAAAGAATCTTTAAAGAGTCTGTAAATTAACACAGATCGATGGTGATAAAAATATTGCTTTGGAAATTTCTGGAGGAGGGGAAACTTCCCCTTGGCTGCGTACGGCCATAGGGGCATTAGTGGTTTCAATGATAATAGAAGAGTTTGTACAAAGCTATGACAAGCAAGATGTTCTACAGTAACCCCGGAGCAAAATTTATAACGGGTGCGCGCGAAGCGCGCAGAAGAAAACAGCGCTGAGATAGTATTTGAGACAATTATAACCTATTTTTTCTCTTTAGTTTTAATTAAATGCAGTATTTTTATTGCATAAAAATTTGCCTACTTTACCCAGGTGCCTGTTCTTTCCATAGGGCAGGATATGGGAACCTATATCCTGTTCCTTGGTACCCCGCGGAGCGGACGAATTTTTTTCGTTCAGCTCATCGCTGCGGAAAAAAACCAAGAGACAGGAGCCTGGGGGGTGGGGGTGGCAGCCACAGAGGCGCTACGCAGGCTAGCTCCTTGCAGGTTTCCTTTCATGTTTTATTTTGTCGTTGGTCTAGGGCAAGTGCCCCTCAACTGTTTTATTAGTGTGAAAAATAAGGTAGTGTCGATTTTGAAGGTTATAGACTAAGTGATACTAAAGTCAATAAAATCTTTTTGGGAAGTATTTACATGGGCATTGTCAAAGGCATCGGCAGTTAAAGTGCCAGGGAAGTGACTGCATCTTGGGAAGTTGTGAACGACGGAGTCACTCTTTAAACCGCAAGGCGCGAAGCCGGAGGCTGGGGACTGAGGGTCCTCCCTAAAAAAAATCTTTCTTAAATTTGACGCCGTTTACTCCCATTCTGGACCATTTCATGAGAAAATCCTGCTTCCACCAGGTGTAATTTGAAGTGTTAATGAAATAGATTTCATATGATGATCGCAAATTTAAGATAGTAAACGTCAGGCAATTTGCTGAGGCGGCAGTTGGTGAGGAAAGTGAACAGCAAGAGGTGTAGCGAGGGTGTTGGAAATGGTAATTTAGTCAAGCCGTCCTACAAGAAGTGATAACGAGGCAATTTCACCAAAGTTTTCCTACGTACGCACAGTAGTACTAATAAAACATCGATTTATATAAGGTTCATGCGAAGCACGCCTATTTTTTTTTTAAAAAAAAACTGTGGTTCCGTATACATGGGTAGGGTTTGGGACTTTGCAAGTACCATGGTGCATTTTATGACCTACATTAGTTCATTCACTGACCCATATTTCAAAGCTTCAAGGCACAATAGTGTGGCGCGTAGGACGAAAAAAGCTTTACAGTGCCAGACAAAATTTTCAATTGTATTAGTCAGTATTAGAAGTTGGCGCGAAGCGCGCCCAGAAAAATTTTCCTAGCATTTTTTTTTTTTTTTTTTTTTGGTATTAATATTTTCCTTCATTGAACATTGCAAAATTTAATTATAATAGGCTATTGAAAATTCTTTATAATTTCTCTGGTCTCACTTACTTTTGCTCGTTTTTTTATAATTTTTATTTTTTAAGCTCTGGAAAAAAGTGGGAGGGGGCAAGTGCCCCCGCTTGCCCCCCCCCGCTTGCCCCCCCCCCCGAAATCCCGCCTTTGTTTCTTTGATACCATCCCTTGCTGTGCATACAACCATGTCGTCTAGAGGCACAAAGGAAAATATGCTAAAATACCGCCTACAGGTCACTGGCACTTCCCATGTGCAAGAAACTCCAAGCAAACACCCACTGTTCTGCATGGAATAATGTTTAAACGTGATCTTGGTCATAACGTACTCTTGGATAAAAAAGGAATCTATCTTGTGTAACAATAGTGGTGACACAGTAGTTACAGTATTCACGTGCTAGAGCTAGGTCCCGGGTTCGAGTCCTGACTCAATCACGGTACCCAAGACTCTCTCACTGTTCCTCAGTAATAAAAGGGGACCCAGTATATAAGCGAATGTGATAACGACAACCACTACCAGTCAACACAATATTTGAATTTTTCAGCGGGAGTACAAGAGAAAAGCTAGAGTCGCGTTCCCAATTTTTAAAACAGAGTTAGTCACTACTGGATGCGATTTCATGGCATATGGGAACCAAGATTAGGTAAACAAAAAGCGTTAATCATACTTAGTGGTACCCGACCGTGGCGTAGCTGTGCAGTGGTAGTACGTTGGCAGGGTTGGTGAAATGTTTCAATGTGGTTGAAATAGTAATGATTTGCAGGAGAGCCGTCTAGGATGCACCTACAAGAAATGTTTCCCTATGGCTAGTGTGTCTAATTCGTTTGTTTCTCTGTAATAAACAGCCATCATTGTCAACCCTGACAAACTGAAAATAACCTTCAAAACATACCGGGGAAAATAAACAATATTTTATACAAAATGAAAAAAAAAATCCTCGAAAATCAAAGGGGGTTTAACCCCAACCCCCACCCCTTGGATCCACTCCTGCATTTTTCTTACCAATTGATGGTCCGACAGTTTTATTCTATTTCAAGTTTCAGAACTGCTATTTGTTATTCCATTTAAATTAGTAATGGTGACATAGGCCCGACTACCATTAATTAAATAACCAGAAAGCCAAAAGGCTTAGTGATTCCTTGCCGCATGGAGATAATGTTAGTACTTTGGTTCCAGTTTATACAATATGATTGTGAACTTACCGTGCTTAAATTAGGGTATCAAAAGTTAGAAATCCACGGGAAAAACTCAAACTTTGATACTGTTTTAACATGGTCATACATCAGTTTCTTGCTTAATATTTTGGGAATTTCAGGCCAGATATAAGATACACACGTGCCATACTTGACAAATCATATCTAGGCTTTCACAGATTGACCTCTGGTTACTTCAAACAACCGTTGACCATCACCATAAGCAATACAGATTATATCACTCAAAATGGGGTCCCCCATATGCCAAGGATGAGATAAATACATATTTTTCTCTTTCAGATATCATTTTTACCAGGTTTTCACAGTTTGACCACAAGGGGCCTCAAATTAATTTTGCCCCTCCCCACTTCAACAGTGGCTTATATGCTAAGCAGGCTCGGCAGAACGGAAAAAATATATTAGGGGGGGGGGAGTGCCGGGAAGACTATCTGAGCGGAGTGCCACCATCAGTTGGCGCGAAGCGTTCAAGGAATTTTTTTACTTTACAAACCCTCCAGATGACCGGAAATGGGACTTCCCGAGTGTTGTAAGCTGCATGTACCCAGCCTTGAAATATCACGGATCTCATGTCCGCAAGTTTTCAATAAATGAAAAAATCAGTCTATGAAATATGGTAATAAATATCAGATGAGATGAGATGAGATGATACAAAACTCAAAATGAATTATGCATCCTCTTTCATTTACTCTGCCTGCAATTCTCCCATATTCATCTTCTTTATCTCTGTTACATTTGTTCATCATCCCATCCATATCCTACGTGTCTATTACTCAATTATATATCCACCAGTTCACACGCTTTGTTCACAACCCCCGCCCCTTCTTCTGAGGTTCCTCCCCAGGCTACCACCAACCTGCAATATCCCCCATATCCACCTTCTATATCACTGTTACATTTGCCCACCACCCCATCCATTCATGTCCATTACTAATTATATAACCCCTAGGTCATACCATTTGTCCCCAACCCCAGTCCCCCGTGGTTCCTCCCCCAGGCTATCACCAACCTATTTTCCCATCTACCTTCTAAATCTGTGTTAAATTTGTCCATACATGTCCACTACCAAAATCATATATCTCCGAGATCACATATTGCGTCAACATCCCCCTCTGTGGTGCCTTTCACTCACCCCAGGCTACGCGTCCCATCCCACAAAAGAGGCTGACGCAATATATACACAACTATAAAACTGAGAAAACAAATAAATTCATGAATTACCCTGGGTGGCAGTTGTCTCACCCGATCAAAACTAAAGAACAATCTGTCTGAATGCAAACATTTTGGAGAAAATGACACCATTCCAAAGTGTGCTTTCCTTGTGGCGCCCTCTTTCCCCCTAAAATTATTAGTATATTGTGCAATTGACCGATCAAGGTTATACACATTGTTCAGCACTCACTTCCAAATTTTCCCGTGATCCCCACTTCTTGGAGCACTTGACAAATATTGGGTGGGGGGGGACTGAGCCCCTACTTTTTTCATTGAGGCTAGCCCCCCGGTTCAGCCGCCACTGGTGCCAAGTATGAGATTTATATGACTTTTTCCATGTGATTATCATGTTGACAATGTTTTCACAGTTTTACCCCTTCTTCTTTTCATTTACTGCAGGGCTCATAAAGTGAGCAGGTAAGCCAGAGGTAACCTCAAACGATATTTGACCTCCACAAAAACTTACAAAGATCATCTATTTGATGTGAAACACTCAACTGCCACGTAAAATATTAACAGACATTCCCCTTATTGAGAAAGAGTGTTTGCAATATTTTTGCAGTTTGACCTCCAGTGACTTCAATGGACCTTTGACCTCCACTATAATTTAGGGAGATCATCTAATCAAAGTGGGGTACTCACATGCCATGAGTGACATTAATACAACTTTCCGTCTTTGTATATTGTGATTTTTTGCAGTTTGACCTCCATTGACCTTAATGACCCTTAACCCTTGCATACAACTAGAGGGATCTTATCGTCAATATGGGACATCTACATGCCAAATGCTAAGTCCCTCACTGTTTCTATTTTGAGATATTGTATTTAGAAGCGATTTTCAGGGTACATACTCTTTGACCTATGGTGGCCCCAAAGGACCTTTTACTTCCACTATAATCACTTGGCATCGTCACCTTAATATGGAGTACAGACACACCAAGTGTGAGATTCATCACAGCTTCCATTTGTGAGATATCATGTTTGAGCTTCGTCAGTTTGACCTCTGTGGCCCACATGACCTTTGGCTTCAACCAAATACCATTGGGACCACGGGCCATGCACATGCTAAGTACCAGATTCTTATCAGTTACCCTTCTTGAGATACCATACTTACAACATTTGACCTTTTAACCTCCTGTGACCCCGAATGACCTTTGACCTCCAACCAAACATTACAGAGGTGACCTACTGAATATGGACCATCCACATATTAAGTATTAGATCCATCACTGTTACACTTCTTGAGATATTGTGTTTACAAGGTTTTAGCTTTTTGACCTCTCATGACCCCAAATGACCTTTGACCTCCACCAAAAACAATAGTGACTATTAACTGAAAATGGGTCTATCCACATGAAAAGTATGAGATCCCAACTGTAACCCACCTTGAGATATGGTGTTAACAAGGTTTTGTACTTTTGACCTCCCATGACCCCAAATGACTTTGACGTTTACCATAAACAGTAGGGATAGTCTAATTTATATGTGCCATCCACATGCCAAATATGGATCCATGAGAAGTTTTTGTCACCACAAATTGTGCCGTTCTCGATTTTGAGTCACGTGATCATTACTACCTCTAACGGGGCCTCTTTAGGGATTTTGTATCCCACAAGTGGCCACATTTGGGGAATTCAAATTAGTTTATGTAACTGAGGTTAGACTGAGAAGATTTAACTAGAAATTTAAAATAAACAAGACTTGGAGATTGCCTTTTACTGAATTGAGAACAACCTCTATACGTATGATGTGGACCCAATTACACTTGAACGGCCAAAATTTAATAATTAACCAAAAAGTTATCTTTTTCCTGCATATATAAAGGACCTATCTTCACAACCACCTGTCCTTCTGAAAGTTTACCATTAAAGCTGTCAGTCAAAATCCTCAGCCTGTACTCTTAGGGGACACATCCCAATGTGGCTTTAAGGCTATTATAAATGATAGCTGTCCTGTAATTAAACTTTTCTGTAACCTTTTACAATCAACGGTCTCTTAGGGAGGGTTACTGGCAAGAATAAGCAGTTGTCTGACATTTTTAGTACACTCTTCTATTGCACATTGAGTAACTTCGGTATTTGCTTGTATACAAATTTTTCATTTGGACAATAGTTAGCGTATTACACTAAGCAGTATGAGGAGTATCAGATTTTACAAGGACACTACAGGGCTTCTTTTAAAGAGAGGGAAAAGCAGCCCATAGGTCAGGGGGTGGGGGAGGCGCCCCAGAAATATGTTTGCTTCTCGCCCTCCCTAGAAGATCTAAAGTTGTCATTGACTTTATGCATTTTAGTATGGTTCACCCCCCTAAAATACTAACCCCCTTTCTGGTAGCTATCTTTCTCCCTTCAATACATTGTTTAGATCAGTGACACACTCGGGAGTTTGGACTGGGGGGCTGAAAATTGTGGGAAGACTATGGAAGTGGAGCGCCATAATCGGTTGGCGTGGAGAGTTTTTGGAAAAAATACCAGGCTTAGCAAGTAAGCTCCTGGAAATGGTATTTGGAGACTTCTTGCAAGTTTTTTGCTATACAAAAGTCTGATAAAATTTGTACATTTTCTGATGGTGAGTTTGTAATGTTCTAAAAAAGTGCAATTCTCCCCCGGCCCCCTTACCTCTATTGAAAACTATAGCTTAAATACATTAATTTTTTCATCTGATAAAACAAAATACTGAAGACCCTCGGGGGCTCAAGCCCATTGTGCCTCCCCCTTGGGTGCGCCACTGGTTTAGATACAGGTCTGGTAAAGAGATTAAAGAGCTAAAACAATGGGTTTCTTTAAAACAGGAATAGAATTGTCCTTGTACTGAAAGTATGAATAGAACGAGCGGCTAGTATGGCCGGTTAGTAGGATGGGTGCATGCAAGTAGCGACGAAAACAAAAATCATGTACTTCATTTATTATTTAATCAGAAGCCTGGCGGGTGGGGGGGGGGGTCTTATGGCACCACACTTTAGCAACTGCTGAATGCTCAAAATTATACCCCACCTCACATTTTACTAATGAAGCCTTGTTCCTTAGCAGCATACTAGTGACAGAAAAGTGATTACTGTAGGAATAATCAAATTACTGTGCAATTTTTGTAAGGTAAAGTGGGGTGAAATATTAAAGATACCAAAACATCGAACTACAACGTGCTTCTTCACTGATCGGTGTTCACCGGTCAGCCTGAAGCCCTACTTTTGAGGGAGATTATCTCCCTCACGATAAACAAATGTCACTCAACCACCTGTTTGAAGTTTTACTTGTTGTGAGAATTCATTTGTTTTTTTCACAGAGAATTTTTGTACTTACTGATTAGAAGGAAGACATTACCATACAAAAATGATTTTGTTTCTGTTTGAAGATAAAAAAAAAACACTTTTCCGGTTAAAAAACAAATCACAATATTATCATTCTATTTTTTCCACCGCCCGTTAAGAATTCCCGCCAATGTGAACTTTTCAACCCAATTTTCCCTTGGCTTCCTCGCATTCTTAGGCGAGGTAGAGGTTGACCTTAAACCAGTGTATTAAACATCTGTATCGGGATTTGCCCTTTACAGTAGCCTAAATGGTAACTTTTGTGTATGTAGTAGTAATGCATATATACTACATTATGAATATACCGCTGGAGTGCTAGTTGAAGCTTATTGTTTTACTGTCTTAAATGCCTGCCGTTGTTTTGTATACCCATGTGTGTGACATGAACTGCAAGTCTTTAATTTATGGAATATTGCCTTCATAACTATTGCCTTCAGAGACTATTCGAACTCTTTTGTCCGTTTTGCCACGTTACGTACGCTAGTTTTAAGACACCTTAACCCGGCAGGTGGAGTGGAACAGAAGCATAGCCAGCTGGGAGGGGGGAGACTGGTGTAATTTTGACCCCAAGTTAAAATTATGCTCTGCCCCAAGGACTCCGAAAAGTTTACAGTAAGGCAAATAGGCTACAGCCAGACTGATCGAGGCTATGAGACTGAAGATAAAATCCTCCAATTCTAGTAGACATAGGTGTAGGAAGCGGGGGGGGGGGGCTGGGGAGCTAGCCCCCCAGTCAAGAATGTGGGGGGGCTGAAGTATGCTTCCACCCCAAGATCCAAGGGCAAGAACCCCTTATTTGTCTCTTCTGTAAGAAATGTCAAAAATTTGCAGTTATTTTCCTTTAAATTTTGTCCAAAATGTTGCACCAAATTGCATCTGAGGACCCTCAAATATCCAAAAGTTTTCCAAAGGGGAGGGGGACACCCCCTCCTCTTAGACTCCTCCCCAGGACGGCGATCCGAAACAAAGTTAAGCCCCCCCCCCAGTCTCGAAAAGCTTCCTACGCCTATGCTAGTAGAAATTTATGCAGGCTACTTGTAGGGTAAAAGGAGGTCATAAGGGCACGGATATGGGGGGGGGGGGGGATACGTCCTAGTTAGATTTATGGAACAAAGCTGAAAGGAAGCAAAAGAAATTTCAGCACCGACAAAGTTTGGGGTTCTGATTTTGACACTTTGTACCTAGGCCTACTAACGTTTCCTGGTGATATTGGAACTAATCAGGCGAGGTGAAAGGGGGAGGCTCGGGGCCCCCTCGCAGCCAAAAACAAAAATTAAAGGAGAAAAAGGAGAGGAAACTGAAGAAAAAGAAAGGAGAAAGAAAAAAGAGAAAGTTATGCAACTTCATATTATCCACCCTCCTATTCCACAAGAGAGCGTCATAGAATCTTCAGGTCATTAGAATGATTATTAGTGAGATTCGGATGTTTGAGTTCGTTTATTGTTAATCGCTGAGAAAGCTACTAGAAGAGAAAATTTTGCTAAACAGATTTCATTGCCCATCAAAGGGGCAAAGCAACATAGTGCCCAACCGTTGATTAACCGCAAGTTTGAAAAGTAATTGGATAACACTATGAAAGTGCATGGAATAAAGTTTTTCTATTACACGAGGAAAGTTTGACCAACGTATTACACGTGAACACACCTAACAAACAATTGTCCAGTGTTTTAACAGTGAATTAAGTTACTAGCATTCTGAAAAACAAAGAAACAACCTTTTGTCAGCAATACCAGGTTTTCCCTAATCAACAGTCCCGGAGCCAATTTGGGGGGCACATCATTGTTGGAGTTTTGCCGGCCTGAGGGAGGGGTCTAAGGGGAGGGGGTGTCCCCTCCACTTTGAAAGTTTTGTCTATTTTAAGGACACTAGATGAAAAAGGTGCAAGAGTTTCTATTTTTCCTTCTTATATTTGTATTCCAAAAAGGTTGGTCTCGTAATAAATTTTTCCTCCTCCAGTGACCTTTGATTGAAAAATTGGGGGGCACGTGCCCACGTGCCACATGCCCCCCGTGGTTACGTGCCTGCTAATCATGTCTAAAGTGATTTAAGTTCTACAAGCCATTAATGAATATTTGTGATTCTCCAATCTAAAGAAGAGAGAAGTTGAGCCGTTGCCTTTTTGTCTTGGCTGAATGTTAATTAATCACACTTCTGAAAGTTTAACTGACACAACTTCATGCCCATTATGTTGCGTTCAGTAAATTATACATTGAAAGTCTTGTTATCTGCTTTGAAGGTTTGACAATATTTTTAATTTGATTGGACAAATAGTTGACCAATCAAGGAGGAATTATCTTAAGATACAATTGGAAAATAACCGACACAATAGCAGTTGCAATGATACAAATATGTACTGTACAGGGATGGCAAATCTGACAGGCATTCCTATTTCCACTGTGGTCTGTTTAAAACATGAATAATCTGTGGCGACATATATCAACTAAATGCAAAAAGAAGTAAACTTTAACAATAAAAGAAAAAAATAAGAGCCTAGTTCTTCTCTCAATTTGTTAAAAATACTTTTCAAATGATGATCTGGAAAATACCAAGGCAATAAAACTGTAAATTGGCAGGTAAACAGTGCCAAGGGTGAAATTTTTTTAAACTATGTACACTATGGAACAAGAGGGCACTAGAATTTTATAACAAGGTCACATATTTTGAGTTCAAATAACCATTACCTGGTTTGGAAAGTCCCAAAGGAAGCAAGTTTGTCAGAATAGTCAAGCTACACTAGGCCTAGACCCACAAAAGGTCAGCTAAGTTCACTGTTCTAAGTATTCTCCCACACCTGTTTCTAAGATCACTTGTTTTTTTGTAAATACAACATAATTTCAATTAAAAAACTTGTCATTTCTTTGTTGTTAATCGATTTTAATGGTTGAAATTTCAATTTTTATATACAGAAACTAGACATAACAAATAGCTATGTGAAAATGAAAACAAATATATTAAAATTTTAAAAGTTATTGGCAAACTGTTCGCCCACTATAAGTTGTGAGTTAAAGGGTCAGAGGTGAGCTTGTCAACTGTCTTCGGGGAGACTTGCACTAACTCCCGTCTGTGCCAAAGCGGTAGTAAAAAGTGGTTGTGACGTAACGACCTGATCGGTTTAAACCGATCAGGTTGGGCAGTTTTTTGTGGTTCAAAAACTTGGCATGTCTCCAACAGTTATCCTCCAAGAGATACCGTGTTTACAAGCAATTTTCAATATTTTTACTGTTTGAACTCTGTTGATCCCAAATAACATTTAAACTCCACCAAAAATAATAGCTATCATCCCAAATATGAGCTTTTCACATGCCAAGTGTGAGATTCCTCACAGTTACCCCGCTTGAAAATTCGTGTTTACAAGATTATTTTGACCGTGTGACCTCTCACGACTCCAAATGACTTTTGACCACTAACAAAAACAATCGGGATCATCTACTTATCATGGACCGTCCACATGGTAAGTATGGAATTCCTCACAATTTCCCTTCTTGAGGTATCGTGTTTACAAGCAAGCGTCACATCCATCCATCCATCCATCCATCCGTCCATCCCTCCATCCCTCCATCTCTCCATCCCTCCATCCGTCGTTCCCTCCATCCATGCACGCATCCATCCATCCATCCATCCGTTCATACATACAAGCATACATGGATACTTGCACACATGCACACATGCATGCTTGCACACATGCACACGTGCATAGCCTACATGCATACATGCATTTTGAAACCGTATTTAAACTTTACTTTTTTATCTAGTTGACACTGTATAACTCATACGTGTTGGTGTGTCGTTAAATTTCACCTACTACCCCTTCCACACCAATCCGTAAAGCCATTTCGTGGGCACTTCGAGATGTCCGTGAGCCCAAAAGTTCAGAAATCGAAGTAACCACGAAATGGAACCGGATCTCACGGGTTACCACGATTGAACAAAATTTAACTACGTGTCGATTCCTTCCGTGGGCCGATTCTCACGGATGCTCCACGGATCACCCAAAAAGTTTTTGGACATGTTGAAAAACTGAAAGGTTGGCACCTCGGAAATTTATTGCCGAACTGGAAACGTTTTCAATACGGCTTTGTCGAAGTACTCGCGTGGTGTTCTCGAGGTTGGGCTGAAGTTACATCGGATTTCACGGGATAGCCCCGGATTGATTGTTGGCCTGTCTTACGGCCGTTTTCATTACGCAGTACTCGATGGTACTACGGGGTTATCTCGTGGCAACTACGTCCTTATGTCGTTCTCACTTCGGGAGAAAGCTGCCACGGACTGTCCAACTTCGACCTCAGTACGCCTTTTACGTTTTCATCTCGCGTCTCCTCCGGGACAACTACGATTTCATTGCGTGATCACCGTTTTTCATCACGTGGAAAACGTTCTCACATCGACCAGTACGTTTTCATTACGTTTTAATCTCGTGGTCATAACGTGGTCCCCGTCGTCGCCGTTCCCATTACGTGCTCTTCTCGTTGTTATCTCGTTTTGTGGGCCCCAGGTCCATCCGTGGTGTCCGTTTTTGCTATAAAAAGCACAATCTTCGCCGACGTCTATCATTATTATTGCTGCTGAGGAGAGAACATCTCTAAGATCATCTTCATCAACAACTCTGGGATGGCTGCTGAAGAGGAAGAGATGATGCTGCTAGGTGTGGCTATGGGTCTCGAGGTGGTGAATTCTGAGATGGACGTGGCAGTGGCAGAGGCCCAGCGACACGTAGAGGAAGAAAAAGTACGGGAAAACGGACACGTCAGACTGTGGGTTCGAGATTGGGCTACTCACAGAAAGTACTATGGCTGGTACGAAAGCTCATGGTGGAGCTCGAAGCAGAAGTCCCCCGGACCTTTACCAACATGATGAGGATGGAACATGATACCTGATACATGTCTTCCCTCGTCAGAAAACAGCGCTTGAATGAAGCTACACATCCGTGAGCCCCATTTTTATTTCTTGATTACGGATGTCAGAATAAGCTCCGGAGTCCACGAAGTGCCCACGAGTTGGCCATGAACTGCTCATGGAATATACTTAGCGCTCTCGAGCTGACGCCGAAGTCACCACTGACGCCCCGTAGTAATCTCGGGCTGGCGCCGGAGCCATCACAGGTTACGATCGGGAAAGCCACGAGATGTCACCGGCGTTCAATCTGTGAATTCCAGGAAACGGATATGAGGACGGGTTTGTCTCATGGTGTTTCTGGCGTGGCAACGGAATACGCATGAAGTAAAAACGAGTACCACGAAATATAAACGTGCTGACTTAAAAAAACGGACAAAAAACGTAGACCACGGATACTGTTGCAAAAAATGCATTTCCGAAGTGACCTCGTACTAGGTACAACTATAACTAACTGCATACATGCATGCAGGTAGACAGGTAGGTACGTAGGTATATACCTACCTACCTGTCTGCCTGCCTGCCTGCCTGCCTGCCTACATGTCCTGGAAATGAGAGCATACGACTCACGATACAATTGTAGCATATCTAAACATCAACGCCCACAAGCTTTTCCTGAACATGGGAATATTATACTTTCTAACGAAAAATTGTCTAGGATCACTTCTTCATACAGGCAATTAAAGTTTTCGAATGCCAAACATGAACATTTTCAAAGCCAAAAATAAAAGAAAAAATGTGATGCTTGAAATTCATCTATGGTATATTTTACATTTCCCTAATTTATATAAGTGCACAGAGATACTACAAGAAACAAGTTTTAATAAATATTTCATAGAATTTCAAAATATTCACGTTAATTGAGAAAACACGAAATAGAAACCCTTAACAGAATGTTTGAATAATGTTTTCATCGACTGAATTTTGGTCAAATGTTCAAACCTTTGATAACATCGTGAATCTTACATTACCGCCATCAAACAAGGGATGTTGGGCAGATATGTGACATAATATTAGCTAAACGTACGTAAACCGGTGAATGTAATCATAGACTCTTTTCCAGATAGCGTTTACAAAGGATTATGGGATGGAGTTTTGGTGTGCGTCGTTGTTGGCCACCGTGACAGTAAAATGTCACTGACATTAACGAGGCACACTAAAACACTGTCCCACAATCCTTTGTAATAGCTATTTGGAAAAGGATCTATTAAGCAGTGGTGGTATATCGATAGTATGTTAAAACACACCTTCAGTAATACTGTCAATACCCACTTTGGAAAAAACACAGGGCCGATGTAAAAAAAACACGGTCTTATAGAAAATATCGATATTATACCACACAGTTAGAATACCGATATTACTGTAACATCGATATTGTAGGACTATACAAATATCGATATTCACCAACACTGACCTATCACTTATGTCAGGTGCGAGTGTTCCAAACCGATATTGGAAGTATCGATACTGTCAAGTTCAAAACAAAAGCTCATGTCTTGCATTATATTACATATAGGTTCACATCTCATCGTGACAGGAACCGATCATGCCAACAGCAACACACTACAAGCACACAGGCGTGTATTTAGTCTATGTAGCAACTTCAGAGTGGTGTAATCGAGAACGACCTCGCTTTTGGTGACGTAGTTCCTTTGGGAAGAGAGTACTCCTTCGAGAGTAATGTTTGGTTTAGCCCCTTGGCTATTCGCTGAAGAGTCGAGGGAACTTTGGAAAAAAGTAGGCCTAGTTAGTCTATGTGAAATGTGAGGACAATGCTGGAAGAGTTTAATGTATCATGTGCACGAATCATTGTGTAATATGTCAATAATAGTTGCCAAGTTGCCAACTGTCAATGCAGCTTATGTGGAGGACAACAGAAATATGTAAAATATCAACGTATCGAAATTTTTTTCATCGATATGTCGATATTTTATTTGCAATATCATAGTAGTAAACAACTCAGTACTGTACTGTATTCCAAGTCGGTTCTCGTTTTCAATGAATGTACATAACAGTCCAATACTTCTGCCTACATGATCCCGTTCGTTACAGGCTTCTCGAACTTATCGTAACATTATAACCCATAACCTGTCTGTATGCCAAATGCATACATGAAAACCGATTCGACTTGCATTCCTCATTTGATACGAGCAATCCACATAAACGACGGCGGGTTGGGTTAGGTAATGGCATAGGTCACTGTGTCACATGAACTGTTGCTATGGAAAACTCATGAAAGGCAAATCTACCATCTATACTTTGATATTATGTTCAGAATTATACACATGTACTATAGCAACTGTTATGAGTATAGGTCTATGAATGCAACACGAAAGATACTGAAACTCAACAGGAAATAGTAAACGATGTAATGCGAGCAAAGTGAAAGTCATTGTGATGCTGGTTTGATTCATTGGTTCCGGATTATAAACCAAACTCAATTTGATGGTAACTGCCGACTCGATTTTAAAGGCTACAATTGCTTCATTCACTTATATCTCGTGCTAAGCTGCGTCTTGCCAATGCTGCATCGTCATCGTCATTGCCAATTCAGTGTTTTATATTGAATTCTTGTGCACATGAACATGTAAGTTACGTGTTTTTTTTTTTCCTACCTGCGTGGGTTATTCAAAAGTAAGTAAGTATAGGCTAATCATAGAGCAAAAAATGACAACTTTTTGTGCACCTTGACTTGAGACGTCCGAACTGTAACCGTCATGTGCATAGCCAATTACACAGTTGGTTAATAACGACTCGATTCAAGTCATTCACTCCACTTGGAGTCACCGTGTTGTTTCAACCGGGAGAAATTCTCTAGAATTTGCCAAGTCGGATAATTTTGGAAATTTCAGACTCAGGTTGCGACTAGATTACAATTTGAAAACAGTCGATGATAAGACGGCGGGTGTTCAACTAGAATAACTGTATTTGCTTGCAAATGCATTTCATTGTAGTGTGCGGTACAAGTGGTGGTTTGTTGTTATTCTAGACATTTAAAAGGAAATTTTAAGTTCTGCAGATATTGCAATTAGTGAAAAAGTTGCAAAGTGGAAGCCGAGCTGACTTGTAAAGGGCGAACTGGTAGGTTTTTTCGAGTTTTCTTTTTTCGAGTTGAACCCGATTTTTCTCTGTGGTGGTTCACAGTGAAATGCATTTCGCATTTTTGAATAAGCAAAAACATTCGATTAGTATACGTAAATCGCGACGGGTCATGACTCCTCAGAGTCTCGTGGTAACTCTCTGCCACCACTAGAGCCAAATACAGTGCCTAGTACAGTTTCGGCCGCCATATGATCGATACCATATGCAACGAAGAACACGTGGATGATCCTTCATTTTCTGCCTCAGTGTAGAGCCACCTACCTAACTTAACCTGGCGCAACTGCATAGTAGGCCTACTTACTCATATTGCCGTGTTTAACAATAGACGTAAATTCATTCATTCTACATTGACGGTTGGAGAAAGGTCCCCAATTTTCCGTCCAAATCTCAAAGTCGTATTTTTTGGCGATTTAATACACTCAGCATGCCGATTTATTTCTCTTAAAATCAAGCGCTATAGCCTGGTACGCTTCAAATTCCAAATGAAAATCACCCTCGTAAAAATACCTCACTGCTAAATCATACAAGATTTCTGCGACCTCCGGGGCCGGCTCCTCCCGCCTGCTGGAACTGGCGCTACTCGACACGCCTTTGCAACTCCAGGGATCGATACTGATCGCTGGTCATACCTTTTCAAAGTGCAGGGAAAAAAATCGCATGCCTTCGGACGTGAAAGAGAATCGCTTCTTAATGATTGGTCATAATTTGAAATTCCCACTCTCGATTGGGTCAATTTAAAAATGCCTCGCATGCGCTGAGCTGCAAATCGAATACTTTTCTCTTATATTACACAGTCTCTACGCATTGTTTTGATATCGTCACTTATTTTTATTCCCACACGTACGTTTCAAGAAGTCATTTGAACATCAAAATCCTTCAATGTATGTTGCGGGGTGACAATGAGAATACGAAAAACCTTGAGATTCGAAAATGAAGGATTATGGCAGATCAAAATTCAACTTAGAACCAACAATTTGGCTCGATCTTAGCATGCGTTGTGTACGTTCGGCACACGTACCTGAGGCTGAAGTTCAAGACTTTCGGGGATGCAGAATTCAAAACTGACCCCATGAATTGAGAAATGCGAAGAAGTTTTTGAAAGCGAGAATGCTCTTGAATATATATCAACGAGAATTCGCAAGACCATTTGTGCAGTTCCCACGAGCTTGGGAAAAATCCCAAAGCACCACGGTACCCACTGGTTTGGAACAACGTTAGTTTCAGGCAAAATGCGGATTAATATTAATTTGTTATAGTTGAATTTGACTTTTCTTTTGATCATGGTGTGTGTCACTGTGTGGCCCCATGTTTGCTAAAATTTTATCTGTATTCGTAATTGTGAGAATTTCTACCAGTAGTGGTATATAGTACGCGTACTGTTTTGGAGTGAATTACGTTTTCTAACAAATCTACTTTTTCCAGCGCAAACATATTCGGTTGTGAGGCCTTCCACTTTCAAGGGAACTTTCTCCGCTTCCGGGAAATTATTTTTTCCTGATATAGAAGAAATTTCGGGGTACTGAAAAGGATAGAGGGAATTTTTGAGGGTAACTAGGAAACTTTTCGGAATTTGAGAGCCTAAAAACTGTTTTAGAGAGGATGCAGATTTGATAATGTCTAATATTGATACAAAATGATGTTTCCAAAACTCTTGAATGACAGACGAGTACAAAATCGTAACAATATTTGTATCAGAGTTTAGGAAATTAGGTTTTGAATGCGGAAAGGTTGAAACATTTGTGATTTCGAGAATCTGGATCTTTCCTGCCTAGCAAACCCATGAATTTGAAATCCATTGAGTCTGTTTGGGTGCAAAGTTTAATTATGAAACATTCCTTGATCAGCCAAGTAGATGATCAGGGTTGGCAGTAATGCCAATATTGTAGCGCGCATGCGCACTACAAAAAATACCAACTGCCCTTGTGTAATCTAAAGTCAGACATGTACACGTTTTGTTTTGTGTAGGGAAACAGTAGCACAGTTTGCTTACTTTTCGACTCAGTGCAATATTATAAGTGATTCCAGGGTATACTCTGTGACAGAAACAATGCAGTTAATATAGTCAGAAAATACGTTATCCCCCAGACCACAGAGGGTTTACAAATGACAAGCCAACTCGTCATAACACAGTCCTGTCACCAAAGTTGTCGGGACATGCGTGCGTCCTTTGAAGGCTTCGATGCTGGGGTATTCACTTAAACATACAAAAAATAATTACAATAGTTTAAAGGTTGTGTTCAAAATGATCGAGTTTTTTCTATTTCTGTCCTGTTCGTAATTAAAATAAAAAAATAATCTATACTTGTATCTTGCTGGTTGGCCTTTGTAAGAGCTGCCAACAGTCCACATATGTAACTAAACACTTTGCAAAATTCCTTGATATTTCTGACTTGGAAAATGTTGGTAATTTCCTATTCATGTACACAAACACAAGCACTCGCGACCTCACGCAGGGACGCACAGACACACATAGCTTACATTCATGCACACACGTAAAGCCAAGTCAATATTTGGTGTTTTCAAATTAATCCAATCATGGGGTTACTACATCGGAGTCCGTTTTCCAATTCACTGGGCAATGTTCTGCCATGGAGTTAGTACGAGTTACTACCTGCGAGGTGTAACTCCACGGTTCTACCGTTTGTTGGTATAGGTGAGGTCTCTCAAGCCCTGTGGTCTTGGTTGGTGGAACTTCACCTTACGTAAGACTTTCGAATCAAATAAATGTGGTGTCTAGCACCAGGATGGGAGCCCTTAAAAACAAATACTGACGTCTGCTATAGTGCAGTATCTTTTCATTCATATAACGTTTCTATAAAGCATTAAAAATTATTTGGTAGGCCTATCTACTGCTCTTCTTCCATTAAGCTTAAGTTTAAATATTACTGGCTTTCATCATTTTTACAAAGTCAAAAACTTATTCAGTTATGCTTTCCAAGCTAACCCATATTTGTATAGTTACATTAAAATGCAAATCAACATCTAACATACCCAACAAAGGTTACCCAATAAATGTTGGGCCATTTATCATAACATAAGGGTCTTCAGTCCGAAGGGTCACTGTTCGACTGAGGGGATATTCATAATCAACAGAGAAGTCTTACAGTCAAGACTAGGTTCGATGATTATAATAGAAAAGAATGTCTGTTATTCAAAATTGACAAAATATGTTCATTGTGTATAATTGCCAAAGGGGGTTTCTATTCAACTAAAAATGGCTAAGCCTGGCTTAACTTATGAATGACTTAACTGAGGAATAACGCCCCATTTTCCATTACGAATAACGAGCCCTTTTCTCTAGTATGAATAATGAACCCTTCCCTGTTTTTAACAGTGAACCATTCTGAGAGAGGTGGATGTTCTTCTTACCATCGAACTTGTCGCTATTGAACCCTAAGACAGCTGTACGACGGAATAGAGAACGGACCCCCGTTTTACAGTAGGGCTACTTTTTTTAGTCTGGATTTAACGCAACGACTGTTTTAAAGCCCGGTCTCTTAGTACACTCTTTACCCTGCAGCTGCCCAAGAAAAGAAAATAAGTCATATTAACTTCATATAACCAACAATTAACTTAGATTAACGACCAGATATAGTTGTAGCCAACCTTTGAAATCGTTATCAAGATATGATATGATTTCAGTGCTTCCTTCAATCAAAGAGTATATTTTCATTGCCCAAACGAGAAAATATTTGTTTACCGTACTTTATTTCTCCTTAACTTGGCAGTGCGAAAAAATTCCGCGTGTTGAAAATAGAATATTAGCATATACAAATGAAACTAATGCTGTTCGAAACCGCTGTAGTACATGTCATGTGCGGGATTAAACCAAGCAATACGTTCACTAACGCTATAGCACACGGTACTAGCTTTTACTGTATTAATAACTTTGTTCCCTATAAGTACACGTATTGCGGTAAACGAATACGCAGTATAGGCCTACTGGTTCACTGTCAGTCCATATCATTTCCGTTCATTGCTATGACAAGATTTGGCGGCTCAGATGCTTCCCTTGGGCTTTATTAGCCATGCAATGGTTAATATGGAAGTGAAAGTATAGTGTGCGGTTGAAAGATATCTGGAATTCCCCTGTAATCGGGCCCTCTTTTAGCTAATTTCGGCCGCTTCTAGTGCATTCTGTCCTAAGTTTGAAATTGCTAGGCAGAAAAACAAGTTTTCTTCCTTGTTTTTCGTTGGATAAACAATTACGTTACTAATTCCCATGACAACCTGATTACTGTAACATATTAAAGGTAAACTGTTATGAGTTACGTGTTCCAGTTGATTCCAACCAATTATGAACAAGGGATTACCGCTGGTATTTCTTGGTTGTTGAAAACCAATGACGCATTAACAAACACTATAACCGTACGTCAAAAGAATCATCGCCCTGAGATCAGTAAGCTTTCTTCATAAAATTCGCTCAGGAAAAAGTTCTTTTTTGGGTGCCAAAATATCAAAATGTCGATCTCCCAAGAATTATTAACATTTTTGTTAACAGTCATTTTCTAGGAGGACGTATTACACGGAGTTCTACTGCTACAATGGCCAACTGTTGGTGCGTCCTCGAGTTTTCCGGTTTCTTAGAAGAAAAACTAATACCTAAATCCCCCCTTCAAAAAAAAAAAAAAAAAAAAAAACAAACAAACAAACAAACAAACAAACAAAAAACAAACAAACAAAAACAAAACAGCAACAACAAAACGGCCTACTGTACAAATGATAATATCATTTAATGACTTTGAAAAAGATCTAAGTTTCTCTTAACTTTATTTACTTTCTATAGGACTAACAGAACTTCAGTGATAACTAATTAATGTATTGTAATATTTCTTGATAAAATATATGACATTAATTTATCACCCTACTCTACCATTGCTTCGTTTTCCGTATAATATCGTAATCACTATTTCGTTTGATGCACCCTTTTCGTGATACGTATACTTGCAGGATAAGGGACCCCTATATATGAAAGATATTTCAAACCGCAGGCGCACAAGACGGGAAGTGGGGCTTTAACCTCTTCATCCCCATCGAGCAAAAACTTACTACAGCTACAATTTCGGGTAAAAGTGTTGTAGGACGCCCTCACATTTGACAGAAAATTAATACGCTTACGTTCTTAAAGGTCCCCATACACGATCATTTTTTTTCGTGAGTTAATTGATGTCAATTAATTGATTTAATTAATTGACGTTCCTCACACACGATCAATGTTTTTTTTTTCAACTTTTTGGTTTCAGTTCAATTTTCATTCTGATCAAAATCTTTGAAATGAAATGATCTATCGCACTAGCAATAGTTCTTTCCCTGGAGGATACTACAATTTGACGAGCCGTCAATAAATATCAAAGGAACCTTGATCCGTCAATAGTTGCTTCAGTGAAATTGTTTCAATTAATTCGCCGTCAATGTCCTCCATACACGATCATTTTTTTCGTCAATTGTTCGATGTCAATTAATTGACATCAATTAATTGACGAAAAAATTGATCGTGTATGGGGTCCTTAAGTGTAGAAAAAGTGATAACCATGATAACCCTATGAGCCATGCTTTTGTTTCTCCTTTCTAATTTCAGGTCACGTATTCCTTATAAATATCACCTGTAGTCGCTTCATCCCTGGTATATTATGGAAAGCTTAACTTTACCAGTTCCGTAAGTATGGTTAATATTCCGATTAAGCGAAGTATCATACTATCAGTAGGACAAAGTGACACATCTTTGTGAGTTATGACTTTAATGTCAATGGATTGTTCACTAACGTTACAAATACATGTTACAACAACAACAACAACAACAACAACAACAACAACAACAGCAACAACAACAACAACAACAACAACAACAACAGCAACAACAGCAAGAACAACAGCAACAACAACAACAACAACAGCAACAACAACAACAGCAACAACAAAGTCGGCCATATTGGACGTCAAACTTATCGCGCACAAAACGTATTGGTCAAAGGTTAACTTGTTTGGTTCCTTCTTTTCAAAGAATGCTTCCTTCATTGTGCCGAAAGTTTGTTGCGTAGACCTAATCGTAAGGGAAAATCCCAGACCCTTCAGGTTTCTTATCGATATCCAACAAGTATTCAACGTAGAGCTAGATGAGATTCTAAAATTTTTCTGAAGATATATTGAACTCGAAAGTCCACTTGCAAAATTGCGCAGTGCTCACCTTATATCCGGTGAGCAACTAAAGACGATGCGATAGTGTTTCTTTGTGATCGTTATTTAGCATATAATCCCAACACGTGTAGCCTACACGCAGGCCTACACCTCTTTTGACAGATATCTTTTATGCACAGTTAGTTCTTGCGAGTGCACTAAGTATGACATCTAAAATGGTGATACAGGTAAGTACGAGTCCAATATGACGCCACGTGCAGAACCTCTATACAGCAGGGCTGTGTCGAGTCCACCGAACCCAATTCCAGGCCCATTCCGATTCCCTTGGCCACCATTTCGGGCCAACTCCAAGTCTATGCGATTCTGAACCAATTTCGATTCCAGGTTCTCCAGTTCCGGTCAATTTCCGAGTCCGGCCATTTGACAAAGCAGCATCTGGTAAGAATACTTTTTGTACTTACTTTGCAATTACACTAATTAGAAGAGTCACTTAAGTCAGTTTCATACCCTGACTTAACCTGTAATTTAGTTGACTGAATGTGATATTCACTTGTTAAACTGTGCACCAATAGCAATGTAGCCTTAAGTGACATTAAGAAACTGTCACCTTTGTGGACCAGGCACGAATTGGCCCCGCCTAGAATTCAACCCCACTTAAGTGGAATACCGTTCACTTAAGAGGAATTCAATTTCACCTTAATGGAACTGATTCAACGTTCTTTGCATACATTTCATCTTAGTCGAATTCAATTCCATTTAAGGTTAATACATTTGACTTAAGTGAAATTCTATTCCATTCGAGTTAAATACGTTTCACTAAAGCGAAAACGAAATACACTTAAGTGAATACAGCTTAATAAAGTGGAATTGAAATCCACTTAAATGAACTTGAATTCCACTTAAGTGAAGTGTATTTCTGCTTAAGTGAAATCAGTTCCACTAGTGGAATTGCATTTTTACTTGAGTCAAATAACCTCTGTATTTAATTAAAAGCCAGAGTAAATTGCAATTCCACTGAAGTAAAATATATAAGTGAAATATAACTTCGCTGAAGTGAAATGCTGCGCACTAACGGAAACTTCAATTTCGCTTAAATGAACAGAACTAAGCTTAAGCCCAATTCATACTTACTCGGCGAGCTCAATGCGGAACGGAAATTTTGTTCGCAACGGTTGCGGCGAGTAGGGTCAACAGACTTTTTCTGTGCGCTTCTAATCCGTATTGAGTTCGGAAGTCCGTCACTACTCTTTCCACTGTACGCGCGTACAATCCGTTCCCGATCCGTTTGAGATAAACCAGTTTTATCTCTTTTTTTTTCCGTTTTGCGCTTCCAATGCGGAACGGGTTGACTAGTGTTTCTACACTAAAATAACAACAGAATTCAGTTAAACCCAAAACACTGGTCTCGAAGACAATTGTGTCTGTCACGATGAAGGCATTTCCTCACAGGAGGATGAGCAATTCATCGAAGAAATGAGAAAGTATGAGAATTTGTATGTACAATCGTAGTCATAACGTTAGAGACCCAAAACAGTCGTGGTTTGGCCATAGGCCACTTATACACCGTGACTGCATGACCGCATAGACTGTTCTCGGCTGGGAGGGAGCTGAACGTTTTATACCCTCGTCCTTGGGATGTGTCTACAAGGGAAAAGAGATTTCACCATTAAAGCCAGTGGCGAATCCAAGGGGGCGCATCAGGCGAGCTCCCTACTGTCCGTCATGGGTGAAAAAAAATTGACCAAAAAACAAAAACAGAACAAACAAACAAACAACGAAATTTGCAGATTTAGCGGGGAGTCAGCCCTTTCTCTCCCCCTCCATTAGCCGTTATGAAAAAATGATCATAAAGATGCTTCAAAATGTGTCAAATATAGCACCATTTTGCATCTCAGCCCTCTTCCAAAATAAATAATTATATAAAGGGGGGGCACCTCTTTCGTTCCCTTAGATCCCCCCTATGACAGCGATCGATCAAACCTTGCGACCCCTATTGAAAATTCCTGGATATGCCCCTGCAATTGGGGTCCTCAGACGCGTTTTATACTAAGTGCAGAGTTGTAACAAGTCACATAATTTTGCAGTCGAGTCGAGTCATTCACTTCTTTCAATGTGACTCGAGTCAGTGACTCGAGTCTTTTTATTATTTCTATGAGGAAAATTGTCATACAATTGCTCGAGTCATTTCCCTTTGAAAATTAGTGACTCGAGTCATGACTCGTTACAACACTGGCTAAGTGCAGAAATACCCTTTACTCGGCCCTCACGTGTGTGCTTGGGGACTTCCCCAGCCCCCTACTCCGCTTCCTTCGCCAATGATTGACTTGTCGTGAAGAAAGGGCAAACACTGGTAGCAGGGGGGCAAATTTCTGTTTGAGAGGGGGGGAGCGAAAACGAATATGGTGTACGCGTGGATTTGAAACTGTGCACACGTAGCGTGCACCGCGAGCGCGAAGCCCTCGTGAATGGGGTTTTAACTCCTGGGTTTTAGTATTTCAGAAGCTGCAAAAAGATTATTTCGAACGGAAGTTTTTTAGTGTAAAGGCTTCTGGGTTTTAGAACATTTACACTTGTCAAAAGGGTTAGTTAGGGCACAAAGTTAATTAATACTAAAATGCACAAAATGCAGAGATAGATCGCTCCGGTCTAGATTAGGAAACGAAGTGAAGGTATAACTAAGACATGTCTTAAGTGCTTTCGACTGAAAATTGATTCGTCTGCGCTGGGTTTCAGCTTCAGATTATATTCCATACGGCCTTTGTCAACAGACATTCAAATACTATGTCAGTTATAGCCTATAATTGTATTGTTGTCATGTGTTGTTATCAAAGGGATGTCAAAAGGGACCAAGCGGCGAAAAAATGAGTATTGCTATTCACATTTTGGGGGGCAAATTAGGGTTTGGCCCCCCCACTTTTTCACTTGAGGGGGCAAAGGCCCCCCTTGCCCCCCGGGATTTGCTCCCCTGATTGGTGGAAATACTTGAGAGATCTATTCACAAACACTGAAATAAGATCTTGCTACGCCCTTTAACCATCATGAGGAATGTGGAATCAGGGAGCAAACCTTCCATTTTTTTCAATGACTGGAGTAAAACACATGGCGAAATGAATACAAATACAGGGGAAAATATTTTACTATTTAGCCACTTAAGTAAACGAGGTAAAATGAGCAATTCAAAACACGCTCCTTCGAACCCTCATCTAGGATGGTGACCCCCCTGTGTAAGTGTGTCCCCCTCCCTATCATTTCATGCAGATCCGTAGCCAGACAAGGCACTGGAGTAGACACAAAAGCTATCAGGGAAATTTTCTTCGGGAGAGGCATAGCCTACTTAAATGCAGTTTGGGAATGATAATTTTGAATTTTTGGAGGTCCTTTAACTCCCCCTTCACCTTTGGCTACGGACGTGTTTTGATGATTCACCAACGGAGAGATGCTGGTAACACTGGTCAAATCCGGTTGGGCTCAGTCGTTGGAGACTATCTAAAGTGAATTGAGTCACTATGACACCTGGGCGTATCAGCCACGGTAGAGTGAAATTCGCCTCCGTGTACGTCCGGGAAATATTTAGTGACATTACGTACTGTCGCCTTGTCCGGTTTTCTCTTCCCCTGCGAATCTTCCAACGTAGAATAGAAACATCCTCATCGGATCCATCATGGATCTATATATTTGTGAAGAACGGTTTTAAGCGTCTAGGTCAATGTATGAATTGATCACGGGTGTGCGGGTGTGAGAAGTATCCGTTTTACACTCGGCGAGTAGAACACGCAAAGCGGGTAAGTATGAACGATTGACAAACTCTGCGTCGACTACACTCGGCGAAGCGTGCAGCGAGTGTGCGGAGAGTGAGGTAGGCGGAGAAGTATGAACCTAGCTTTAAGTTTAGTGCAGGGACAAGTTGATGAATTTAGCTCAAGTAAAATTCAATTTCACTTAGATGGAAATGAATTCCATTTAAGGGATTTTTTCCCCACTGAAATGTGCAACACGATTGCCATGCTAGGCTTAGCCAATGCGGCCCTTTGTATAGGAACTTGGTCAATTGCATTTCACAAGTCAGATACCGGTACAAGTCTTTTTAAGTGAAATAGACAACTACTCCTTATCATAGCATAAGTATGTAGCACAATATACATATTTGATATACACAGTTTCGTCCTGATATGGTATAATTCCGGAAGATTTTATTGTAGTTGTAGAATTAAGAAAGTCCAAAACTTGCCAAAATGTCCATGTGCGCACAGAAACGTCTGTAAAGGGTAATATATACAGATCTGTGAACAGACGTAGATCCATCGAAAAAATGCATTTTTGAAAGCATTTTAAGGTCTTACTTTACAGCTCGTTGCAAATGTTATCAGTTGTGTTACATGCAGTTATGTACGTTTTCGACCCGTAGCTTCCAGGGGGTGATAAAGTCCACGTTGGGAACCATTGATCTAGGTAGACGGAATGATCGTGAACATCGGATCAGAAGATTTTTGCTTTACATATCTTGGGAAGAAAAGTAACATATTTACAAGCTGTATACAATATGTATGATTACTACATGGGGTCCATATACCATGCTGTCACATTAAGAATCGTCCACCGTGTACGTCAAATCAGACGCGGTAGGGGCCTAGCTTGATGGGCTCTAAAAATATCCATGTGGGTAACATGGCGTGGCTCACACATTGGCTTTATTTAAATTATGGGTGCAAATTTCTGTGGGACCAATTAGTGCCCCGGCTTCCCGCTTTTCTTGCTGATAAATAATTTCTCAAATAGTTGGGGCCCTAGTCATTGTTAGGGCCAGGAGTCGAGTAAAGACTCCACTTCCCTTTCACAGAATCCTACATTGATATGGCATTCACAAGAATCTGAAAGGTATTCTGTACCGTACCTGTGTACTTAGCGAAACACACTTTACAGTCCAAGTAAACCCCAATATAGCCTATTTAGCAGTAGCTTCATTGACACGAGTGTCAATAATATCATGAATTCCATATCACTTCCGAGTTTCGACTAAATTGATGTGCGGTACCGAATTTAATATATTCCGGTTTGCTACAGTTCATTCGCAGCCCCCCCCCCCGGGGGAAGGCTGGCCCCCTTTGGCGAGCTTAATCCGTACACGAAATAATGCGTTATCCCAACGACCTTCAGTCGCCCCCACGATCTGCTTGATTTTGCTAATAGCAAGGGCAGATTCTTCATAAAACCCACAATTTCCTTGCACAAAAGCCCAAATTTTTTAAAGTTTCTTCAAAATCACCCCCAAATTTCGCTTCTCGCGCCACCACAAATTTCACATTTATCGTCCTTTTGTCATCGCCTTTATTGGCAGGGCATCTGATTGCTGCCTCCACCATCGGGCAAATCCTTTCGCCATTGCTGTTCAATTGCAACCTGTTCACATTCACATGCAATTTTTGACAATTCTTGCAGTCGTCAAGCATTCCAATACAGAAAACTTCTCCATCTGCACTGATTTGAAGTAAATACTGCGGCAAGCGCTATCCAGTTACCTATAGAGGTCGATGAGAGTACATTTAGCATGCAAAGTTGGGCCTACGGTTCCCGCCCGCGTAAAGAAAACATGACGTCGCATAAAATGGTTCTGTGGGTAAAGTGCACAACTATGCAAGTTCGAGCCGGTAAAACATCAACTGTGTGTTGAAGCTAGCTTACAGTAGAAATTTACTACAGAAAAAGCGCAAAACTACGGAGTAGTTGACTGTACATAGAAATAAACGAATCATCATTGTCCATTCCTGAGCGTTGACGTTTACACTGTAACATAAGTTTTTTCAATTATTGTAAAGACTGTTTTAAAGACACACATGGATCAAGGCGATGTTTCAGAGAATAAAATCTTATACATCTCTCTACACAGCAAATCTCACAGCTCTGAATGACAACAGGCAAGAAATGTTTGAATTCCACTGGTCGGCTCTTTTCCGTACAATATTCATGCAGTCACGAAACTCCTTTCAACGTTCACCCCGATTTTCATTGTTTTTATTACAGTACTTTCATTAAATGCAGTAGAAAAGTAAAGGCTACCGCACACTGCCCCGACCCGACTGCAACACAACAAAACTCATTAAGACTGGCCGTCCGGTTTGAATGGCGTCGGTGCAGCGTGCGGCAAAATTTGTTTGCGACCCGACTCGCCTGCAACAGTTTTTAGGAGTTTTAAGCAAATCGAGCATGTCAAACATGTTTGATATTCGTTGCAAAGTTTTAAGCCGTTGCGTTTGAGTTGAGTCGCGTCGGGCCAGTGTGCGGCTGTCACCGGCCAGACTGGACGTAACTGGCGTTCCATAGCCAATGAGGACTCATTTTGGAAATCAGGTGACCGTACAGTATGTGAAAATGGCGCCCCCCCCCCCCCCCCATGTGGAATGAAGACCAAGAGGTCCGACGTGTTGAGTTGTGGCAAATGGTGCCCTGTTTATATGACGCCAGACACTAGGCTGTAGCTATAGACATTAAAATCCCGCGCATATCTTGAAATAGCAACTGCACTGCAACTCGACGCGAAAGGAGGGGTAGGCGGTTCACTATCTGAAGTTACCAAGTCGGTGAACTGCTATATTTTAGGGAAAACTACCAGATCATGTTATACATGATAATGATACAAGCAAAAGCTTTAAGAATTCCATTCTTTTGGAGGAATGTGATTTGTTTCAAATTGACAATTAAGAGGTTTTATAGAAATCAACTAGACTGGTTTCTGTTTTGGCATCAATCACATTTTTTTCAAGACCAATTTTTTGTCTGTAAGAGTACATCCGGAGCCGTCCCGATCGGGGGTGTGGGAGTACGGGGGTGTCTCACCCCCAGAGTTCGTCAGAGCGACGATAGTAGGAAAATCTGAAATACCAGTTGGAATTTCTGGTATCTCAGTCTAGCACATTTTTCCAACTGAGCCTATGTCAACTTTGTATATATTTTCCAACTAGATCAAGTGAGAATAATACCAAACGTTATTTTCATCACCTAAAATCGAATCAAAACTCCTTTTTTTCCCAAATTCTTCTCAAACTATCAAAATTTTCTCGCGCTTCAAACCTTACCTCAGTGTTGTTCTTATTATCAATATCTTCCGATGGCAACTTTCGGAGAAGCACAACTTACAGCAGAAGTTGAAACCTATTTAAAATTACCAGGTAAAAGACTGACTTTTTGGGTGGCATGTTGGTTTGTTTGGGCAATTGAAAGTATCTCGATGCAGGTTTTGTCATGGAAATCTTATTTAATGAAAATTTCTGCGCTCTTTGCGCTCATGCGTTACGATTTGCACTCCATCTCATGATCATTATTAAGGTAGTTATGCCAGGCGCGGTTCTACAGGGGTCAAGGGGGCGTTAGCCCCCCAAATTTTTTCTTAGCCCCACAAAATTGCGCAGAATTTTATATAAACTAATACTGGTGAAGACATAGATATGCTCAAAAAATGTTCCAAATGTCTATTTATCAGACCCTTAGCCAGTAAGTGCTGTAACGATTCTTTCTATAGCTTCAAAAACTTTTCGCGCTAAGCGCGCTTTCATCTATAGTTCTGTCTAGTGGTAACTGCATGCGTCCCCCGTTTCAAACATATTGGATTTATTCAACGTTTCCACAAATACTGTTCTTCCGTGTAGGCGTGATTCTAGAGAAACACGAAAATGCATCGTTGCGAAGTTCTTTCCTCTTTTTCCTAACTTTTAGATGATTTTTTTTCTTCAGCCTTGCCATCGTGGCAAACATATTCTTTAAGAAAAAGATTTTTCAGTTTCCTGCGGGAGCCTTAGTGGGTAAGATACATAATGTAATCCCCGACGACGACCATGCAGTCGCCCCAACAATTTCATGGTTATGCCCAGATTCTTTAATAAAAACCCAAACTTTTTCAACTTTCCTTATTGAAAACAAAATGTGAAATCTTTTTTCAATATTACCCCAAATTTTACGACGCGCTTCGCGCGTCTTATATTTCGAGTTCGGCAACCTATTGCATCTGTCGAGACTTAGAGTAGCTGGCCCCCAGGCAGGGCGCTTCGCCCCTATGTCAGCAAATCAAAGCACCACCCCTGATTGAGCCTGCATGCAGGTTTTTCATTTGACCTTGAAGTATATACTCCCAAATTTCGGCGCGCTTCACGCGCAGTCCTCACAATTCATGTTGTGTTACTTATGAACATTATAAGCATAAACTTACCAGTGAACTTTTATAGCATAAACTAGGTGTACATTCTAAAACGCGCTTGTTAGTCCTACACCCCATTTGCTATACCTGTCTGACAGGTCTAACATCACCTTTCTGCACCTATACTCTCCCTCTCCCTATTCCATTGCTGGAAGTTGTTCGTCTGGATATTCGTTCAAAATTAGTAAAAATACGATAGATGTAAAGTGCTTGGCGTCATACTCCATATTATCATTTAGATGTCAGGTAATAAGCATTATGTCATTGCCCCCATTTTATATAATTGATCCAAAACTTCCAGGAGGACAGTTATATGCCATCCTTAGATGCTCAAATAGAAGGTAGTAAAGTAGTCGGAGGGGGGGGGGGGGGGGGGCGTCAGGAGCTTTGTTGACAACGTGTTCTTCTCTTAGACAACATACTCTCTGCCTTTACCTCACCAAATCTTAGAATTCACTAAATTATGGACATTATGGACATTTTCAGCTATATACGATCAGTTCCAAAAATATCCCAAAGATAGCACCATTTTGCATCTAAGCAACCTTGAATTAACAAAAATTTCCCCTTATGATCCCTCCCCAGGACGGCACCTTTCTGTAGCGACAAAGGAAGGATTCCCCACTGCTGTATACAAACTCAGGACGCATAAAAGCGAAGGTGCAATTTACGGGCCGCCACTTATTTGGAAAAAGAATCCAGCCAGTCGGCAAAATTAGAATTCACTTAATTATGGACATTTTCTAGGCATATATGATAAGCTCAAAAAATCTCCCAAAGATAGCACCATTTTGCATCTAAGCAACCTTAAATTAACAAAAATTTCTCAAAAGGGAGGGGGAGGGGCCCCTCCTTTGTCACTACATAAAGGTGCCGTCCTGGGGGAGGGGTCATAAGGGGAGGGGTGCCCCCCTACTCTTATGACCCCTCAGTGGCGTAGCTATTTTTGTGAGGAGGGAAGCAAAAATTTCCGAAAGATTATTATCTTGAAGTAATGATGTACTATCTAAGCGCGCTTAGCACCACCATCATCTGGCGTGTAGCGCGCGGAAAAAATTAGATTAAAATATCGCCGAGATTGCCTTAAATGACACTTCCAGGCCTTGCCAGTAACCGTTTCGATGTGTAATTTTGCTTAAAAACATAAGAAGTGTTGTAAGTAAACCCCTAAGAATATAATTTTAGCTACTAATTTCCGTTGTAAGAATTTTAATTAAGGTGGGACCTTCACCCCCACCCCCACCCCCCTCCCCCAACATATGACCCTAGCTACGGCCCTGAGTACATCAAACCTAAAAGAGTTTTTGTGTAATCAAGTTTTACTGCAGAGTCGGACGAAACAGGAGGGTACGACGATACTTTATGTGTTTATAGTTGCATTATAAACCTTATGACGAAACCAGCCAATGTTTTAAGGGCTACTACCGTGGTGAAGTTCCGCCGTAGAGAGCAAGAGAACAGAAACCTGTCTAGTTGGTTTTCATGAAACCACCAAGATGTCAATTTGAAAACAACTCACAATCCTCCAAAAGAGTGGGTCGGGTATTTTTCCCTAAAAAATATAACGTTTCACCGACTTGGTAACGTCAGATAGTGAACCGCCTTCTCCCATTTCACCCCGAGATTTGTCCGCCGTTGTATTCTGATTATCAGTTTTATGTGAGTCTGGTCGGTTCAATGTGGGGCTAGCATATGCGACCCGACTGAGACACGACCTAACTGTCTCAAACTCGTTAAGATTCACTTGCGGCGAGTAGTCGCAAGGAGTTTTGTTACGTTGCAGTCGGGTCGGTGCAGTGTGCGGTAGCCTTAAGGGTAGGTGGTGCCACCATCTGACATCACGTAACAGCCGTCTGAAACCGCGCATTGTTTAGGAAAAACACGAGTCTATCATATGACTCATGAGAAAGAGATATAGGCTTTATGAAATTTGCCTAGGGTTGTAAGACAAAATAATTCCACTATAGTTCTTTAGGACTGGTGGAGTTTAAAACACTTTATTCCCCTGTAGGGGAAGCGGGGTTGAGAAAATTAGTTTGATTCTTATGATCAAAGCTAGACCGGTTTCGTTATTATAGCGTAGCTTCATCAGTAGCAACCTTTCAAATTTCGTAGGTTAGGGATATTCATAATTTTTTAATATCATAACTTTTTTTATATTCATAAACTTTTAATATCATTGTCTCGCTCAATCGCCTCTAAATAGGGTGTCGAGAAAAGTATCATCAGACACTATTTTACAAAACTTTGAGATGTTCTCAAAAGTGATCTCATTTGAAGATCTATAGGATTTTCAGTCACTTTACAGGCAATTATTGGGTTATTTGAAAATAGTTTCGTCAATTGCTCATTTTACGTGCGAGATAAAGGTCATAGTCGCGTGACTCAATCGAGGATACAATATGTAAGCGCTACTCTTTCTGTCTCATAGCGCATGCATTTTCCCTTCAAAATGTCACAATTCGCCCGTTTGCAAGTTTGATTGCATCATGCATCACTTTACCAGCCAGAGGTTGGGGTTACACCCCTCCCGCTACACCCTGGGAGGACCTTACCCGTCCCTCCTCTCGGCGACTCAGGGAAAGATGTTTGTCGGGAACATTTTGAAGAAACCCAGGGCAATGATGTTCATAGCAAATACAGTTTTGTCTTTGGAAAACCTGCCCAGGAGTCCGGAAAATTGTCCGTAATCCTATGACATTCTGGCCCTAGTCTTAAGAATAGCTTATGCCTGCATGCAGTATTATTATGCAGTTTCCAATGCCAAATAAAAGTTTGTTTTATCAAATAGATTCCTTGCTGTTCATATATAACAGGACAGATAAGCACAACTTTCAAGCACCCTTCTTCTGACCTCTGTCTTTACTTGCTGGTAATAAATTGTTCAAAGCATTTGATTTTGAACTTAATGGCGGACAGGGAGAACAAAAGGTTTGGTCACTTTGACAACAATTCAACATTTCAAATAAAGAATATGTTCAGATACATCTTAAACCTTCCTTGAACGTGCCGTTTCCAGTTTCCTACCTTTCTCGGCCTGTAAAATTGTCTCTCTGTTCACTACGCAAACACTAACAGAAGCGCTTCTTACACTGGTGTCGCGACGACGCTTGAGATCAAGGCCCAACTTTCCCCTAGACATCCTGTACTATTTTGTAACACACAGATTGTGGAAGGACAGGAGGTGGTATACTACGTAGTATTATACCAGGGAGCTGCCAACCTCCTGATTAGACCACCTCCCTGGGAAGACAAATAACAAAACAAGTTTTAAAAGCGTTCCGGAAAAAAAAAATCGGAGGTGAGCACAAAGAATCTGTCTTAATTTGTTGACGGCAGTAATCAGAACAGCCATCGTGTGACTGGCGACGGAGAGCACACACATGATATATCCTATACTCAGGGGCGGATGCAGGTTTTGACCAAAGGGGGGGTTTTGCGATATAGCTACTATCTAAGCGGAGCACCACCATGAGTTGGCGCGAAGCGTACAGAGAAAATTTTTGGTCCAGAAGACCCCCAGATTGCAGGAAATGGCATTTCCCACGCGTTTCCTAGGCTCTTTGATCCGTATAAAAACAAGCTCTTGTGCGAGATGCATGCTCTACAGCCAGATAACCTTTGGTGTAGCCAGGATTTTTGATTTGGGTGGCCAACCGCAGGACCTGATCGCCTGCCTGGTGGAGGGGTCAAAGGGGAGGGGGTGTCCCCCTTTGAGAAATTTTTGAATATTTAAGTACCCTCAGATGTAATCTGGTGCAACATTTAGAATCATTTGAAGTCATTTTTTTTGTTCCATTACAAAAAAATGTTCTGCAAAGAATGGGGGGGGGGGGGGGGAATGCGTACGCACCCTGGATCCGGCCCTGAACTGTCGTAAGAAAAATTACGCTTAGCAAATCAAAGGTTGTCAGTACATTTGTGTAGTTGTGTAGTCAGGCCTTTCTCGAGGTAGGCACTAGCCTATATGCAGATTTTTCCGGGGCTGTTGGTGTAAATCAGTCATAAGAAAGAGTCAAATTACCAAAAGTCATAAGCGTTGTAACTGAACATAGCCAATAGTTTTCGCTTCAGAATGTTAATAAAGCCATGGGTTGAGCACTGGCATAATTAGAGGAAATGGTCGGCTCTCCAGAACTCAGTGAAGTGACCAAAGTAATGATATATCGGGATAAAATAATTTGATATAGAAATAGTCAATCTATATCTCATGGTGTATAGGAGTATATATCAGGAAACCAGTGTAGGGTCTAATTTATGTAGTTGGTTGACTATGCGATTGTGCTATTGCTAAAGTTTTTACCTTTTAACAGCACAGAATTGTAAGTCCTTACGCGCACTACGCTTCCATCCCATCGGAACACTGGTCGTACTATGCGTTTGTAACAATTTCATTTAAAGTGCCACAGCAACTTTACCAAATCTCTTCCGAATACAAATACACTGAATAACGGCATTTTCTATTTTTATGGGAACATCACTCGTGTTGGAGGTGTGCTTTGTTTATCTGAAGAAATTCACATCGTGAGTTCGCCTCTCTGGTCATACCGATGAGACATGTGTATTATCAAAGCTAATGTAAAAATCCCAAAAGAATTTTGTTATACTTTACCAGGGAGAAAACCAACCTACCAAGGTTTATCTGCACTCGAGAAACTTCCTAAAACTGAAACATATCCTTCTGTAAGTTCAGAAAACTTTCGACACCTACAAAGAATTAGCTCTGTTTTGGAAAAATAATTTTACATCCAGTCGGTTACATCCTTGCTTCTTTCACCGCAATTTTATCCTTTGTAAACCATTCATACACTGCAGTCTTGTGCTACGTAAATATTCATTCACCCGTGATATTTCTAACCGCTACTGGCACAAACTCGACATACAGTACCCGAAAAGAAGCATTGAATCGTAACACTCTGAAATCATTCCATCAAATAAAGTACTGCTTTTGGGAGGCGATAGAATGCCAACGAGTTGACGTAGAAATTTGGTGAACTGATCGTGAAATCTGAATTCTCCTATTTTTCGATAAGCTGGTGCACAGCTAGCAATAGAGAAAAACAAATCGGTTGCGTGATAACAACAAGACCCCCGACTTTACCTTACCGATACCGATGAGACCTGGTACTTATCTTCCATGGTCGAAACGAGTCTAGCAATAGCATACCAGCTATGGCTTACTACCAACAGCGGCGTCGGAAGATGTTTGACACTGGGGGGGGGGGGGGGCAGACAAGATGCGATTTCTCGACCTTGAACCTCGACCCTTTCCACACTCCACCTTAATATTTGCTCAAAGTAGTATATTTAAAGAAAAAGGAAACAACAGCAACAACAACGCATCAGCAGTGGTGGTAGCTAAGATGTTTTTGTGGTGGCTCTGGAGGGCTGGGGAATGTTGTTGGTGTTGGCTCTCGTTTACTATCTAAGCGGAGCGCCACCATAGGTTGGCGCGGAGCGTACCAAGAAAATTTGAGATTTTAATACAGCCCAGATCGCCGGAAATGGAGCTTGTCGGCCTTAATAGCAGCCATCAAGATGTGCAATTTTTGTAGAAAATTTGTGAAGGTTGATTTAAATTTATTCTAAAAAAACATTAAGTTTGTCACAATCTATCCGAATTTATTCAAAATTATTCAGAGTGGAGTTAACCCCATGGATTTTAGTGGATTAATTGGACTGGAGATTTTCCACAGCCAGAGTCTATTATCAAGTTGAGTAGAGGTGGCGCCAGGATTTTCTCGAAAGGGGGGGGGGGGCAGCGACCCGAAGCTCAGACAGCCCATTGCCGTCGGGTATTGGTGAGTTGGAATTTGAAGAAAACCTGTGTACTAAGACCATGTCATTCGGGGTAGGCATATATTATTGCATAAAATTTGTATAAACTAGAAAAGCATAGTTCCGCGTTCTTTAAATGTTTTTCCCGGAATCTAAAGTGAAAAATTGCAAAGCTCTCGAAATGTTTGGTAGGTTTTCACAAAAAACATATGTTATCATTAAAAATAAAAAGAAGGAAGAAAATCTCTAGGGGCTGACAGGTTGTAGACCATATGGGAGATAATATACATTAGTATCGAAACCATCCCGACTACCCGATGAAATGCCGGTAGCCAAACATTGCTCCGTGAGTCCCTCACCATCTGAACGTACCGCATGACACACACAATAGAATAGTGACTAAGCTTTGAGATATGAGATGAATTTTACGACCTCTTCAGTAACTAGGCTTTGAGATATGAGATGAATTTACGACCTCTACATGTTTCTTGGAAAGGTGGAAAGGGCTTGCGCTATCTAGCTATGCAGAATGGGACTATAGAAGAAACTAGGGTCGCTCTATAGCGCGCGTGGCGCGCCGAAAATTTTGGGTTCTTATTAGAGAAATTGTTCTCATGAGAGCAAAAAACGGGTAAAACGAAACTGTAAACTATGGCGATTTTGACATTTGGCCCCCCGTCAAAACACATTGGGGGGCCATGGCTCCCCGGTTCTTACGCCACTGACCAAGTAAGGTCACTCTATACCATTTAAACCAGACCCATCCCTTGTATCATGATTGCCTATTTTAGTTATCATAACATGGTAACTTGACGGTTCTAGGATACCGTACATTATAGGTATCTTGTATATCCCGACATATCATCACTTCAGTCAAGTCACTGAGTTCTGGAGGGCCGACAACTGTTTTAATTCCTATTTTTTCAGCATTCGATGGGGGCATGGCCCCCGTGGTCCCCCTCTGGCTACGCCAATGCCGATAATGATCTTGGGCGTCAGGAGTTAGGAGTATTGATTCCTTTGTTGTGCTCTCTCTAGGCACTCACAGTGACTCACTGAAAGTTACTCGCTTGTGCTCAATAAAGAAAATTTGGTTTCTCTTTTTGAACTCTTCTGCAAGTATTTTGATATTGGGGCCTCAAAATTCAACTGGTATAGGCTTGATCGCATGCATGGGATTTTTGGTTTTCTCGTTATCTAAGCGGGGCGCGACCATCGGTTGGCGCGGCGTGAACTAAGAAAAATTTACCCTCCTCAGACCTTACAATCTATAGCCTACTTAGGCCATCTTCATGTTTCATGTTTTGTATGTTTGTCATTTCCATGGAAACATTACGTTTCTTTGGTGAGCTAATCATAGAGCTGGACCTCCTCTTGAAGGACTCACTGACTCTATAAAGATTTTGAACGAGAGAGAATCGGGACGATAGAAGGAAAAATACGCTGTCAGCAAACTTATTATGGCATGTTAATTGCATTGTTGTAACTGAAAATAACCTTCAAAACATACCGGGGAATATAAACAATATATTATACAAAATGAAAAAAATCCTCGAAAGTCAAAGGGGGGGTTTAAACCCCTAAAACCCCCCTTGGATCCGCCCCTGTATACTTATAGTTGCTATTCGAAAAAAAAAAAAAGAAAAATCCTCGACCGCAGATCTCGAGGCCAGTGCTGCCAGACCTCCGGAGGGGAACTTTCCGATATTATTGTTACTTCAACCATGAGTCAAGTTTGAGTGGTCTTTGTAGAATGTTTGAGGTACTAAATTGGTTCATTTGCCGTTATGCCTCTTGGAAATGAAATGTACAACCATTGAAATGGGGAACATTCGCCGATAATTTTAAAGTTTACAAGTTTCCATCTTGTAGTGACCCGCCAGTACTTCCGTACTTTTTGACAGTACTTTCAATGGGTGGTTGCGTTTATTGTTTGCTAACTTCAACTTTTCATATTGCGTAATGTTTTCGAGATCAAGCGGCAGACTCGAACATCAAAAAGTTTAACAACAAACAAACAAACAAACAAACATAAATGTGCAAGATAGGCTAGATTCGACTGCTGCGCTGTACATAAGTCTACCTGTGGCCGTCTTTGAGTTGGAAGGCAAGAAGAAAAACAGACTCGTCATCGAAACTGTAACGTACATGACACAAGTCAGTCGCAATGCACATTTCCCGACGATGTTAACTCTAACATGCACTAATAGGCTATGTCAGTAAGAAAAGCTACTCCTGTAATGACTGGTAATGTACTAACGTTAGGCCTAGGCTAGGCCTAGGCCCAATAACTTAAGTTACAGCCTAACGTAAGGCCTAGGCCAGCCTACAATTTAGTACAAACGTACAGAGTATTATAATGGGGTGACCGTTGAAATGGCAAATCTTGGTGGTGTTCATCGATCTGTTGTAATTACGTTAGGTCTTCATCAGGCAAGTGCTGCACAAAGAGCCAAGTTGCATTAACCAAGGCCAGAGTGTCAGCTTTCACACTCCATCAAAACACAGGTGTGATTTATGCCACTGTTCAACTACAAGGGTAGGAATACAATTCCTGTAGCGACTTCTTCCAGAACTTTCGCTTAACGAAGCCCGCCCTCTTTTCCAGTGATATTCTCGGAAAAGTAGCGGGCCAAGTTTTTAATGCAACCCTTTGTCCCCGACTAATGACTAATTATTTATCATCCGAGAATTCCTACTCCACGTTCTCGGATGGACAAAGGAACCCTAAACACACTTGCTCGCGACTCTCCAACGACCAGGCACGAGCCTCTGTCCACTTTGGAGTTTTATATATTCCTTGGATTTAAACCGATTATTTTAATATCCAAGTTATCTTGAAGTATCTACGCATCTTTAATCAGCGTTAGCAAAAGTATTTAATATCGCTGAGCCACTGCTCGTATTTCTTTACTTCAAGGAACATATTCTTCCGACTTTTCCCTTGTCAAAGCCACGTGGTTCGCGACAGGAAAGCTAGGAAGTTATATTCGCTATCTTTTGGAATTTCTCTTAACACGCATTTTGTTATTTACTTGGAATATATCGACCCGGACTGGAATTGACCACGGAATTAGCCAGAGTAACTATTTACGCGGACATTAGATTTGTTTTTGGTGAGTACATCTCTGATTTCTTAATTCGATCTGTACAGTACCCCCTACTCTCCTAAATTCCCTCTAGTCTTAGGTGTCAATGGGCTGTGGTAAACCCTTAGATCTGGAATGGACACGACGGGAAATAACCAGTCAAACTCTAGCCTAGGCTATGTGTGTTCTCTTTGCCAATGTTGGAAACTATCGAATGATGTTTCAATCCTTGAACTTTAGCCGTACAGTATTGAAGCAATTTACAGTAGCCAAGACCAGACAAACCGCAAAGACTGGGCAAATTGTAAATGGCACACCCAGACTGTGTAACTTGTTCGAGGTCTAGGCCTAGAACCATTCTACCATAAACTATTTTTCTTTTTCTTTTTCTCAAATTAGTGTTCAAAATTCTTTAAAAACACGCACATGTTTCCCAGTAGAGTTAAATCACACGAGCGTTGTAGGGTGAATACTGTCAATATTGTGGTATCATAATGTATCACATGTATTTCCTCTCCATCATTACAACCACACAATATATCATAACATTGCCCGCTGTAGTCAGCTAGGGCTGTGATCATGTAGCGATTAATCGCTAAACAGGGATTCCGCCAGAAACTCAAAAAAGGGGGGGATTTATTACTGCTAAACCCTGAGACCAACTTGACGATGACCTAGGCCAAAGTTACAAGTATGTTCAGAGGGAGAAAAGCTTGCTTCAAGGCCCCTATTTGGTGTAATTTGAAGGGTTTTAAAGGCCATTTATTTATGTAAGTTCAAACATTGTTGCAAAAGTGTCTTTTTCTTACGTAAGAAACCAAGATATTGACAATTTTTATGTTTTTTATGGAAATGAAAGGGGAGGATTTTACCTACCTTCTTCTGGGAAGGTGGGGACAAATCCCCCCCTTTCCCCCCCCTTGACGGAAACCCTGCTAAACAATGGCATGAGGAAATAAACATTTAGTAAAAAGCTACTTGCGATTAATCACAGCTGGTCTCTCTTGCAAACCCTTCCCCTTCCAAAACTAGCCCATCCCGGGTACCCAGTTTTCTGCTACAGAAGCATCACTGAAAAATTTCATGTTCTTGTAGTACTGTATATTATCCAAACAGAAATTCCCTTGGATGCCCATATCAACAGTCATTTTAGATTTTAATAAACATGTAGCATGCGCTACAGCGTGTCGGTACAAAAGGTTAAACATGTTTTTCGTGCCGGTGGAGACAACATTGATATATCCAATATACATGTGGGTCATTCTCTGCCAACTCAACAAATAGGTCGGTCGGGCACCGACTCAGATTTTGCTGAAACTTTTATGAAGCATAGTTCCACTTATGGAAAGAACACACCGAAAATTTCAGGTCAAAATTCCAAACCATTTGGGAGATATGGCCCATTGAAAAATGGCCCGGACCCCATCTTTTCATGCCCAATTTGTGCACATGCCATTTCGATCATTTTTGAGGGCCTATAACTTACCAGAGTGTCATGACGTCATGTCTTCAGGGTGCACCTTGTCTTCACAGCCGGAAGACAAGGTGGTCTTTAAAATTGTAATCTTACAACTTCACTAACCACTTTCGGTGAACTTCATACATCTATTTGCTTACCTTCAAGGGAAATATGTTTCGATACATTTTGCATTCAAGTTTTCCCTTTCTGTGGTGTCTTTCTTTTCACTAACTTTCCTCGTGGAATTTTACTCCATCAATTACTGTTAGTACCAGTTTCGCGAAGCCTCGTTAGCACATGTTTTGTATATCGGTGCTTGTTCCCAGTGTTACATCATGTCGGAGGGACCGAAACAACCGGATGTTGTCATTAATGAGCTGCTGTGTTTCGTCGTTAACAAGATAGACGTGCTATCCGAAGACACAATTATTCATATTTGTCAAAGTTTCTACGACGAGAAATCCATCGAAGGTGCAAAACAGACCTTGTTTTCTCTGCCACTATACAAAAGTAAGGAGGTGACATTAAAACTTGTTTCAAGAAAAGGAGTCAACAAGAAACAGAAAAATCTTGAGGATATTATGAATAAAGTCAAAGAGGTAGAGGTAAAGGACTTGCCAAATTTTGTTGCTCTTGACCTAAATCTTCTTCCCCAGCCTGATGTGAATACATTGCTAGAGAAAATTGTTGAGATTCAAAACAATATCCTTGCCATAAATTCTGTAATGGACTCACGTGATCTATCGGACATTTCGATGCAGCAAAAGTATCTGAAACTGGATGAGAGACTTTCCTTTATTGAGCATAGATCATTTCAAACGAACTCTATCATTAAACATCCCCATGATCCGTCTAAGACCCCTAACCGTGATGGCTCGGAAAGACGGCCACACAACCACACCACCATTGCAGGCAAACAAGCAGCTCCGAGGAAGACCTCCCAACCGGCATTCAGTGATGAACCTATGATTTTACCCAACCAACAGTCCCACATTCCATTGCAACCCCCCGCTTGTACAAATGGCGACTCTACTCAAACGGAACCTAGTTGGTCTACTATAGTCCGGGATGGTGGAAAACGACGAGTTGTTGCAGATAACTACAAATCCACAGTGAAAGTCCAAAAGAGAACTGAAAGAAAAGAACAATTGGTTGGCAAAGCTAATGCAACTGGAATAGCATCGGTAAAAAGAAAGCGTGTTGCTAATGTTTTCGCCACCAGATTTGACCCTAACCTTGAAACTCAGGAACTAAAGTCCTACCTCGAAAACAAACTCAGTCTCAATGTTTCTTGCGAACGCCTTCAAAGCAAATACGCAGATCACTATAGCTCGTTCTACATCAAGGCCGAATGTGATGATCCCTCTGTCTTTATGGATCCGGAACTGTGGCCGGAGGGAATATATTTCCGTTGGTATAGACCAAGTCGCAACGTAAAGAAAGCTGATGATGTCTCGTGTCAAGATGGAGCTACCACTTTAATAGATCCTTCTCATGGCCCGCAGACATGAATCCTCTCCTGATGAAGATTTGTTTGTTTTCCCCTTTAGTTGTATCTCTGATTTTCAACTGCGCACTGTTATTAATCAATCTACTGATCGTATTAAACATAGTCTCAAGGACAATAGTTTCAAGACCTTTGTCGAAGACACAGTTTACCAAGAAAATGATCTCGTAACCTCTAATTGCCATTATTATGATGAAGCTTCTTTCATTACTGCCAAGGATAGAGCAACTAGTGACTTGTCAGTCTTTCACATGAACATTCGAAGTCTTCCAAAACACTTTACTGAGCTTGTAGCTTTTCTTGAATGCATCTCGCACAAATTCGATGTCATTATGCTGTCAGAAATAGGCCACTGTAATTCACAGTCTTTCAGTAACATTCTACGTGATTATGATTTTGAGTTCGTGCCCCCTCCAAACAAATGCGGAGGTGTCGGTATCTTTTTTAAAAGAGAATTTGTCAGTATTACTACCAAGAAAAATGTTGTTAGTTCACACCTAAGTTGCCAATGTTCCAACTGCCAAGTTGAGGATTTATGGCTAGTAGTCCAACATAATAATAAGTTTTATTTGATCATCGTGTGTTACCGACACCCCAAGGGCAATGTCAATCATTTCATTAAGGCGCTTGAGTCTGCCTTATTGACCACAGATCCGAACACTGTATGCATTTTTGCAGGTGATGTAAACATCGACCTTCTCAAGTGTAACAGTATCTCAGCAGTGAAAGACTACCTAAATCTTATGATTGGCAACCTTTTCACTCCCGCAATTACCTTACCTACTAGGATTACTGCCAGCACTATCTCTCTCATCGATCATATTTTTGTTCGTCTTCCGAGTAAGCTTATCAATTCAGAAATTACTTCTGGCAACCTGTACTGTGACATTAGTGATCATTTACCAAATTTTTGTTTTATCAGTAACTCTAGCTGTAACGTAAAGAGCGCTAGTAGGCCAATGGTTCGGTTTTATAGCAGTAGCAATTTTTCAAGGTTTATCCAATCAGTTGAATGTACCGACTTTTCACAAGTTTACGCTTTATCTGATCCGAATGATGCTTACAATATTTTTGTATCTAAAATTACTTTTCTTCATGATGCTTGTTTCCCCAAGACTATATTATCTAGAAAGAAGCTTAAAAATAAGCCATGGATAACAGCTGGTATCAAAACGTCAATAAGGCGTAAAAACCTACTTTTTGCAACTTTTAAGGATTTTAAGGATAAAGTGAAATCTCTTTTGATAGACAATTACTCTGCCTAAGCTTCATGCCAATTTTACCCCCCTCACCTTTTGCCTTGTTCCGCCTGGTTATATATACTGTTAAGTCTTTCTGTATCATTTTATTATTATTACTTTTCTTTCTTATCTTTCCTTTTCTTACTTTTAAGGTCGCTAGCTACGATAAACATTTTACTGTTTTTCTAGCGTCCAGTTTATAACTCTACATTTCACCATTGCATCTTGTTTTTTAGCTTGCATCTTTGTAAATGTGTTATAAACGAAATAAACTGAACTGAACTGAACTGAACAGAGAATAAAGATACAAAGCTATAAGTACCTACCTGGGGTATTTTCTGCCCAAATTTTCAGAATCTGGCCTCAGACACACTGTATCTGGCTTACAGTAATTATGAAGATAAAGAGCTCTTAACATTGCATTTCATTTTAGGCGTCCATGTGAGTTTTGATATTTGGACCCCTGTGGTTCAACCAACTTCTATCAGATAAGTACCATTTTTCATATATATAATTAATATCTGGTGGGTGCACTTTGCTCTCACAAAGTTAAGGACCTGAAATAACTTCCATGACAAAATGGTTGGGGGTCAAACATGGTCCCAGAGCCAAAAAAACAAAATTTTGATGTTTTTTGGGTTGACCTTTGACCTTGTTTATCACCTCCCATGAACTTAAATTTTTTTCTACCAACAGCTCTATCCCTTTTCTATATCTGGTTAAAATTTCAGAGAGGGGTTCCCCCCATTTTTAATTAAAAAATCTTTGAGTTGGGTAGGTGGTGCACCATTTCACATAGCAGTGTACACTGTGTATATATATACTGTACACATGTATACAGAAATTAGTAGTGAGTGTACAGTACCACAAGTGTAGCCCAATAGCTCACATACCTTGTTTGCAGTGTGGTAATACAATTAATGATCATCATTCTTGTTTAAGCACAGCTCATGGCTTTAAAAATAAAGTATATCTTTCCACAAGTCTTAAATGGGCACGACAGCCCTTTCGATTTCTTAGACAACATTTGTTATGTGTAATGTGCTGTATTATACAGTATCTGTATACTGTACATACAGTGCATACTTGTTAAATTTAATAGTACAATTATTACAAGTTTGTACTGTAAGTTACTTAAAATGTCTTTTCCTAAGTAGATAACTGTAAAGGAAAATAGTATTACTTCTCTGGTTGAAATTATACAAACAGGCCATGATATAAGGTCATGTGTGCTACATGAGTATTTTGTACTATTATATGTATATGTTTAGTAGGCCTACATACTGTAAAATGTGTATGTGACATTGACCACCTTCTACCCAAACTCAAAAAATGATTTGGCAAGAATGAGGAAAAACCCCTCTCCGAAATTTTAACTAAATATAGAAGGGGGTTAGAGCTAATGAAAAAAAATTTTCAAGTTCATGGGAGGTGATAAACAAGGTCAAAGGTCAACCCAAAAAACATCAAAATTTTGGTTTTTTGGCTCTGGGACCATGTTTGACCCCCCACCATTTTGTTATGGAAGTTATTAAAGGTCCTTAACTTTATGAGAGCAAAGTGCACCCACCAGATATTATGTATATGAAAATGGTACTTATCTGATAGAAGTCGATTGAACCACAGGGGTCCAAATATCATAAATCACATTGACGCCTAAAATGAAATGCAATGTTTAGAGCTCTTTATCTTCATAATTAAGCCAGATACAGTGTTTTTGATGCCAGATTCTGAAAATTTGGGCAGAAATTATCCCAGGTAGGTGTTTTCAGCATTGTATCTTTATTCTCTGTATAGATATAGGCCCTCAAAAATGACCGAGATGTGGACCATGCAATTCGGGCATGCAAAGAAGGGGGTTTGGGCCACTTTTCAATGGGCCGTAACTCCCAAACGGCTAGGAATTCTGACCTTAAATTTTTGGTGTGTTCTATCTACTACTTGAACTACACTACTGTAGGGAATTTTTTCAGCAAAATCTGGGTCGGTGCCCGACCATGATTTTCTGAAAATTTGTTGAGTTGGCAGAGAATGACCCATGTTGTAGTTACTGATACTGTTGGAGCAATTTCCACATACATGGTAATAGCGATTAATCGCTAAACGATCGCAAATTTTTGCGATTAAACGTTTAGTGATTTCACTACACAATCACAGCCAGTCAGCTGTATGATAACCAGTCCATAACACTAGAAGCTAAAAGTTGCACACATTTTTTCCTGTTTGACAGGAAATATTTCTTTGTGCAAGACTCAATGTGAATTCAAGTGGAAACATACTGCTCCAGAAAGTTTTGTAGCTGCGGTTTTGAATTAGAGCTAGTTTGCAGTACGAAACATTTAGTAAATTGTTTAGTTGTGCACAAACTGGAGTGACTCCTCACGCCCCAACCTACAGTATTCCCTTGGTCTACACCGAAGATCTTTGCACACAGGTGTAAGATGAAAGAGTACTGTGCTAATGTAGGTTCTTAGTTTGAACACTTAAAGGGAGAATGCAGTCACCCCAGTAAAGAATTGTAGTAGACTATCCTATTTCCTGAATGGATCTTGAGAATCATGTGAAAGTATTTTTCTCACTCAATTGTAAAATTTACAAGAACAACTGCTTGGTTTACCTTGAATATGCAATATTTATGTCCTAAAATATTATGAAAGATACTTGGAAGAGAAATAAGAAATTTGTGACATTTAGCTGTTGTTTCAAAATAAGTTTGGGGTGGCTGCTTTTGACCTTTAATTACCAAAAAGCTCAGCATTCTCATGTGCCTGCACAGAAAATATTTTAAGTATACTGGTGGTACAGTATCACAGGGTTTCCCCTGGGTTTTAGAGTGTGCGGTGGTACTAGTCCATGGGGGTAATATGATGGCAGTTTTGACACCATCAGTGAGCGAGAACTATCAATACTTTGATAGCTAGTACAGTACAGTTCCACGGCAAGTAAAGCAAATTTCTGTGAGGTGGTAGCCAAAAGCTATGAGGCTGCCTCACAAAAAGAGTGCCAGGGGAAACCCTGGTATCATGAGTGGATCACTAACCACAGATTATTTGTAAGCCCATTGGACATTTGACAATGTCTACTGGCTGGAAGAAAAACATGTCAATGATATCTTGTACCTGAAAAACCTGTTTTGTACCTAAACTTTGAAAGTTCTGTATATGGTGTATTTTTCAAACTCATCATAACGGTATGTTTTCACTCTGAAGAATATAAAGTGTTTTGTCTTCTGTACAGTATATACTACATACACTTACCATACAGTTCATACCATGAATGTTACATATTTTCCTTTCCAGGGTGAGAGTCATGTTTGGCCATCCACAATCCTTGGAACATCATCTACAGGGGTGTACATGTATATGAAGATAATTCCCATCACAGTGCTGATACTGTAGGATGGTGGACTGCTGCTATGGAGCACAGTTGCTGGCATAAGTGGAAGGCACTTACTTAAACAGAGGTAAGGGACAGTGATGCATGGAGAATATTATAGGATTCATTGTTTGCTCTTCACAAATGAACTATTACCTTGAATGTGGTAATGTACATGTACCGTATACTGCTCTTCAATGTAAGGTTAAAGGGATTTTCCAGCGACAAAATTCAACGACTTCAAAAAATGCAGAAAGTTTTTCTCTTCTAGGAGGTGAAAACAGCATCTCAATAGCTTGTAGCATTTGGAAGATCATGCTAATTTTCAAAGAAATGCACTTTTTTTCTCAAGATAAAGTGCATTATGGGAAATCTGTGATGTCATCACGGCACATTAATTTGACAAAACATTGAATTTCTTTATGATATTTACACTGTTATAGGGAATATTTAGCAACTCTGTTTGTTATGCCATACATATGGTGTAGATTTATTCTAAACCTACATGGAACGATATTCAAACATTCCAACAGTATCAAATTTCAAGGACAACAGGTTATTCAGTTATAAAGGAAAACAAAAGAAATCTGAGACAATGTGCCCACTTTACATACTGTAACATTCTGTGACCTTGATGAGAACTGGAGGTATTTTTTGACAAAAATAAGTAGTCTTTAATATTAGGTATCTCAAGTCAGGAAAAGAGTATTTCTACGGGGTTTAGAGGGTATGAACTGAAATGTTTTTCTCTTTCACATGGGACCCTTGTTAAAAGCCACTGGAAAATGCCTTTAAGGGGAAAAGTTTGTAGGGTAATACAGACAGGCATCAAAGTGATCCTATATTTCCTGTAATTTCCTATACATTTAAAAAAATATGAATATGTTGCACATTATCATAACAGTGTTGATACCATGATGGACTGCTACAGAGCACAGTTGCTGGCATGAATGTGTGGAACTTACTGTACCTAACAGAGGTAAGAGTGACCATGATGCATGGAGTGAAATTATATTGTAGGTTTCATTGTTTGCTCTTCTTACATGATACTTGAGCATGGTAAAGATGTATACTGTATACTGGTGTTCAATTTAGGGTTAGTGAGAATACTGTTTAAGGGGCAGTATAGGGGTAAACTGAGGTTAAAAAGGCTAAAGTCCTCTTAGGGGAATGAAATGTAACAAGATAGGGAAAATACAGTAACGCATGTTTTTACATCAAAGTATAATAGAATCTTAAAACAAAAAGTTTTGCTGGTTGAACTTACATTGTAGGAGTATAATTTAGCTCAGAAAACATCAAAAAGTGGGCCTCTTACCCCATAGCATAGATGAAACATCCACCAGGGTCCTTTTCCCCTATTCACACTTTTGTGAAACGGCTGTTAATTTTACCGCATGTGGTGCCTTTGCTATTCCAAAGTCAGGTGTGTTAACTGTCACAACAGAACTAATTAAAGCATACATGATTGAAAGTTGGTAATGAATACTTAAGGTTGGATAGGATGCCCATATGATATTTTCATGCAAACTATACCCTCACAAAAAGCAAGAGTAAGGAATTGGGGAGGGGGTCCTACCCCAATGGTCAGAAGGGCTCTTGCTCTAGTGATAGCCTTACTTTTATTTGGCACAATATAGTGTGATGGCTTCAGCAAAGTTCAGTAATCATAATTACATGTCAGTTAGAGTGACCTTCTTTGTATCTGGATGAATTTCTCAGCCCAGAGTGATCCATAATGTAAAACTGAATTTAACATGGAATCTGGTATGGAAAGGTAGAATTTGTTGGCAAACTCAACATCACTGGTTCTCTTGCCCCCATACAGCACCTAGGAAATGGAAAGGAGGTTTTCATTGGTGGTGGCAATTAGCTATTGTTTTGCCTCATTCAAACAAAAGTTCCCATAGGCTCTTCCCCTGCCACATTTTCTTTTTTGCCCCATCCCACCCTTACAATTTCAGTAGTACAGCACTGTAAGTCTTGTTGCTTTGAATGTCAGACCTGTCATTGTAACTTCAATGAAGGGGCTCTTGTAATTATGGTGGACACTGCTGACAGTGAAGAGTGATTGCAGGGGGAAACACCACTAATGCCAATGATAGGTCTAGTTATGCCAGTTACTGTAAGTGCAAAAGAAAGTTAAACATTAAAAGGTGCCAAGAAAGAGTTCATGGTGTTAGGTGGATGACTGGTCTGATTAATGTTACACTGCATTTTGTAGATTGCTATAAATGTTGCCTACCCTGCTATTATGTGTGATACAGACAGTAGTTGTAACTTATTTTTAAGTTGTGTTCTCTTTCATCTTTTGTTGCAGTAGTATTCCTGTATCAACTGTCACAACAAACTCATTCTGTGGTCCATGCAACTGGCTGCATCAGCCCATTCTTTGACCAGTGGCTCAGATGTAGTCAGTCTTTGGTGGTTTGCCGGATGAGAACTTTCTACAACATGAACAATGACAGTGTGCTGAACTTCCTTATATAATACCAGTAATACCTTACAGCAAAATAAAGGGTTTGTTATGTTCTTTCAGTTTCTTGAAATACAGTAACAGTATTACCAACTAGGGCTGTGCATTTCCGGTTAATTCACTATCCGTTTAACCGTTTTTATTAACCGAACGGTTAACGGTTAACCGAAAATAAAAACAAGTCAAGGAATATAAACAAAATAAACATTTCGGAAGAGCGCCACCACTTAAATACCAAAGTTTCTACATTTAAAATGGCGTCGGTAGTGATGATCGTCGAAGTAGCGTGCAAGTTAAAACGTTTGCATTATTTGCGATGTTTTGGCAAGCAGTCCGTACGCATGGGCGAATCACGCATTTATTCAAGCTTATCACAAACATGCATACTTTTTGTTATGCCACTGATTACAGTTTTCGAGATTTTTGCGGTCTAACATAGCACTGTAAGATGAAAAGCCTATGGATATCACTGGCATTATTGCAGTTCAAGACACACTTCCCCGGCTACAGCGATACAGTATCACACACGCCTAGAGCAGTGTCGAGTACAAACGTACCACATACAGTGTACTATAGTGTGCCTTGTGACCTTGCTGCAATGCATACGTAATATACGTGTGTCTGCTAAGAATTCCAGCACTGTTATGTCGTAATGGTGTGAAAATTTTTACCCATATGTATTACTGCATGCTCTGTAAAAAATTGTAACGTTGAATTTTAGCTTGCCTTACATCGCATGCCTTTTTACCTAATACCTACTAAAAATACCAGTTTCTTCGTAATTATGAACGGCGAAACTTTTTGGTAACGGTCGCTACCCTTATACTTAATGTTATAACGGGACTCGGGCATAGTTGTCTCGTACGCAATACTGTACTGTACAATGTACGTACGGTTTGTCATGAACGATCGTTCATGCAACGTGCGAAGCAGCGAAGCACATGGGCTGGCCGGCCGGCCCGGTTCGTTCAGCAAGCTCAATCAGCTCTGCTAATTACAAATGCTGTATTGTACTGTACAATGCACGTACGTACAGTGCGCCGGTTCGTTCAGCAAGTCCAACGAACTATGCTAATTATGTTCGAAAATAATATGATTATTCATGAAGTTCACCGTTGGAATGCTCCATATTTTATAATTTGGGGGTTAATAAATGAAATAGCCGAAAGAATTTCACTCATCTTTGCGAATTTTGGGGGTTGAAACTTTTCCAGGAATTATACTAACGTTGAAAAAATTATAAAAAATGTTTAATCGTCTTTTGATAAAATTATTAAGTCAGCTTAAATGGAAAGGCTAACGTAGTTACAAATATTTTAGTTGCACCATAAGGCTTGCAAGCCAGGGTTGCATAATTAAGCCCAGAGCTACATAGCTTGGTCCCGTTTTGTGCAGATTCCATATGTTTTGAGACTGATGAACTGTAAACACGTAACCTTGGAAGTTACGCCCGGGAAAATTCCCGAAGTGCATTTATCTTGAACGATATTAAGCATATATTTTTCTGCCGTCTAGAGGTAACTTTTTTAGTCTTATCTATCAAGTTTACAGTGCTCCACACTTTAAAAGGTATGGTGGATTGTTGAAGCGTGTACTGCATAGTTTAATCCCTGCACCTTTGATAATTTTAATCCTTTCAAAAAGTTGCGTGAAAGAGTTTATTGTCACATTATTTCGGCAAACCACTCCCAGATCATGGGGCGAACGGATCGATATACCAGTCAAAGCAACGCAACGCGGACTGTACAACTGACATTATAAAGGTCTTTTTTTAAACCTTTTGTAATTTTTCATCCAAAGTTTACCCATTGTTACGTGGTTTTGGGCAAGCAACTTCTGCGGTTTACTGCATAAACGAGTTTAGGTATAATGGTGAACTGCGGCGACAGATTTATTAGGATGCAAAAACGGTTAAACGAAACAACATTTGGCGGTCGTTTAACCGACCGATCGGTCGGTTAACCGGTTAACCGTTTAACCGTCGCAGCCCTATTACCAACAACTTGCAGCTAAAGGTTGCTGGCTACATTCTGCTGCAGAAATCTTGCACGTTAACATTACTAAGCACTGAACATGTAACAGTGTATACCCTGTGAGCTTTCAAAAATGTGGAGTGTGATTTTTAAGATGAACTTTAAGTGTACTTCATGTTTAAAATTTCAACTACAGTTTGTGCTCAAGTTTAAAAAATAAATCCCAGTGGAATACACCATGAAGAAGGGAGGTGGATAAATAGGGAAATATTTTCCATCCTTTGAAATGTTTGTTCTTGTAAAATGTTAGACTTTATGTACCCTTGCCTGTCAAGGAATAAATTATTTTAATTCAAAACAGGCTGTGTCTCAGTGCAGATTTAAAGGCTATTTTAATTCATAACAGGCTGCATCTCAGTGCAGATTTATAGGCTGTAGGACCTACGTACACAGATTAATTTATACCCAGTGTTCAGTTATTTCCTGTATCTCAGGTTAAAAATCATCTAAAAGGAAACATTGTCCATCATTGTGAGAAGATGAAGTTAAAGCCGCTTCCCTTCAAGCTAACTTAAGCTAGCACATGTGATACATTCATGTGGTACTGTAATATCTTTAGACATCCCCTTTCCCCCTACCCCGTTCCCCCATAAAAGAGACTTGTCCAGGTTAAATGACAGTTACAGACTTGCTTCAAACAGCTGTTTAGTTAGATGTATTTCAAATTTATCATTTCTGAATACTGGCACTATCCACTATTATACCTTATCAGCAGTAACTGCTACCCCCATACCTGGGTGATAATGTAATATTTTTGTGGCAGATGGGCAATTTATTTAGTCCCTGTAGTACAGTACCAAAAATCTTATTGTTTTCTCAGCTACGATGTTCATTTTAAAAATTGGAGAAGCAAAATTACCCCAGGATTCGTATAGGGGGTTGGGGATGGGAATGGCTACATTTGATCAGTGCATTAACTGAAAGGAGTATTCAGAAATAACCCTGAAATATTTGTGCACACTGTGTATCTATGTCTTGCAGAAGCTCACTTCGAAAAACATTCTGAAGAAATTCATTAGAGCTTGGCCTGCTTAGAAATCAGAACACTCTGACCAGACCTCACAAAGGGGAGGTCGGGTGTAATGAAATCCTACTTATCTGCTCCTTTCTTTGTTGTGAGAAACCACTATCACTTCTAGAATAACACTAAATCCCTGAGCAATGAGGAACTTTTTCCAGTTGATTTCATAACAGTATAAGCTATTGACATGTCCACTCACTGCACAATTAAATCTTTTGTGTATGGTGTGCACAGGAAGTCTTTATTTTCTTAAAGAAGGGCTGAGATGTCACCAGGAATCAATCAACTTTGTAGGCAGGTACCAATTAAAGTTTTATTTAGTTAGGTAACACATACACAGTTTATGGTTCCAAAAATAGGATCTGGATCTCTTAGCAGAAGAGTGCCTAATGTTAGTTTTCAAAGTGTTGTAGGAAGGGAAGTTTCAGTGAAAATGCTCCACTGATAGGCTGTTTCAGTGAGAATACTGTCAATTAATGGAAAGAAGGGTTATGAAATAGAGGGTTTTGTAGATCAGTCTTGTCATTTTCTTAGCTGCACATTCAATAGTAGCTACCATCACAACAGCCAAATATAAATATATTAACCTGCAGCTTCTCCTGCTTATCCATTGTTTTATGTGAATAATTTTGTTGTTAAAATTACATGTAGTCCTCCAACATAAAGAAATCATTGGGGGTAGTGTGTACTAGTGTTTGCACGGGTACAAAAAACTGGAACCGGGTACCCGATCGCCGTACCCGTTGGGTACCCGGGTACCCGAAATTAGAGTGATTTAAAATAGCAGCTAATTTTGATAGGCACAGATTTTCATAACACACGCCTGAAATGCACTGTAATCGAAGAGGTAGCGACCATTTAAGGGAGACTAAAATTGTCACAACAAAATCGTGCCGTTTCGTTTCAAATTGAAAATTGACAATAAAAGAAACCATATAAAAAATAACCAATTAAGAAGAATGAGTACTTTACATCGTCCCATCAGTTTCTCAGATTGTATTTTGAGACATTTTCTGTCGCTTATAGCAAGCTAAACTCGAAGCTGTTTAGACATTTAAGACATAGAAATTTTAACCAATCAGAGGCCTCGACGCAGCTAGGTTATTCTCTTTCACGTCCGTATATCATGTAAACAAATGACGTAATTATGTAAACAAACGATGTTCGCATGTCCTACGTGTGCCACATGTTGTGGAACTTTCACTGACAAGCTTTGTACATTCTACCGGTGCTTGCACTGCACGTGTTAACAGCGAGAATGCGGCATGCTCACCCATATATACGTACGGTATACGTAGCTAGCTAGATAACCGGCCGCCGACATCCGGGCACTCTTCAATCTATCAGAAACTTACTTCCCGCGAGCACCATTTTGGTGCCCACTAAATGTAACAGCATGGTTTGGTCCGCAACTTTTCATGAATATTTACAGTGTCAATAGTCTTATCTTAGTTTTTCACACATGGTTAAGGGTTGATTTGGATTTAGTGGCACTTTTAACCGTAAATAGAGATACGTTTTATTCTTTTTGGAATACTCGAGGTATTAACGAAGTGCGAAGTATAGCCTAGGCCTACTTTAGGCTTTTGTGACTCTTGTTAGGCTGTCAACCTTTTTTAAACAACAAAGCCCTATCTACATCCCGAGGTAACTGTAATTAATGTGACACACTACCAAGGACGGGAGAGGATATAAGATTAATTTGAGCAGATATTTTCGGGGATGGGTGGGGGTGGGGCTTAATGAAAAATTCCGACTTTTAAACAAAAGTTTTGAACGCTAAATTAACTGATTCAAAATTTCAGGAAGTTGCTATTCCGGTTTTTGTATCACACATGAGGGTCGACTCTAGCTTATTTCATTTTTCACGGGCCAACGGCCGATCAGAATCTTATGAACAAGCTACTACGTACTAATGATGACCTTGTGATGCTTTTCACATATATCGGCATACGTTTTGCACATTTGGGGAATGGGCCCTATATAAGCTCAGTTTATATACCGAGCATTATTCATTACGTATGTAGGCGGCGCACGCAACCGTGGAATTCGGACTTATGCCTAACCTAGATCAGTTTTGTAGAAATAACGGACTGGGATCGCAATTAAAGCGACGTCGGGAGAAATAATTCCACTGTATGAGAAAGACTCTTTAGAAAAACTCTGAAATAATTTATAGCTGTGATTTAAATCTCTTTTCATGGTGCTTTTTTCAACAAAAAAGTTAATAAATGGTTCAATCTTCTGGGAAAATGAAAAATACAGGATAATTTTTTCGCATGCAACACTTTTTTCGGAACCGGGTAGTAAATTTGGAACCGGGTAACAGAACCATCGGGCGGGTACCCGGGTATACGGGTTACCCGTGCAAACACTAGTGTGTACCCTCTGTTTCCATGTCATATTGTTTTTGAGACATGTATTTCCATACTGTTATAATGCTGTATCATATAGAAACTATTCTTGCTATGCACAGTTTACTAATACACACAGATGCAAAGACTCGGGTGCAAAACACATCACTGGATCTCTTGTTCTCACATGTAGGAAATAAAAATGAGGCCTGCATTTCAATTGTGCTGGCAGTTAGCTTTTGTTTTGCCTCATTCAAGCAAAAGTGCCCATACGCCTCTTACCCCCCCCCCCCACCACCACCACATTGGTAAGAATGGTGTATGCTGCCGACAGTGGAGAGTGGTTGGGGCAGGCACCACTAATGATAGCTATAGATTTAGGTATGTATGTTAAGCTCCTCAGTTAAAAGGAGCCTAGAAAGAGTTCATGGTGTTAGGTGGATGACTGGTCTGATTAACGTTATGCTACATTTTGTGGATTGCTATAAATGTTGCCTACCCTGCTATTATGTGTCATACAGACAGTAGTTGTAACTTATTTTTAAGTTGTGTTCTCTTTCATCTTTTATTGCAGGAGTATTCCTGTATCAACTGTCACAACAAAGTCATTCTGTGGTCCATGCAACTGGCTGCATCAATCAAATCTTTTGCCAGTGGCTCAGATGTAGTCAGTCTTTGGTGGTTTTCCAGTGAAGTACCTTCTACAAGGTGGACAATCACAGCGTGCTGAACTTCCTATCATCACAAATGTCATACAGCAAAATAAAGGGTTTGTTATGTTCTTTCAGTTTCTTGAAATACAATATTATCAGCAACTTGCAACCAAAATTATCTGGTGTCTTACTGCATAAGTCATGCCCTTTTCCATTACTAAGCACTGAACATGTGGCATTGTATATCCAGTGGGCTTCCAAAAATGTTAAGTGCAATTTTTAAGATGAACTATCAAGCCTACGTCACGTCTACCATTACATCTGTATTGTAGAAAATTTGAAAAATAAATGCATTCAAATCGGCTTTAAAAATGGGAGGTGGATGAATAGGATATTTTCCAACCTTTGAAGTGCATGTTCTTGCAAAATTCTAGACTTCATGTACACTTACCTGTCAAGAAATAGGTTATTTTATTACAGACTGTATCTCAGTGCAGATTTATAGGCTATAGGACCCACAAAGACAGATTTAATACCCAGTGTTCAAATTCCTGCAACCCAAGTGAAAAATGAACTAAGACAAAGCATTGTTCATCACTGTGAAGATGAAATTAGAGCTGCTTCCTTTTAAGCTCACGAAAGCTATCACATGTGATACATTCACATGAGGAACTTTTCCCCATTATAGTTAGGTGGCAAATTTTAGCTCTCCTAGTCCTCATCTCACTGTAACTTCATCTCTCTTACCTCCTGTGCAAACACATCCTTGGTTTATCTCTTCTGCAAGTACACCAAGCTTATTGAACTGTGAGGGTTTATTTACTAACACAAAGGAGGTTCTCCTTGCTGAGACAACTGTATTGTTAGTTACACAAAAGGTAAACAGAACAGCAGCTCAGCTGCCTGACTGAGGTGTGAAAGGATGTGAACTGTTTGTTGAGCTAGTCAACTGGAAATACCTGCCCAGGCAGGCATTGGATGGGTGTTTGGAAGCTACCTAAATCTAATGGGAAGAAAAATGGCATAATCTGTTAACATCTTGAGACATCCCACCTTCTCCCACCCTCATCTCCTCCTCCAGAGGAAATGATAAAAAGGAATACTTACCCAGAAAGTCCCATTCCTCAAAAATTAAAAAAAAAAAAAAGTAAATAATAAAAAAGTAACTTATCCAGAAGGTCAAACGGCAGGTATGCAGCTTCAAGCAGCTGTTTAGTTAGGTGCATTTCAAATGTCATTCCCAAATTCTGACCCTATCCACTATTATACATCTATCAACAGTATAAACTGTGGCCCCAATACCTGGGTAATAATGTAAATATTTTGACCTGGGATAGGCAATTTCTTTAACCCCTGTTACTGTATAACAGGAATTTTGTTTTATTCTTACTGTAGCTTGCACGTTTATTTTAAAGCAGGGGTGGGGGACTTATTTCCCCTGGCAGGCCGTTTTGATAGTCATAAGCCACTCGTAGGCTACAGAAGTGAGGGCGCTACTAGTTTTTTCCATGGGTGCAGACCAAGGGTCCCTCAATAGGCCCCGGTGGGCCGAAGCCCTTAGGGGTTCTGGAGTTTACACAAATTTTTAGGCAATAGAATGATCATCCACAATCTTTAAGTGAGATTGAATCCCAAAGGCTACACAGACAAGGAATATCACAATATGACCATTTGACTTAGTGGTAATACTGAATGAGCACATACAAAAAGAGCACGCGAAGTGCGCCCCCCAAAAAAACTGGTATCTTGAAACCAACTTTATTCCACTTTTTAACATTTTAATTCACCCTTCGGAGGGACAGTTTTTACCCCCCCCCCAACCCAATCTACCGGAATAAATACAGTGCCCTCCGAGTGTAGTGCTCAATATAATAGATAGGCCTATGCACCTGTTAGTGCTGTTCTGTCCATTGCTATGTAGCCTTCCATACAAAACTTCCGATACCACCAAATGTACAAGGATTCTGCACCTGGTTTGTGTCTAATGAAAAGGTGGGGATGTTACATTGTGGATACTATGGTTTTTAGTAATAAAGTGGTAGTATTTTGCAAGAGGTTTACGTGAAATCTGCAGAAAGTGGTAAAAGCAGAGAAAAAAAAAAAAAAAAACGCTAGACACCATTGGCTAAAAATTATTATCAATTACCTTTCAGGTGATTCTGAATATTAATTGCCCAGCGGGCTGGATAAAATAGTCTCGCAGGCCACATATGGTCTGTGGGTTGGAGGTTTCCCTCCCCTTTTTTAAAGAATGGGCTTGGAAAATCACCCCAGGATTTGTATTGAGAAAAAATGCCACCGCACTATGCAAAAAATTTGCAAAGACATTTGTAATGATGTGCAGCTAAATGATACTCTACCTTACTAGGACTTACCTTGGATTAAACTGGTATGAACATACTTGTTACGATTTAGTAAATCACACCCTGCTTAAGTCCCCTCTATTCTCCAATACCTGGGTATAGTTACGGGAGGAGGTGGAGGGGGGGGGGGGAGGGGCAAGAGGTTGGCATGCTTACAATTGTGCAGTACATCAACTGAAGGAGTATTCAGAAAAAAAATTGGAAAACTTTGAATACACTGCGTATCTATGCCTTGAAAGAACTCACCACAAAAGACTTTGAATTAATCATTTTTTGACGTCTTGTGGCAAGTGAAGTTTTGGTGAAAGAACTCCACTGATAGGCCAGTTTAGTAAGAATACTGTCTATAGATGAAAAGAAGGGAGGAAGGGGGGGGGGCGGGCGGGGTGAAGAAAAGGGTTTGATGGGCAGTTTGGTCATTTTCTTAGCTGCGCATTAGATAGTAGGTACCATCACAATGGCCAAATTAAAATATGTTAACCTACAATTTTTTCTGCTAAGGCCAAAAAAAAAAATATTGTTTGTCCTCCAGACCTGCCAAAAAGGGCCGTCAGGCGGGCGTTTTTTTTTTTTTTAATTTTTTTTAACCTTCCCAGCAGAGCACAAGACAATGAAACATATGGACATGTGTTTACAGGATGAACTGTTAGTGGCTTATTGTTAACATAATAACATGACAAAGGGATGTGCAAGTGATTTATACCCCTTCAAAGTCCATACTCCACAGAAGGCTGAGAAGACAGCGCTTGTATCGCTCCTCACTTTCCCTGACCAGGTCAGGGCTGCAAAGCCAATCAACACACAGCTTTTACTCCATGTTTGCAGTGCACGCCTAGCGTGTATCACGCCATGCTGACTTCTGCGTACATATATGCGCATTATATTCAGACCAGAGCATGTTACTGTAGTTCGCAGGTAAGAACTTGGCTGAAGTGTGTCCACTCTTGTCCGAAAAAATAAACCCTGTGTATAAAACATTCAGTAAATTTCCATCAACCATTATGAAATGAAGAAAGAAGATAGTAATTTCGTCTGACAATCCCCCCCCCCCCCCCACATGCTGCAAGCCCCTCCGATTGCACACCTATGTGAATGAAAGGTTTCCACATTTTAGTCCCTCTTGTTGGCAGTGAGCAGATCAGTTGCAACCAAACATGTCTGTGGAGTGGCAACATCGATTGAAGGAAACTTTTTTTTTTTTGCTATTTTTGTAGTATGAAGCCATCACTGTCACTGGCATTGCAAACGGGTGGACAATATCCAGGGTCTCCGAGGGTTCAGGGGGCCCAACCTGCAAATGCGCAAAAAAAAAAGAAAAAAAGAAATGAACCAAAAAGCTATCAACAGCTACAGAACCAACTGCTTTTGAAGAACGGCAGGCAAGAATGTGATTGGGAATTGAACCCGGATCTGGCGCATGCAATTCCTGGCTGTTACTCCATTCCTCCCCACAAAGACTGAAGGGGTCATAGGAAAATGGGTTTATGATACCATTGGTTTAGGTCCCTTCCTGCCTCTTGTCCATGGGCCCCGAGGGTCGTGCTACGCTGCTGATCACTGTGCCCCCAACGAACAGTAGTAGCCACGTGTGTTGAGTCTGTGCAATGGCTGATCAAGTGGACTGTATCTCCGCGGGTACGCTTCAAGGCAGACCTGTGAGGCAGACCTGCCAGGCCACTGAAACAGGGACTGCCGAGACTGGGGCTTGGGGGATTTAGCCCTGCACTTTCCTGCCGTGGGCATTTTGGGCCGCTTTAAAAGGCTTTTATTTTCTTGAAAATGTAATTCCGCTTTGATGGTTAGCCCCCGCATTTCAAAATTGGCTCCGCAGTCATGGTCCCTGTGAAATAGTTGTCCAACGAACAATTTTGTATATTCGAACCAGTTACGTATGTAGGTATTCTCCATAGCCACTGTTGAAAATGGGGAAGTCAGTAACACGGAGCTCCAGGAAAAAGCAGGCCTATGGTTTCCCTCGAGTGTTGTGTGTGTGTGTATAGGTGTGGGTGCACCCGCGGTGTGTGAGCGATCCTGTGGCTATGGGTGCACTCAGCAACACAGCCTTAACAGGACACGGTACAGCCGGCTAGAGCTCCACTCTCGCACGTCTTTCCTAGCTCACGCGGGGCTCGAAACTGGCGTAGCTGCCCGAAAATCCCGTCGCTGCAATGAGAAGTCTCGCGCGGCTGCACGTGCCTGCCTTGGCAAGCAGCCCGCCCTCCAGACACGTACGTCTGCTGGGTTAGTTGGAGGTCAGCCAGGCTAGTGGGGAAATCCCGCGAATTCCTTACCGGTACATTTCCCGCGTACCGCTAAGGAAGCGAGGGTGAGTATGGGTGCACCCGCGGTGTGTGAGCGATCCTGTGGCTATGGGTGCACTCAGCAACACTGCCTTAACAGGACACGGTACAGCCGGCTAGAGCTCTGCTCTCGCACGTCTTTCCTAGCTCACGCGGAGCTCGAAACTGGCGTAGCTGCCCGAAAATTCCGTCGCTGCAATGAGAAGTCTCGCGCGGCTGCACGTGCCTGCCTTGGCAAGCAGCCCGCCCTCCAGACACGTACGTCTGCTGGGTTAGTTGGAGGTCAGCCAGGCTAGTGGGGAAATCCCGCGAATTCCTTACCGGTACATTTCCCACCGCTAAGGAAGCGAGGGTGAGTATGGTTGCACCCGCGGTGTGTGAGCGATCCTGTGGCTATGGGTGCACCCGCAGTGTGTGAGCGATCCTGTGGCTATGGGTGCACTCAGCAACACGGCCTTAACAGGACACGGTACAGCCGGCTAGAGCTCCGCTCTCGCACGTCTTTCCTAGCTCACGCGGAGCTCGAAACTGGCGTAGCTGCCCGAAAATCCCGTCGCTGCAATGAGAAGTCTCGCGCGGCTGCACGTGCCTGCCTTGGCAAGCAGCCCGCCCTCCAGACACGTACGTCTGCTGGGTTAGTTGGAGGTCAGCCAGGCTAGTGGGGAAATCCCGCGAATTCCTTACCGGTACATTTCCCACGTACCGCTAAGGAAGCGAGGGTGAGTATGGGTGCACCCGCGGTGTGTGAGCGATCCTGTAGCTATGGGTGCACCCGCGGTGTGTGAGCGATCCTGTGGCTATGGGTGCACTCAGCAACACGGCCTTAACAGGACATGGTACAGCCGGCTAGAGCTCCGCTCTCGCACGTCTTTCCTAGCTCACGCGGAGCTCGAAACTGGCGTAGCTGCCCGAAAATCCCGTCGCTGCAATGAGAAGTCTCGCGCGGCTGCACGTGCCTGCCTTGGCAAGCAGCCCGCCCTCCAGACACGTACGTCTGCTGGGTTAGTTGGAGGTCAGCCAGGCTAGTGGGGAAATCCCGCGAATTCCTTACCGGTACATTTCCCACGTACCGCTAAGGAAGCGAGGGTGAGTATGGGTGCACCCGCGGTGTGTGAGCGATCCTGTGGCTATGGGTGCACCCGCGGTGTGTGAGCGATCCTGTGGCTATGGGTGCACTCAGCAACACGGCCTTAACAGGACACGGTACAGCCGGCTAGAGCTCCGCTCTCGCACGTCTTTCCTAGCTCACGCGGAGCTCGAAACTGGCGTAGCTGCCCGAAAATCCCGTCGCTGCAATGAGAAGTCTCGCGCGGCTGCACGTGCCTGCCTTGGCAAGCAGCCCGCCCTCCAGACACGTACGTCTGCTGGGTTAGTTGGAGGTCAGCCAGGCTAGTGGGGAAATCCCGCGAATTCCTTACCGGTACATTTCCCACGTACCGCTAAGGAAGCGAGGGTGAGTATGGGTGCACCCGCGGTGTGTGAGCGATCCTGTGGCTATGGGTGCACCTGCGGTGTGTGAGCGATCCTGTGGCTATGGGTGCACTCAGCAACACGGCCTTAACAGGACACGGTACAGCCGACGAGAGCTCCGCTCTCGCACGTCTTTCCTAGCTCACACGGAGCTCGAAACTGGCGTAGCTGCCCGAAAATCCCGTCGCTGCAATGAAAAGTCTCGCGCGGCTGCACGTGCCTGCCTTGGCAAGCAGTCAGGAACAAAAAAAGTTTCGTTGGAAAATATATAACACAAAAGGCAAAAAAAAAAAAAAATATGAAACTAAAAAAAATAATACGAGCGGACGAAAAATTACGTGCGGCCGGTCGAGTACAAACAAACAATTTTTTTTAGGCCTAATGCAATCATTGGATTAGCAGAAAAAAACTGTAGGTTAACATATTTAAAAAACTGTGGATAATTTTGTTTTTGAGAGTACACCTTGTCCAGCAACACAGAGAAATCATAGGTAGGGTGTACCCTCTGTTTTTGTATCATATTACTTGTCTTTAAGGCATCTTATGTATTTCCACACTGTTCACATATAAAAACTGTTCTTGCTATATTAACACAGGTGCACCTGGTGTGATGCGAATTTGATATGTAACCGATCACCAGCTAGAGAAGCCCTGACTTGGATGATAGCATGAAGGACTTTGGCTGTGAGAGAGGAGACACAACTGTAATAGAAAAAGGAAAACTTACTGGAGATGCCACTTGGGGAAAAAGTTTGAACTGAAGTTTAAAGATTCTGAAAGTCTTTAGAATTTACTTAAGTGACTTTTTGATTGATACAAATTTCTCTACACTGACAGAGAAAACAAATTGTAATTCTCCAAATGTAGAGAAAGCTTAGCATGTGAACACCTTGGTATTCTTTTGTAATGAGAAGCTGTACTCTGTGGAAAGCAGCTCAAGAGTTCAAATGTCTTTGAAATTTTCAACTTCTAGTATTTTCATATTGTAAGAATGGTATAAATTATGTTTTGTAAAATCACGAAAAGGTAGACAAATTCTGAAGTACTGCAATGCTACTGTACGTAGCAGCAACAAATATGAAGGGCCCTAATGGGGCCTGGGTCCAGCTATTAATTAAGGTACCAGGTGGCTTAGAACCAACCCTCTTTGTACATGTACAAGATGGCCACAGTTTCACAATGACCCTCCCTGTAAATATTTTGCCGTGGGATCGACGTCAGTTTTCAGACAGCATTTACGTTGGACCGACATCAGTTGCGTCACTATTTGCAAATCCGTTCCAAGCGGATCCACGTTGACAATGAAGGCCATCAGACATTGTTTAGACTAAAACCCGACTGTTCAATGTCTATTCAACCTCATTCTGACGTCAGCAAAAGGACTACTGCATTTTCAGGTCTCCATCTGACGTCGTATTTATTAAAGTTGCAAATGGGTTGTTCCTTGCAGCAACGTTAGCCCAACGTCTGACCTATTTCCAGTCAGAGCCCGACCTCAATCTGACTACTTGGACTCAAAACTGACGTTGATCCAATGATTAAATGTTTACAGGGCTGCTGCTTTTTGATGATGTGAACCTCTATTTTAATTTTTGAAATAGAATCTTTGCCCTTTGTGTGCCCTTGTTTTATTAAATGACCCTAGTGACTATGTTTCCAATAGTGTTAAATAGTCATATCTTGATTACTGAATCAATCAACATGGTTATGAGTAAATTAGTAAATGAAAGCATGTGTATCTGTAAAGGAAATCATATCATTGTTTCAAAAGTGAAGGTAACTTTTGATGCATTTTGGAATCAAATTTTATTTTACTGCTTTAAAATGTCATTAAAATATCTAAAAATATTGGTATCATCACAGACTTTCAGTGATTATCTATCTTATCATTTATTTAGAATGACATAAATTTTCAAAACCAATGGTTTTACTGTAATAAGTTATTGTAATAAAATGTTTGTAATTTAGTATTTTTTCTGTGTTTGTCTCGATCCTTTTTTAGCAGCACATTCTCAGATGTCATACTTTCGTGTATGCAACATCAAACATTTTAAAGGAGTAAAAGGGAGTATATTACCCTACTGGCAGGCCATATTAGCTGACTGTGTAATGTTATTAAAATAGCAACTTTACTAAAGTGAAAAGTGAATGGAAGAATTCAGTGTGACAGCTGTTATAATTAGGAACAACTGCTAGCTAATAATACTGCTACCAAATGTACCTTACAATTCATCACAAACACAAAACATGTTCATCAATACGAAATATTTACAGGATATGAAGCTTTCGCGTATGAACTTCATTATGTAGTTTTGTTTGTGTTGTGCTTGTATTTGTATCTTACTAATGACCTGCACCTTTCACATATTGTTTGCAAAACTCTTTCTCCATCCCACCCTACCCTCAGCAACCCCTACCCCCAGCAACCCCTTACCCCCAGCAACCCCTTACCCCCCAGCAACCCCTTACCCTCAACAACCCCTATACTCTCAACAACCCTATCCTTGGTTCACCCCATCCCTACCCTTGGCTAACCCTCCACCTTGGCTGCATCAGTTTGCTTGGTCGTTAAATTTTTTAGTATAACTTTTAGTCTAATATTCCTCTAAGTCCGTGTGCCAATTACCAATAGCAAGTGCAAGTTTCTTAATAACTTGTCATTTATCCTCTAATTATTTCTACAACCTTATTACTTTTACCAGGTGCAAACCATTCAGCATCTAACATGCCCATAAAATCCTTAATATTTCCTTCAAACCATTAAATGTTTACATTTTAACACTTTCCTATACCGTATCATCAATGCACTAAACTCACAGATGACCCAATTATCGTGACCTAACTTTTCCCTTCACATTCCTCGATGCCATGGAGACCCACTCACAAAATGACCTTCAAATTTCTCCTTTTCGCTTTCCCACACAGCCTACATATCATTCAGGATAGCAGATACGCGAAACAAGATGGCTGGGTGCATGACGATATTTCTCTGTGTTCGTCTGGTAATATTGCTGTTTCTGGTCACAACTACAGGACAGACCATACATATGTGTCTCTATACGGCAGTACTGTTGATAATTCAGATTATAGAGATAAACCAACATTATTATATCACAAACAATTTACATACAAACCGCCATGGCGGAGATACATTTCATTTATAAAACCGAATTCTACAGAAATAGTAACTTGTCAGTACGATGAAGTACAAGTCATAGATTATAACCGAGATGTAGTCATACGATCTCGTAAAGTGAATGGTGAGACTAGGTGTCTGTCTGTCAGTGAGAGTCAGATCTTTATCGGATTACGTGGGTCAGACATTATTAGTATCTTTGATAATGATTTGAATAGAATCAAATCAATCAGATTAGAAGGAATCAGACATGACTGTCCCAGTGACATAGTAGCAGCAGCAGACAGATTATACGTATGTACATGGTACGGCGGCAGAGCTATTGTTTACAGTCAGGATAGCGGTAGTATACTAACAAAATACACTACAGGACAATACGGCAAGAGTGTGGCAGTCAACATACAGCTTCAAATAGTGGCTGTTGTACGGGAGATATACAGGTCAAAGAAACAAGTCGCTGTTTATTCCTTCAATAATAACAATTGTTTGGTTGTTTTCAATGTTGAGTCTGGTGTCGCTAGAATCAGAATATCAGACAATGGCAGGATTGTGACAAGAAATGTAGACACTGGAGAAGTGAAGATTTATCTGGTAAGTACACCCCTGTATGCCATATTGTACAAGTAGGCCTAATGAATGTTTATGAGTGTGATAGTGTGAAAACGGAGGCGAAGCTGAGTTGAATAGAACGTTTAACCTTTCAACAAATGAAATTATTCACCAGGGTGCATTCCATGTAAAGCTGGCGCCAAAGAGTACGTCAAGACGTCAGTGTTGATCATGAGCCAACAAAGACAGGTGTGATTTATACCACTCAATAAAGAATAACATTGCCTGCACTTAATCCTAATAAATGTTATGTTCTTACTACTACCCTGAAAACAAACCCCTTCAATTTTACCTATAAATTGGCAGGACATAGTCTTGAATCTGTAAAGTCATCCTGCTATCTTGGTGTTACTTTGGACTCCAAAGTTTCTTGGTCCCCTCACATTAATAATGTAGCTGCCAAAGCAACTAGGTCTTTGAATTTTCTTTCCCGTAACTTACATGGTTTTCCTTCCCATGTTAAAAAAAAGGCTTATCTTGTGTATCCTCAACTTGAGTATGCTTCCCAAGTTTGGTCTCCGCAAACTACTACTAGAAAAAAGAAGCTTGAAAATATTCAATCTAGGGTCGGTAGGTTTGTCACTGGACGCTTCAAGAGAACTGAAAGTATTACCGACATTATGTCATCCTTGAATTGGCCCACCCTTGAATGCCGACGTAATATTACCGATCTCTTTACCTGTCATAAAATCTTACATAATAAATTAGCAATCCCTACTCGAAATATATTTGTTCACCACTCTAGTCGAACTAGAACCAACTCTCAATCTTTCAAAAATAGTGTAATGTTGGTGCATATAATGGCGATTCATACTTCCCAAGAACCATAAATTTCCAGTTGGAACAAGCTCCCCCCGGACATAGCCCAACAGGATAATGAGTCCACTTTCAAGAAGGCCCAGACTAGTCCTCAATCAGGCCCTACACACTACGCTCTGTTGGCACTTAAATTTGCTCCGTGTAGTAGTATTCGGAGTGTAGTCTTACGGAGCGTAGTGGGGTAATTCCACCGTGACTCACGTTACATTTTTGGCATATTTTCTGCATACATTTCAACATAAATGTTAAAGTAAAACATTTAATCATCCCATTTTATTTGTGTTGGAACATGTTGGTATAAAGTATAAAATAGTACCAAGAAATAATTATTTCACTTCATGAGTGTGTTTTAATTAGCACTTATTACAGCGTGACTCACGTTACATAAAAAGGACACCATAAAAAAGTACCTTTTTTCATTTTTAATTTCTCCTCAAACTATAGCCAGCAGGAAATAACCAGTATTATCAGTAATCTGCTTACTTTTTGCTATTTCAAAAAACATGAAATAAATTTTATAAATTTCATTACATATAATTAAAATGTTAATTAAGTACATGTAGTGTGACTCGTTACCGTGACTCACGTTACACTTTGTCCATACTATTAACTTTATGCATAGTCAAAGTCACACATTCTCACTGAAGTGTAGGAACTATCGCCATATCAGTCTGAATATAGCAAACTGAACACTTATTTACAGGCCTAGGGTACATCTATTCTAAAATTTGCCCCAATTGTAAATTGAAATAGTACATTTTTCACCTCAGATAAGTAAGAGGCCCTTTGGAGAATCTTCTGAGAGCATAGTACTACAGCAATGCAATTTACTGTACTAGTGCACAATTGCTGAGTTTTAATGTACTTTTTAAACCTTGCACTTTTTATAGGTTTTATGCAGTATCACAGTTTGCATAGTACTATATACTAAACTTCACAATATTTCCACAAGCCATACCTGTATGTTACAGTATGATGCTCTGAAATGTTCATGTTACCTTCAGTTCTGACAGTTATTATGTACATTTTTTTAACAACCATAGGACCTCCTTTTTGTGTTGCAACTGCAACTTTTGTGACCTGGTAAGAGACTATTATGTTATGTTGTTTTAAAATGCCCACTACACTACTGTACTGTACTCCTAGTTAACCAAAGAAGTCACTGAATTTTATTAATGGCCCTACATTGGCTGCTTATGTTCCCAAGCTACTTTGCATTTTAATACAGGTATCGTACTGTATAGCCACTGCCACTGTTAAACTTGTAAAGCACAGTACCTGTTCCCAATAACTGTTCATGAAGCAATTAGGCATTGTATTTAAATTCCCCACACAATGTTACAGTTATTTGTACTTGCTGGTCATGGCATCCAGTTTCTTCTTAACTGTTGTGTTACAGAACCTCCTAGAAAAGTGAAGTTATTACGTTATTTTGCCCTCATACTCTATTTTGCTGTAGCACTGTCAAGAGTGGGTAAACTGCTGTCATACTTCCTTAAAAGAGAAGATCAGGCTTGGGAAAGTAAATTCCTCAGGTACTGTACACTGCCAAGTAGAGTACCTCAGAAGGAGAGGGGGAGGCACAGATGTGAATTTATAAGGGCCAAACTGTATATTACTGACATCAAAGTCATTTAATTTTCACAACTTTCATTATGCTGGACCCTGTATCAGCAACATCATTAACAGCACCACTAATGCTTAATGTACATGTGCAGTACCAGTACTCAAGTTATTTCATTATCTGGATTCTCTTGAAGAAGTTCAAGAGTTCTACTGTTTAAGAGAGTAAACTAGTTCTAACATTACACCGAGATGTGTCCTGGATTGCAACCACTTTGTTTCTTCAGTTCAACCAGAACAAATAGGGACATAGCTATAACCCACTACAGTGCACTTTCATTGTTGAGTTCAGGTTTTATGGAGGGATAATGTAAAATGGCCAATGATCACCTTTTCACACAAGTTTCCATGTTTTTTTGCAAACTATTGTTCTAATCACAAATTAGAGGACATAATGTTGGATCAGGCAATTAATTGAAGACCTGTAAAATGTGATATGGAAAGAAATTTTGTGGAAACTTGTGAAAATGGATCAATTACTGTGTTTGAAAACAGTGTGACTCACGTTACATTGTGACTCACGTTACCATTTTTAATGTTTTATAACAAAAAACATAAACACCAGAGATGGATAATGTCCATGTTATTTTGTTGGGCATCAACCCTAGAAGGAAAATAATAATTGCCACTTTTAGATTCTCGGTAGTTTTAACAGGAAAAAAAAATTGTGAAAATTTGTGACTCACGTTACATTGAAATACAGCACAGTTTTAAATGACATTCAAAAATGAATGAAGAGTTCATGAGTAAATTTTAACTGCTGAAATGCATTATAAACCAATGTGTCAAGTCATAGTAGGAAAGAAGACAAACTGTAACCACAAAGGAAGCTGGAGGTAATTAACAGTTAATTATTGACACAATAAATCGTCAAATTTTTCCTAATTTGGCATGTAATACTAATTTCTCATTCTGCCACATTTTTTTCAACTAAACATTAAAATTTTCACATGTTTTTTACAATATAGCATGTTTCCTCCAATGATAACCCACAATTTCATCGAAGTGGACACTTCTAAAATATTTTGGTTTCTACGCCAAGCCTTTTGGCATATGGTGTAATCGCTTATATATTAAGAAAACTTTGCTGTATTGGCGCGGCGTACAGTGACCTTCATTGTGGCATAATGTTAAAACTAGTGTTTGCCTATACTAAGCAAATACGCATTTAATAGCCTAGACTCGCCCATAAGGTTTGATAATTCGGAAACTGGGGAGTTAGTAGGCTAAGTTGGCGTGGCATGGTCCCATGTTGCCTGACAAAATTTGGCGTAATTCTGTGGGGTAGTGGTACAGTGAACGAACTTTCCAATATGGAATTAGGCTAGGCCTAAATGAAAAAAAAAAAAAAAGGCAGCATAAATTTCTTTGGCTGCAGTTTGACTTAGCCTAGAATTAGTATGCAGAACAAAATATATGGGTCTAGCCAATATAGGCCCAGGTAAGACTAGTTGTACACCAACTCAAGTGTATTCTCACGCCAAGGGCTTTAGCCAGCATGGTGAGATCAGGGAGTCCAAACAGTAAATTCTAGTGAAGTTTGTGTATTAAAATGTATTATACATATGGGGCAATCCAAAATTTTGGGAGTCCAAATGACTCCTGGACTGCTCTCTGGCTTAAGCCTTCCTCACGCCGGTGCACCAAGGAATTCCTTCAACGCTGAAAATCTTCGGCGTATAGTGCACGAAATGCACACTGGATTATTCTGAATGCTAAATTGCATTCAGTATACAAACACCAGTTTTCATAAACAGAACTTGGTCAAAATAAGTACATACCACAGTGATAGCTGACTCACCGCATACGTGTGTTAATCTAGGATAAGACACAACCATGTGATAGTGCAGAATCACCCATGGCATGTTACCATGGGCATCAATCTTTTGGGGGATGGGGGGATATATCCCCCGTTGGAATATTGATGGGAGGATACGTAAGTATACATGTACACTATATTCCCTGCGAGAAATCAACCCGCGGATTTGGAAATCATGTAAAAAAGTATTAAGAAAACTTCATAATAGAACAGAAAATTAAAAGATCTGACAGTTGGAAATAGTATCACATTGGGCCAAAAATACCCCCAAGATCACCAGAAATGGCTCTTTCCAGGCTTTGCAAAGCCTGGAAAGGGCCGTTTCTGGTGATCTCGGTATTTTTGGCCAAAACTTTCTTTGTATGCACCGCGTCAACCGACGGTACTAATACTTTGCTTTATATGGTACCATTGACTATATCCCCCTACTTTCAAAGACGGATAACCGCCCATGCATGTGAGCACTAATTCTCCAATCAGACTAGACAGTTTATTCATAAAATGTTAAATTACAGTCAACTTGAAGCCAGCTAAGCAGTGTTCAGTACTTCAGCTACTGTAGCCAGGGCTTATAGGGTGCTTGGATTGATCAAGAGCAATTTCAGTAGTTAAAGTAAAGAAATTATATACTAAATGTGTACTCGTAAGCTACAGTAAGATGACCATATTTTGGGGGTTAAAATCAGGGACGCTAGTAAGACCACGTAACGTGTAAGGAAAATATACATCGTTAGTGTGCAACTGGCTATAAAAGTAAATGTGTGAGTGATCGCAACAGTGATAGAAAATCAAAGATGCTCTTGACTTTCGATCACCTGTTATTTGTTAACCTACGTACGTTGTAGGCCTACTTGGGCGCTACGGTATATATAACTCAACGATGTTGAGTTACTGGGCCTATAATACTAGCTAGCTAGCCATTTATCTCCCCTCCGAAGGTACTCAGTAGGCTACACAATCGACAAAATATTATCAGGGTTTCCATCGGGGGGGGGGGGGGGGATTTGTCCTCACCTTCCCAGAAGAAGGTAGGTAAAATTCCCCCCCCCCTTTCATTTCCATAAAAAGCATAAAAATTGTCAATATCTTGGTTTCTTAAAAGAAAAAGACACTTTTGCAACAATGTTTGAACTTACATAAATAAATGGCCTTTAAAACCCTTCAAATTACACCAAAGAGGGGCCTGAAGCAAGCTTTTCTCTCTCTGAATCCACTTGTAACTTTGGCCTAGGTCATCATCAAGTTGAGCTCAGGGTTTAGCAGTAATAAATCCCCCCCCCCCCCCTTTTTGAGTTTCTGGTGGAATCCCTGATTATGTTTTCCATTTTAATTAATATCGTGGGAAATTAGAATTTCAAGGACAGATTTGTTCAAATCGGGGACATTTTCGGGGAAACTTGTTCATCGGGGATGGAACACTGGATTCGGGGACCGTCCCCGAAAATCGGGGACGTCTGGTCACCTTATTGTAAGCAGTTCGTTAGTCCTTGAGCATCTATGCTGCTCAGGTTTGGGGTCCCATCTATGAAAAGGACAAGTTTCTTTTAGAGAAGGTTCAGAGTAGGTCACTTGCCCTATACTTCAGCCTTTAAGACTAACTGTAAAGGACAAATTTCATCATCCCAGACAGTTCCAATTCTCCCAACTGTAGCTCCTCCAGTAACTGTATTGCTCCTCCTTGTGCAGACACTAAACCTTCCCTATACAGTATTCTCTAATATACACTCCCCTTCTAATAAATGGCCAGGTAATTTTTTTAAAGGTGAAGCAGTTGTTCAGTGGCCATTTGCCGAGGGAGAATTCGAAGGTGTTTTGGGTTTGTATTAAAAACATATTAAAGGGACTAGGCCTATAGCAACAACAAAACAGCAGCACCTCAAGGAAGCAGGGAGATTAGGGGTGCCCTGAAAGTTACCCTTCTACTCTACATCTAGGAAACTGGTAGCTCGTAATTGGAAGACACTAGTGCAGGCTTTACCAGTAAGTTATTTTTTTAATTAAAATAGGCCTTTACCCTCAAATAAATGCCCCCCCCCCTCCAAAAATGCAATGCCCCCGGGGCATTTATTAGAGAATATATGACATGTTTCACAATAAATGACCCAATTTGTTCCCACAATGGAGAAAAAATAAAAATTCCCAATGATGCTTAAAGTTTCCTTGGTGTGATGCATTAGGCTCCAATTTTCAATATTAAAAAAAAAACAAAAAGGAGATAACTACCAGTGCATTTCATTTGTTCAAATGAAATTTAACTAGATTAGTGTTAGGTTCCCATTACAGTGCTGTCAATAGTAACATTAGCAACATTGACAAAGGGTGTGAAACATAAGGCATACCCTAGTATGCATAGGAAATAAATCTGTGTTTTTATTGGCCTTATAAGTTCAGCAGGAGCAAGATTTCTGAGAATTAAGATATAAATATGGTGTGTTTAATAATGGTTTGGATAAAAAATTTTGAAAAAGGTGTGCTGATGTTATGTATTCTTGACAGCAAACCATACTTAGTCAGGTGAGGTGACAGATTATGGATATTTGTCACCCTTACTATTATGTTACCTTCAAACAGGTAGATGCTATAAATTGATCATGAAAGGGTATGAATACATTCAGTATTTTTCCAGTGGAATGCATTTATTGTGTGCTAATGTTACATGCTAAAAGTTTGACAGCACTGCAAATAGTAACATTAGCAACACCAAAAGCAGAAAATTAACCATATTCACAATTAGATACAAGTGTGATCCTGGTATCACTGAATTGCTATCCTAGTAATTATTCATTCATGCAGCAGTCATACTATTCCCACTGTCTTTGTGGATTCCAACTGCAGTTTTCATTTTTGAGTGATTTTTGACAGCAAAACATAGGCCTAACATTAGCAACAAAATTCAGTTCCGGGCCATAACTACCCAAAAACAGAAGCATAGATTACAGATTTTTTACTTAATCAATGGAAGGGGTCAATGCTATCTGGAATAAATAGTTAATTAAACAGAAGTTGTCACACACAGAGAATTGCTGTCATAATTACATATGGTAGTCATATTTGGACAGCATTTTCTAAGTGGGGACAATTTGCAATTTGCTGTCAAATTTTAGTGCTTTTCAGTGATGAAAATTTTTTGTGTATTATATTGCACAAGCCTATGAGCTTCATTTTATTTTTTCTATCTCACTAGCTGGTCAAGATGATAACTGGAGATCAGAAAGGTTAATAAACATATTATCTCCAAATCACAAAGGAACAGGTTTATCTTTTGGGTCAGTTAATGTGAAACATGTCATATTACCTACTTGGCCATGTCCTGATGAGCATGCAAGGCTAGCATAATGTGTAATCCAAGCACTCTCTCTGCAGATTGTTTGGAATGTGAGCTACTCTGCATCTTTTAACTTTTCAAACTTTGCTGCCAGTCAAGGGGCAGTCACTAACTGAGAACATTGATACTTGTAGTATAGTTTTGGGGTGACGAGTGTATAGGCCTATGTCTGTACTGTGTCTTGGGCTTACCACCTTGGAGTTAAGGAGGATTAGGGGAGACATACTCCAGGTTAACAACTTTTTCTCTGAAGAAATCCTTTGTCATCTTATAGAGCTCTACTTAAAGGTTCAAAGTAATCCTCGGGTTTGGGGGTCATAGTATGAAGCTTGTGAAGTGTTTCACAAGGCTTGACATTAGGAAGTTTAGCTTCTCTCATAGAGATGTCTACAAGTGGAATAATCTGCCTGAGTGGGTAGTTACAGTAATTCCACTTCAGTTCACTGCACTTTAAGGTTAACGTTGACAAGTTCTTTCATGACTGGTAGAATCTAATTGTACTGGGCTCGCTAGGTGTTGGTTTGGTTGTTTGTAAAGTATTAATAAAGGGGTTTGGACTTCAGGGCATCTTATGGGGCCTAGGTCCCAGGGTGACCAGACGTCCCGTAAAATACGGGTTTGTCCCGTATTTGGTTCATTTGTCCCGTGTCCTGTGTTGAACCTCCCCGGGATGCGTATTTGTCCCGTATTTTCACGTTACTATAGAGGTCACCTCACAAAATAGACTCCAACAAGGAAACAAAACTCTGCAATTGTAGAATGGAAGGATGCAGCCACTGCAAGCAACCTTGAATCTACTTAGAAGAGCGTTATCAGCTTTCCAAAGCCTGCTCACCCACACGCGTTTAGATGGGCCAATGTAAAAGTAAGATAGTCAAGGTTCGGCCCCCCTTTTTGAAAATGCAAAAAAAAAAAATGAAAAGGAAAAAAGAGAAAAAAAAAAACGGAAAGGAGAAGAGATAGAGAGAAGGACAGAGAGTGGAGTGATAGAGAATGAAGCTGCAATTAGCAAGCTCGAAGCATGGGAGTCATAGTGCTCACAGCAGATCAGTTTGAACGTCGATTGGGACATTCACACGCATACTAACTTACTACACATGATTGGATACAATCAATACGATACAATACCATCAGCCAATCGAAAAACACCTTACGAGACAGTGTGCATCAGTTGGGATGGGCTGCTATCAAGCCTGGCAAGTGCCATTTCCGGCCATCTGGGATGTATTAAAACGTCAAATTTTCTTGGAACGCTCCGCGCCAACCTATGGTGGCGCTCCGCTTAGAGAGTAAACGCAGTGGCGTACACAGGGTGGCATTGGGCCATGCCCCCCTCACTGATGCTGATTTTTTTCAGTTCCTAAAAATACGTAAATTTTTTAACACAAATTTTACTTCAAAAGGTAGCATATGTAGCACCAGATTGCATGTAAGGACACCTAATTTTTCAAAAATTTTCAAAGGGGAGGGGGACACCCCTTCCCCATACACCCCTCCCCCAGGCCGGCGATCACACAACATACTGCATCTCCCCCCCTCCCCCGTGAGAGAAATCCTGGGTATGCCACTGTGTAAAACGGATTGAAACTTGCAACCCTTGGACCAAAAGTCCCACCAGCTGAGCTAATCCGTCCTCACAGAGATGTGTAATAAAGTAAAATCAAATGTTACATTTTGTTCACAAAAATTGCACTTTTTGATGACTGCTATCGAGCCTGGCAAGTGCTATTTCCGGCGATCTGGGATGTATTAAAATCTCAAATTTTCTTGGTACGGCTTCACACCAACTCATGGTGGCGCTCCGCTTAGATAGTAAACTTGAGCCCCCCTCCCCCCACCAAACAAAAAATCCTAGGTACACCACTGCAAGAGAATTAAAATGGAAAGTCATGCGAATTACAAGACCTTAGAAGTGTATTTTCCGGCTATCTGGGATGTGTTTTTCTCCAATTTTCTGGTATGCTATGCATCGGGGGTGGAAAGCGGGGGGGACGGGGAAAGGACACGTCCCTCCCTAAAATTTTCAGTGGGGAGACATCCCTCCATAAACAAATTCCTAAGGAGAAAAATGAGGAATTATAAATTAAGAAAAAATCAGCAATCAATAAGTATTATAACCATAATCAATGACAAACAAAATGACCAAATGCTGTTCTGTCAGTTAATTAATCCCTCGATTTTTCTCTGAAAGACGTTAAGATTGGCCTACAGTGCACGTCACCAACAAAATTTTATTTAGAAATATAGTGGTCGGAATCATTACAATTCGGTCATTCAGTTTTGATACTATGTAAGGCCTACAATAACTCCCTGGACGTACCCCCAAAACAATGACAGGGCTGCCAACTTGCCAAGTCTCGTGCATTTTGGGTCACTTTCACTTTCTCACTGAGTCCACGCAAAACAAGAAATTAGGCAGGGAACATGCACGTGATAACACGTACATTTACGCCCACATGTCTATGCAAGGTACCTGGGTCCTGGCATCAAGTCCAGCTAAGATATGGGTCACAAATTTCTCAAGGAAGTCCCTCAATATTCACCAAGTTAGAACGTGACTACTAAAGATCTTATTAGACGCCTTGAACAGGATGCATTGTAGTAAGGCACTGTGCCTATGATAACTGTCTTCTGTTAATAACTTAATTGTGGAAAAATTATTAATGTATTGAGAGTTGAGACATGAAATTATATGAAGCAGAAAATGCAAAAATAAGACATGGGAAGTGCTATTTCCGGCGATCTGGGAGGTCTGTTTTGTCAAAAATTTTCTTGTACGCTCCTCGCCAACCGATGGTGGCGCTCCGCTTAGATGGTATAGTGCCGTCAATCACAGGTCGAACAACTTCAGTCCCCCCCCCTTTTACAGATATCCTGGATCAGCCCCTACATACGTGCATATTCGATGAAGATTGTTGGCTTGCAGTATCCTATCCGGTACACACAAGTGCGTAAATACTATGAGTAACGTGTCCAAGTCAAGTCACAAGTAAATACGAAAATCGCAAGTCGAGTCACAAGTCACGAAAATAGTGACTTGAGTCAGACTCGAGTCAAAGTCAACAAGTGCAAGTCAACGACCAGGCGCGAATCCAAGGGGGGGGGCTTCCTTGGGCTCAGCCCCCCTTTTTCGCCACATCAACAATAACAAATACGCGAAAATTAGCATAATGTTAATCTAGGAGGGCATTCAAGGGGGCTTTCAGCCCCCACCCCCCCTTTTCGAAATGTCTGGATCCACGCCTGACAACTCTGTAACTTACAGGGTGTACCTAGGGATAGTCCCTGCCTGTTTCAAGGCATGTGTCTGAGATTCCTATTTACAGAACTCTAAACTTTCCAGCTGTGAAAGAACAGTAAAGAGTTAGTATGCCCCATCACTCTAGTCCATGAATGGCCAATTTTGATCATGTGACAATGTTTTTTATTAGTGAATTGTGAAATTCAGGGAGAAGTTCTCCTTGCTTTACCTATTGTTGATAATAGTTATGTTCAAAGTATTTTCAGAGGTGCTTAATTGTAATGCAATAAGAGGAGATTTGCAAGAATTTGCTATTTTCCAAAGCAAATTTTGGGGCAACTGCCTACTGCCTGTAAGTAAAAGGCACTTCCCCAGCAAAAGTTATTTTACCTTGAGAAGGGACCCAGTTAAAGTTCCAGTTGCCTGGGAGGGACATTGTTTCTGGGACAGCCTATCAGTCTTATTTGTGGGGTAATGTGTGTTACCCTTTTGATAAGAGCAATGGGGACAGATACAGCAAAGGAACAAATTGTATCCTATTTGTTGTCACAATGATTAACATTAAAGTGCATAATTTTCTTTACCGGTTCATCCTGGAATGTCTTTTTTTGTGAATTTTGCCCATCTATATTTTGCTTGTAGTATATTGTTCCGCATTATGTGGGCAGGTGTTACTTACATTCTGAAGTTCATTTCTTACTGAATCTCATCTTTTGTTTGACAGGTAGACTTTTCTGTTTGTGGTTTATCAGCAGAACTGGCTCAACTCATGTCATCAGATGAAATTAAGGAGCTTAGAAAGTATTTCATTGTTTTAGATACAGAAAAAGACCAAAGCAGTGAATACGGTGAAGACACCATAAAAAAGAAGAATCTTAACGAGGTATTGACAATACTGAAAGAGAGGGGAATTCTTTATCCAGACAAGGCAAATCAATTAAAGACACTGTTTGACAATCTTGGTTGTTTAACAACCTCAAAATTGTCAGGACCAATCCGTTTATATCAGAAGTTTGCTAACATATTTGGTAAGTATATAAGCTAAATTTATACACAGCTGCAAAATAATTCTGGTAATGAAGTCAGAGTCTGCAGTAGTACCTTGTCACGGGTGGGGTATATGGAGACTCACAATGACGGTCAAAAATTAACGACAGTTCTGTAAGGTTGCTCCCAATGGTTTATTCTGGTACCATAAACCCATAAAAAAAAAAAAAAACCAACTCAAGACCTTTCTTGAATTGGTTTTCCCAGAATTGAGATCAGTAACAATAATCGTGATACAGTTTAACGATGGACGACTCTCTTTAGTCGAGAAAAAATAGCTTGCTCTCTTTAGCAAGAATGATAAACTTGCTCTCTTTAGCAAAGAGAGCAAAGAGAGCGAAGACTCACTGCTCTCTATAGCAGCAGAGAAACTATCCTCCTCTCTTCAACAGAATCGGTCGTTTTTTTCACTCCCTGTCGCAGACAATGCAATCTACCCATCTACTTACTATGTCCAGAACGCTTTTTATCACACACCTTATTTCCACCTGTTTTTCTCTTACGCTTTTCTTTTTTTAACCCCCAGTCCTAGGTATACAAATCTAATTCCTTTCCTATGCCCAAACATTATTGACAAGCTTAGTTTCTTTGATAGGCAAAGTACCTTCCAACCTTTGGCTCCCAGCCAAGCGTGGCCAATGCTTCCTTGATGCAATTGCTATACTCCTTACAAAGCTAACGCAAGAATCACGTGGGGTGAACCTAAATAATTTTGCGTCCTTCTCCGTGACATACCTCTTAAACACCATGAGAAAAACATGGCAGAACTGCAGTTTGCAATTGATCAGTTAGTTTGCAATATAGTAGACGAATGGTATAATGAGTAAACTTCATACAGTAACAACAGCTGTACATACCAGAACACATGTAGGTCTACAGTATGCTCTGCCATAGCCAGCCTACGTATGTAGCACAGTACTGTATGCTATCATGCTGCCATAGTCAGCCTAAGTAGCATATTACTGTTTGCTATTAATTTGCATAGCCTACGTAGCCGTACAGTACTGTATGCTATCATGTTGAATGTATACATGATGGCCAATGCAGCCTATCAAAGATTGGTCCTGAAATTCATTGAGGGTGTAATAATTTGACACTTAATAGTAAACTAACTACTGTACCAAAGTGCTGCCAGTAGTCGGATTTACCCTTGAGTGCACACAATGAATTGCACCCAGCCATGTGTGATTGTAGACATACTGACCAACTGTGCAAGCTATTTATAGTGCATATGCTATTGGGAACATTTGTAGTCCACTACCTTTGGAAGTCAACTGGTGGTTATCTAAGAACCAATTTGTGCAGTAGAGCATTCCACGGGGCTAATGTTACAAACTCGGGTAGATATTTGATCTCCCCTGTTTTTAGCCAAAAATGGGTCTCGGGCGATGTTCCTTATGGGCTAAGAAGACCGTAATGTAGCCATCCTACGTACACTGTAGCCCAGCACTGTACGCTATCATGCTGCATATAGCCAGCCTACATATATAGCACAGTACTCTATGCTATCATGCTGCCATAGTCAGCCTACGGTAGCACAGTACTGTATGCTATCTTGCTGCCATAGTCAGCCTTCGTAGCACAGTACTAGTACTGTACGCTATCATGCTGACATAGCCAGTCCATAGCACAGTACTGTATGCGATCATGTTGCATAGCCAGCCTACATATAGCACAGTACTGTATGCTATCATGCTGCCATAGTCAGCCTACGTAGCACAGTACTGTACGCTATCATGCTGCCATAGCCAGCCCACATAGCACAGTATGTACTCTATGCTATCATGCTGCCATAGCCAGCCTACGTAGCACAGTACTCTATGCTATCATGCTGCCATAGTCAGCCTACGTAGCACAGTACTGTATGCTATCATGCTGCCATAGCTAACCAGCCTATGTAGCACAGTACTGCTGCCAGTACTGTACGCTATCATGCTGCCATAGTCAGCCCACATAGCATAGTACATATATGCTATCATGTTGAGTACAGCCATCCTACGTATACTGTAGCACAGCACTGTACACTATCATGCTGCCATAGCCAGCCTACATGTAGCACAGTAGGCTACTCTGTGCTATCATGCTGCCATAGTCAGCCGAAGTAGCACAGTACTATACGCTGTCATGCTGCCATAGTCAGCCTACATAGCACAGTACGTACTGTATTGTATCATGTTGCATAGCCAGCCTACGTAGCATAGTACTCTGTGCTATTGTAAAAGGGGTCGGCCGCGCGCTTTTCAAATCGGGCAACTTGTTTCTCCTGGAGCGATATGAAGATCTTTCTCCAGGATTGAATTCTAGGTCATGTGGCTGAGAGACTCGATGAAAGAGACACAAAATAATCCAAGTGATATAATGTTTAAATTGTGCTTTAATTAAATTTTATTTTTTACTAGGCCTACTACCTTATCTGGCCAGTTTATTATAACACAACACTTACTTTCAGCAGTTGCAACCGCACTAACCCTCGCTAAACCTTCCACCCTCTCTCGATCTCCCTCAATTAATCAATGAATCTTACTTTTAAAATAACAGCTTTACACCTCGCAGAAAACAGTGTAATTCTACGCGCTCCTTGTTTGAACTAAACATAAGGGGATTCCCGGAACGATTGTGACGTCAAAGACGTAGACAGCTAGCTAGCGTAGAAACTAGGAGCATCTCGGCTAGGCGCGCATGCACCGTACATACAACAGTACAACGACCGTCTGGACGCGCAGTACACAATAATAGATCGTTTCGTTAGGAACTGTAAATTTACTAGAGTACTGTGCGCTCATAATCATACCTATCTGTCTGCGTCATAATAATACATGTTAACGTTATTGCATCGTTATAAAGAAATAACGGTACGAATTACTAGTTAGTAAGTACGTACAACTGAACAATAAAGTTTAGTATTCCATCTTCCAACTGCATCACACTGCAAGTACCAATGTTACTTACATTAGGTTAGCCTAGGCCTACGTGATTTGCTGCACGAGTATACACACAAGTCCAACGTGAGGCCTAGTAACACATTGTCACCCTAGGCTAAGCCAATGCTACAAAACTTAAATTAACAGTGTCTGACTTTACGATAATTTATAAACATGCCTGCCCTGACACATTCCTCCCAACTGAAACCAAGACTTCTCCTGAAGTCTATAAGACTAAAAAAAAATGATATAAGCCCAAGTGTCCATGCAAGAAATATTATTGGCTAAAGCTTACGTTGAACAGCTTCTTGAAGTAACTTAGTAAATACCAGTGTCCCACACCTTCACACCTCCTCCCAACTGAAATCCTGACTTCTCCTGAAGTCTCAAAGGATCAGAAGTGTAAAGTCAAAAAAATGAAAAGTTTCAGCTGGAATAAAGTATTTCTCACATATTGAAGTCGCCAATACCAGTTGCCATTCTTCACATGTCAATTTTCCATGGAGAGTTTTGCAGAGTCAGTTGTACTCTCGGTGCAGCATACGCAAGGTAAGGTGTCTGAGTATAGGATTTGGTGATGTCAAATACTTTGAAGTGACAGTTCCATTTTTAACACCATTATTATGCAGTAATTGATCCACAGTTGAAAGCAAAAACGTTCTTCGGTTCTATCAAAGGCAGTACTGTATATCAATTGTCCGGCAATTTCACAGGAGTATTCACGGCAAATCTCATATGAGTTTTTACTGGTTTCCTTTGGCAAGAACACAGCAATAACCTGCACATGGGCCCTTTCACACCATCATGTGACAGGTAATCTGCAGCATCCAGCTATTCTCACAATAGATATGCTATACTGTCTCTCTCTCTAAGTACAGACAATAGACGCTGGTTCCGTGTACTCATTTAGGTGAGTTCCTCACATAAAACATTGTCCATAAAGATGTGAATACGTAGTTCTGCAATTAAATTAAGCTGGTAGATAACTGAGTCTCATTCTCATAACCAATATCTCCAAGATTTATAAGTCAAAAGTTTTGCTTCCGTTACCATATGGACACAGAATTAGTGCGACCATCTATTTTCTTGTCAGATCTAGGCCAGTGAGGCCAAAATCAGCTCCTTCATATCCGTCCAATCTCAAGTAAGATTCACATTCCATGTAATTAACAACAAAGTCTTTCTTGCAGAGGAACACTCTTCTTTATATAAGATACTGCAAAAGCCTGCTGGCCTGTTCAGATTCCTTCATATAAACTCTCCTTATTTTAAACTGACTCTGCAACCTCTTCAACGCAACGGATCCTCACAGAAAACGTTGACTTGGCATCTCTCAGAGGTAGTGTTCTTTCCTTCCAGGTTACATAGGCCTACAGTATTTTATGATTTAAATGGATTGCATATGGTTGAACTAAGAAATTCCCCCATGACTACTCCCCAACAACCCAAACATGTTTCCAGATCCATACCCAGTTCCATCACTCACAAACCCAGCCCAGCCTTAATTTCCACCCCCAAACATCTCCTAAATAAGAGTTACATTAGTGATCCACTCAACCACACAACCTAGAGTTCACACAAGTCAACCCCACTCGTACTACCAATGTAAAAGGGGTCGGCCGCACGCTTTTTAAATCGGCAACTTGTTTCTCCTGGAGCGATATGAAGATCTTTCTCCAGGATTGAATTCTAGGTCGTGTGGCTGAGAGACTCGATGAAAGAGACACAAAATAATCCAAGTGATATAATGTTTAAATTGTGCTTTAATTAAATTTTATTTTTTACTAGGCCTACTACCTAATCTGGCCAGTTTATTATAACACAACACTTACTTTCAGCAGTTGCAACCGCACTAACCCTCGCTAAACCTTCCACCCTCTCTCGATCTCCCTCAATTAATCAATGAATCTTACTTTTAAAATAACAGCTTTACACCGCGCAGAAAACAGTGTAATTCTACGCGCTCCTTGTTTGAACTAAACATAAGGGGATTCCCGGAACGATTGTGACGTCAAAGACGTAGACAGCTAGCTAGCGTAGAAACTAGGAGCATCTCGGCTAGGCGCGCATGCACCGTACATACAACAGTACAACGACCGTCTGGACGCGCAGTACACAATAATAGATCGTTTCGTTAGGAACTGTAAATTTACTAGAGTACTGTGCGCTCATAATCATACCTATCTGTCTGCGTCATAATAATACATGTTAACGTTATTGCATCGTTAAAGAAATAACGGTACGAATTACTAGTTAGTAAGTACGTACAACTGAACAATAAAGTTTAGTATTCCATCTTCCAACTGCATCACACTGCAAGTACCAATGTTACTTACATTAGGTTAGCCTAGGCCTACGTGATTTGCTGCACGAGTATACACACAAGTTCAACGTGAGGCCTAGTAACACATTGTCACCCTAGGCTAAGCCAATGCTACAAAACTTAAATTAACAGTGTCTGACTTTACGATAATTTATAAACATGCCTGCCCTGTTACACTATCATGCTGCCATAGTCAGCCACATAGCACAGTACTCTATGCTATCATGCTGCCATAGTCAGCCTACGTACGTAGCACATTACTGTATGCTATCATGCTGCCATAGCCAGCCTACGTAGCACAGTACTCTGTGCTATCATGCTGCCATAGTCAGCCACATAGCACAGTACTCTATGCTATCATGCTGCCATAGTCAGCCGAATTAAGTAGCACAGCACTGTACGCTATCATGCTGCCATAGTCAGCCCATATAGCACAGTACGTACTGTATGCTATCATGTTCAATATAGCCATCGTACGTAGCACAGCACTGTACGCTTTCATGCTGCATAGCCAGCCTACATGTAGCACAGTACTTTATGCTATCATGCTGCCATAGCCAGCCTATTTAGCACAGTACTGTGCGCTATCATGCTGCCATGGTCAGCCCACATAGCACAGTACGTACTGTATGCTATCATGTTGCGAAGCCAGCCTTCGTACCGAGGTACTGCATGCTATCATACTGCCATAGCCAGCCTACATTGCACAGTGTACTGTACAATGTATTTATTTTAATAGAGAAGTGCATCACCATAGTGTGTGCTTGGAAGGCATCCCACAAAGCACATGTCACTAGAGGACCCATTGGCCATAATTATATGTTGCACCTCTGCCTCTCCACGTCCCCAGAGTTGTTATCTGTACTTTAATCTCTTGAGCAAAGAAGCTTCCAAGGCACTTTTGACCACCGTGACAACTCTCTCCAGCAAGTAGATCTACTAGGCGTGCAAGGTATACTATTGTTTGAGATTAGACATGCACCACTGCACAACCTTTTCAATGCAGGAAAGAGGGGGAAGCTAGGTGTGAGAGGATGACTCATGCTGTAGTAAACTAAGTCAGAAAACCTGCCTAGACAGGCACATGATGGGACTTTGAGTTCTGAAAGGTGCATGGTATTAGTAATATAGCAATAGCAAAATTAGCGGCATGCTCAATTCCCATTTGTCTGGCCATTTGTGAATTGTAAAACTGTTGGCAACATTTATTATAATCTGTTGAAATTGAAGCATGATCATACAAAATGTTAGTTACAAGTGCAGAACTGACTTAGTTCAGGTTATCTGTACAAGTACAGTGTGGAGTGGATATATTTATACTGAAGATACATGTATCTATTGTATACAGTAGTACATTATGGTGTGGCACACAATGCATTGTGGTAAGAACCAAGGTTCGGTGATGCATGGTATTGTATAGAAACAAAGATGTTTAAAGTATCCATATTGAAAATTTTTGCCCTGATTCTTGCAGAAAGTCCTCATCTCCTCGGCATGCACACAGCACAGCAGATATTGAATAGATTATGTACTTTGATAAGCCTGAGTAGACACCCACATCATAATATGTGTGCAAGTGTTTCTTCCCAATTACAAAACAGGTGATATGCCACAGAGATTGATACTCAACAGGACCCAATTTTCAAAAAAAAAAAAAAAAACATTCCTTATTGGATGACATTTTATGGGATGTGCCCTTCCACCAATGGTAACCTGTCTCTATCAGAAAGAGAACAAAATGGCCTTTGTTTCGTCCTGCAAGCTGGCTGTACAGTGCACACTGGCTGTTGAAAATACTGACAAAAATGCGACAACCTAGGTGTCAGACACTATACTCTTTGCCATTGAAAAAGAGTGATTATTGGCAAAACAGGGCATAACATTGCTTGATCTTTGAGAACTTCCTGAAAAAGAATGGAGTTGAAATCTTTATCACTGAAAACAAGATGAATTATTTTGTTGGGTAGTATTAAGTATGTGTTATATTTCTAAAAGCAGGTCATCGATTCATTGAGCGGGTACGTAATTCAATTGACAGTATGCCATGCAGTCTTGTCTATAGGCTACTGTAATTTGTGCCTTGTACCTGGTAGTCTTTCCAGTTTCCTGCCACATGTTTGGTTTACTTGACAACGTGCATGTTATAACTTCCACGTCCCAACCCATCCCATCTTTATTTTGTGGGTGTGGTCAATTCCACCCTCTGGCACCCCTGGTTGTTTAAGTGTTTGTTAATACTGTATTTATATCCTTTAGTGCATCTCAACTCTTTACCAGTCACGGGACTGCATTTAGCTCTGTAGAATAACTATACCACCACGAGGAGCACAAGACTTCCAAGGCCCAAGCTGTAAACCTAGTGCTGCAGACTTCTAAGAAGAAGCATGTCACCCATTAAGCTTTAATTTTGTGTAGATAATTCATCATTTCTTTGCCGGCTTTTAATCACCTGTGATCTTTGGAAACTGAATCTATAGTAATCATCAACTGAATCAACAAGAATCAACTCTTCTCATGTTTGTACCATATATACTGTCTTGGAGCTATAACCCCGACCGTTACAAGATCCCTGAAACCTTTACAATGTGATTGGCATACAACACAATTTAATCAAATGCTGGGTGAGCTGGTTCAATACAACAAATTGGTTTCAGAACACAAAGCAAAACTATGTCAAAAGTACCAAATATCTGTAGGGTTACACTTGCTCAAGGCAATCGATTGCGGCGAGGTTAGCAGATACTATAAAGTTTTCCATATGTTAATGAATGATGTAAAATATCAATGTGGTTGTAATGTAGTGTACATGTACTGCACAGTAACCATATCTTTATAGACCAGTGGTTCTCAAGTGTACCATACCTGGGCCACCAATACAGAAGAAATATCTGCACCTCAAACGTGCTTGGGAAACATCCCACTTCAATCACAAATTTTTAATAACACTTTTGCGTCCACTAAATGTGAATTACCATCTGACCTTTGGAAGAAAATACAGCACCAAAATGCTCTAGACTGCATTCGGAAAATTGTATGTAAAAATGTTCTGGCTCCTCCAATCTTCTGTGAGTTGCATAATTGAATGTCATAAGGGCCACAAATGGCCAGCTGGTAGCCACTTGAGAACATGTGTTGTAGACCAAGCATGGTTTTCATTTTCCGTCCCTCAAATGAGGGACATACGTCAATGTATTAATTTTTCCTGTTTTTCCCTTAACTATACGTTACAAGATTTTCCATGGAACTCACAGGAAAACTGAGTGGTATGTTCAGTGCAAACATTCTAAGAATGGTATCCTTTCAGTTTTCTTGGTAAAGCTGTTGCCTGTGATTGTCAACACTCCAGGAGCCATGGCAAACTTTGAAACCTCTCAATGTGCTGTTATATATTTATGCAGATCAGTATACTGTACATACATGTGTGCAATCTTTAATAGTGCAATATGCATATAATTGAAAACTTTTCTGATTCAAAGTTTTCACCCATTGTTACTGTGCCTAGTTTGGGATCACACTCTTAGAGAGTATATATACTCTAAAGCTTTCATATACAGCCTAAACAAAAGTCTTTAAGTTGATCGTCCATCTGAAATTTTAAGAGTTTCAGGCTGTTCTTTGAAATCTTATTTTACAGTAAGGGTATTAAGTACTGTGGAACACTCAACTGTAAGCTTGTCTGGACCGTTTTGAAAGTAAAATCTAAATTTCTCTCCCACCCCCTTCAATAATAAAAAGAAAAATCAAATCAAAAGTTTTGCAGTTACTTTAAAAGTTGTGTCTACAAAACATGGACATTCATGATGCTGCAGCTGAACATTAAATGTCCTGTAGAGTATGTTGACTTGAAAAGTATTTTCTTGACTTTCATACTGTAGCTAAATACTGCTAGGACTTACCAAGAATTCAGCAGAATTCTAGTGATGACTGCCAAAATTTCCTGAAATCCATCCTTTGTTGTAATACGGCTGTGTACTCATTATTATGAAAATCAAAAGCGTACATTGTTCATTGCTACCCCTAATTTACATGTTTTTATTGCTTTTACTCTGTCAGCTGATATGCCACAACATGACCAGCCTACAGTGAATGCAGGAAGTTTAAATGACTCAGTTTCAGTCAGCCCGTAAGTATGCATGTATTCATCAAATAGTTCGTTTCATGTTAGTATCAGCGATACTGTCCTACTGTCCATCTTTCAAAAACCTATGATAATGAGTTCCAAATACTCAGTATTTACATCTGCCCGCCATGGGTATTCCCACTTAAATTTGAATGGAAACCTGTGTTGTGCCTGAATATGTGCTTACTGCACTTTGCCACAGGTTTGCAACAAGTTTTGTGCACAAAAAGTTTGGCAGTTAAAACAAATATTACTATAATTCTGGGACAAACCATGTTGCTTGTCATTAAAGGCAAGGTAAAGTGTGTCAACCTGTGTCCAGAGGGTTCCAAATATGCAGGTTTGCCACCCACGAACATGTGATATTTTTAAGCCTGCATGCATGGTAATGTAACAGACACAGGTGTTCTTATGTCTTTTGAACTTGGCAAAGAGTGGAACAGATGCACAGTTGTACAGTATAATATGGAGATGCCCAAACCCCATACCTTTGGTAGAAATCAATCTGTCCTGTTTTAATGATTGAGGTCTGTTTAAAAATGAGTGCTCAGAAGGCTTGAAATAATTAGTTGTGCAAGTAGCGCTGCCTAGTTATAGAGATAAGGGTAAATCTATGTGAGGAGATTCAAAGGTGTTAGAAACTCCATCTCCCACCCCACCCCGCCCCCCCCCCCCCCACCTTTGGACAAAAATCCATACCCATTGTACTTTTAATTACAAAAATTGCCTATCATTATACTCCCCTTGACCAGATTTCATCACTTGATGTGAAATACAGGTAAATATGGGAGGACGAGGATTTATACAGTCAGTTACCCAGACCATTTTCTTTCCTCATTTCTTTGGTACAGTACATCATCTTGGGTTTGTCTGCTGTTAATTCATTTACAATGTGTCAAGCTCTTTTATTGGTTTTGACAAAAGTGAAGTGTTTGCAAACTTGTTTGTTTATATGTGTGCATCTGTCTGTGTGCATGCAGTATGGTTTTGGTTGTGTATATGTGTTTGTGATGTAGCTTGTTAAACATATCTCAAAAAGTAAAACTCTGACAGTTCTCATACTGGGTATGTGGATGCCCCATATTTTAGAGAGAATACCCTGTTGATTTGTTGTATGTACAGCTCGAAGGTTATCTGAGTTCACTACAGATCAAAATTTGGAAACCTTATGAACATGATTCTACATGTAGGAAGCTCTACAGGTAGGAAGTATGGATTCTCTCCATGCTTTGCAAGTAGATCTATTTATTATTTTTAATTTTCCGTATTTTTGGTGGAGGTCAGCTGGTCATCTTGGGTCAATGGAGGTCAAAATCTGAGTATTTTGTTAACAAGATATCTCCTGCATATAGGATGCACAGATATTCTGCATCCTCAGCAAGTATATACATTATATGAAGAGATAGGATCCTAATGTTGTTGAGGTCAAGGGTGATATGGTGTTATTGGAAATCATAACCCAGAGAAAGTGGCATTGGTGGGTATAAGCCTTCCCTGTAAAATGTTTTTTTTTTTCCCAAACTGGGAAATAACTCTGCTAAGTATAATGTAAAATTAAATGTTCTGTCTCATTTTTTACAGAGTGCATGTCTTACAGATACTTTTTCATTCTGTATGAATCATCAACTTTTCTCTTCATTGCTTGTCAAGTTTAGCATTGTTTTTTTTTTTTGGGGGGGGGGGGGTGGGGCGTGGGGGGCATGTAATACTTGTACTGTACATGCCTAGATGCATTAAAACGAGGTTAGCTACTTAATTCCTCTGTCACCACTGTATAAGTGTACAGTAAATTCCATATATGAAGCTATGGACAATTTTTTCTTCATTATAAAAACATAAAATACAGAAACATTGCTTATTTGAATATTCTTCTTGGAATTGCCCTTCCCCCTCCTCCCACTAATATAGGTCCCACAGTATTGTGGTTTGCATGTGGAGATGAAGCAGGATATCATCCCTGAAGTTTAATTGGACTATTTATTTGTATGGATTTCAAAAACAAATAAATCAGGGTACCCAATCTCCTACAATGCCTCATGTTCTTTGATATAAAAACAATATCTTTAGAGTTTAAAAGTACTCAGGAGAGTCCATTGATGTGTAACAACCAGTTTTAACTACAGTGTGAAGTGAAAATACAGTATAAAAATAAATATAGGTAATTAGGTTTGAATTATTTGTGATTTAAATTAAAGACTGAAAATTGAAAGAATGAACAAAGATTTCTATGAATTCATTTAACTTTTTTTTGGATAATACCTTGTCTTATACAATAATAGAACAAAACAAATTAATGGAAATCCCTTGGTGTCTTGATTGTATACTAACTAGCTATGTCATTTTATAGTCTCTCCTAACCCTCTTGAAGGTAATTGTGTATGAACTATTTACATAATGGACTGCATAGTGACACCAAAATTACATAGTTGGATATTTGATGTAAAAATCATTCAAGGGCAAATCTTCTCATCCAAGACAGTTCCAATCCCCCCAAATACTGTAAGTACTTATTACTGGTCCCACCCAAAACTGTCTTACACTACATGTGCAGACAGAAACCTAATTTATTGCTTAAGACCATATCCTGGTGAGCACACAAGGCCTTAATATGTAATTAGAACACTCTGTGCATGCTGTGTAATGTGAGCTACTTTGCATATTTTGAATTTTCTGACTCAGGCGTCAATCAAAGTGGGGTCACCAAGTGAGAGTTTTGGTTTCCCCTAACTAAAAATGTACTTGGGGGTACTTGTCTGTCTTTAAAAATCCCCAAAGTAATCGCAATTCGCTATCAGAATTCATCCAATATTGACAACTTGGTAATTTTTTCAATGTCACATTTGTATCATGAATAAATATGAGCCAGATGTCAAAATTTGTGTTGTCCAAAGGTGGGCTCAGCAAATATAGCTAATTTTAGCCTTTGTTTTCCCAACCTTAACTTCAAGAATATGTGTAACATTGGTATTGGTACCCTGGTAGGGGCTATGATGCAGAGTTGTTGACTTGAGTTGCTGACTTGGGCTTGAGTCCACTTCAGTGGGACTTTATGATTCCTTGCGGAAGGCCGAAGGAATCTATGCGATGGTGATGTCGTGTGTGTATGTGTGTGTACGCGATGCTTTTGCTTGTAAACACGATATCTCAAGAAGAGTAACTCCGACGGATTTCATACTTAGCATGTAGATTGCGCATATTAAGTAGATGATCCCTGTTGTTTTTGGTGGAGGTCAAAGGTCATTTGGGGTCATAAGGGGTCAAAAAGTCAAAACTTTGTATTAAAACACGATATCTCAAGAAGGGTAACTCCGAGGGATTTCATACTTGGCAAGTAGGTTGCCCATGCATATTAAGGAAGATGATTTCCTATTCTTTTTGGTGGAGGTCAAAGGTCCTTTGGGGTCACAAGAGATCGAATGGTAACTACCCTGGAAATTGCTTGTAAACACGATATCTCCAGAAGAATAAATGTGAGGGATGTCATACTTGCCATGTGGATTGCCTATATTGAGTAAATGATCCCTATTGCTTTTGGTGGAGATGAAAGGTCATTTGGGGTCACCAGTGGTCAAAAGGTCAAAACCTTGTAAATGCTATATCTCAAGAAGGGTAACTGAGGGATCACATACTTAGCATGTAGATTGCCCATATTAAGTAGATAATCTCTATTGTTTTTGGTGGAGGTCAAAGGTCATGCAGGGTCACCAGAGGTCAAAAGGTCAGAACATTGTAAACATGATATCTCAAGAAGGATAACTGTGAGGGATCTCACACTTGACATATGGATTGTTCATATTGGGTAGATGATCCCTATTATTTTTTGTGCTGTCAAAGGTCATTTGAGGTCCTGAAAGGTTAAAACCTAGTCAACATGATTTTTTAAGGAGGATAACTATGAGGGATCTCATACTTGGCCTGTGGATTGTTCATATTTAGCATGTTTGGATCACAAGATTTCAAAAGCTTTTGACCTTATTAACATGATATCTCAAGTAGAATAACTGTGAGGGATCTCATGTTTGTCATGGGGGGTGATTCATGTTTTTTACAATATCCGTATGGCAAGGAATCACTAAGGCTTTTGGCTATCTGGTTTTTAACTTGCCACTTGACTCTCCTTGAAGAAAAGTGACTTATGACTTGACTCAATGAAAAGTGACTTGCAAGCTTGGACACAGTGGCGGCACCAGGATTTTAAAAGTGGGGGGGGGGGGGCAAATGGAGGGCAAAAGAAAATGTTGGGGGGCAAAAATTTTTTTGCACATAGTGCAAAGCGCGAGCTTTAGCGGGTGGGGTCCAGGGGCAAAGCCCTGGTGGGGTTTCAGGGGGCAAAGCCCCCGGAAGCTCTGAGGTTTTAGCATGTCTTTGGGTAAAAAAATTACGTCTCAGGAAGGATATTTTGGTTTGTAATGCATCATCAAATGCAAAGATTCCAAATAATATTAATGTATTAGGCTATTCTTCCTGTCAGGCTACTGTACCTTTAAGTAGCTGGGGCCAGGGGCCCACCTTAGGGTCCCTAATGGGGGCCAAGGGGGCATAGCCCCCAGAAGCAGAGGTTTAAGCCCATCTGTGGGTGAAAAATTAGGTGTCAGGATGGATGTATTTTGGTTCACAATGCATGATCAAATGCAAAGATTCCAAATAGTTTTAATGTATTAGGCTGTTCTTCTTGCCAGAACACTATACCTTTAAGTGGTTGAGCTCCTGGTGGGGGTCCAGGGGACGAAGCCCCCAGAAGCTCTGAGGTTTTAGCATATCTCTTGGTAAAAAATTAAGCCTCAGGACAGGTATATTTTGGTTTGTAATACATCATCCAATGCAAGGATTCCAAATAATTTCAATGTGTTCTAGGCTATTCCTCCCGTCAGGCCACTTTACTTCAGGAGCTGAGTGGCGGGCATTTGGGGGCAGAGCCGACTGGGGACAAATGCCCCCCATGCCCCCCCCCCCCTTCCTTGGTGTCGCCACTGCTTGGACATATTTTACTACTTGCTTACATTGAATGACACTGTATTTCTCTGAGTGTAACATGATGTTTTCACTTAAAATTATCTAAAAACAGAAGTGCAAACTTTCCTCTCATTCATTCGAGAGTGCATTGTGCTGTAAGTTGAATGGCTATTGAAAAGTTGGGTTGAGAAAAAGTACAGCTGTAGTGTGGCACTCATTGAACCAACCCATATGGTAACTTGCAAGGCTCACCTTTTATTACAAGCACACATCACATTTATAGTTAGTGTACATCAGTGCTTCTCAATACCTTTTTCAGTTGATACGTCTTTGCACCAGGGAATTGTCCCTGTTTGCACCGAATGGTGTTGAGCAAACTCCTCCCCTGTCTACAAAATATGAATGAAAATAACACCCTATATCTATAACATATTAGTGACAGGAAATCAACCAAGAAAATCAACCATATAATGTAAGATAAAGGGCATAAAGTACATTTTTTTTTTTTTTTTTTTGTATCTGTGGATCCGGGAATACAAATCAGTGGGAGTTCGCCATGTGATGGCAGAGCCCAAACTCGTGAGTGATGACCTAATGGGGTGTGAGGGTTTTCAAAAAAATATCCCAGCTAAACTTTGTTTAATGCAACTTCCTAGCATGTGACAAATAAGATAAGTTCTCAAATGGCAAACATTTTTAGTGAAATCATAGCTTTATGGATTGTGACAAGTCATAAAAAAGGTAACCAGTTAGTGGATAGAGGAAGTGGTTTAAGCTAAATGTGATCCATGGATTGTCCTGAGAAGTAATTGCTAGGACCTTTTAGGTATGGACATAATATATTTTACCTTGTACCTTTTATTTTGAACATTACAACTTGTGAAATGACTCAAAGGAAGATGATGACTTGTGACTTGACCTTAAGGTAAATGACTTGATGCTTGATGTCACTTGGGACTTGACTTAAGACAAATAACTTGGTTACCACACGTTTATAGAGTAAAGTGAAAATTGTTTTTTGGAAAAATATTGATATTACTCACAAAACTGTAAACTACCTGATGAGTAATTAAGAGATTTTATATAGGGGCCTGGGGTTAACAGAAGAGATGCTTACACTGTGTAGCATTAAACATTATGTTTGCATAGGCAATGAGTTACTCCAGAAACCATCAAACTTTGAAGAGGTACAGTTTATTGTAAGATATCTAAATGATATTGAAACAGTTTAAAGGTACAATTCATTGGGGCTACCAAGAGATAGTGGCTCTTTCTGGTGGCATATCACCATAAATTTAAAGTGGAATTAGCCCCTATTATATAAACCAGGGTTCAATTTATAATTTTTTCCCTAAATGCACTGGTGCATGTTGGTCAGCAAATTAACCTACATGCACAGCAAAATTTCTACATGAACCAAACATGTTAGCATGTTACCATTGCCATACGAGTGAAAACCACATGTGCACATTTCTTACCCCATGTCTTATGTGACATGTTCAGCAAGACCCGTAACAGGTTTTTATTTTTCTGTTTCTCCACATTGGAGGGAACTACTTTACTTTTGCCATGGGGGTTTATGTAGCCTATAAATATGGGTCATTCCACGAGGGTGGGGCACCATCAATATATATGTATAACCTGGGAAAGATAATTTGTTAATCTGGTGTGAATACATGATCAGTTTATGTTTGGTATTGGATGAACTGCATTAACTGTTTGTTTTGTAATATAATAATGCAATTAACATACTCCCATGAATTTTTGTGTTTTTCTCTATTTCTTGTTGGTGTCTCATGAAAAACTGGTGAAAACTTTGTGACCTAAAATGTTGCAAAAATTAGGTTTTTCCCATTCCTTTTACAGATGTAATTTTACCTTGCATCATCCAGACATTTGCAGAACATAGGTGATACAACTTGATATTATCAGAAATGACAATGGTACCATCTTCTTTCTCAGTGTTTGAATGAAATTAGGTCATACCCACGTAACACATGGTGTCCCCCTTACAAAAATTTCACACGTCAATTTCATATGTGAGTTTCGCAAACGTGTGATTTTGGGCGCTTCATATATGAAAATATCACGGCAAATTTTCACATATGAAACACTTCACACGTGGGGTTATTTTCACATATGAAACACTTCACACGTGGGGTTATTTTCACATATGAAACACTTCACACGTGGGGTTATTTACATATATGAATCACTTCACACATGGGATTATTTTCACATATGAAAGTTCCCAAGTGTGAATTTTACCACCTATGAAAAGACATTGACATGTGATTTATTCCACCCGATGAGTTCCACCTATGACATTTTTTTTTTTTTGCACATGCTGTATTTATTCCTCCAGGACTATGATTACCATGTGTGATTCATTTGATCTGTATATGAATAGCTTTATTCCTATAGGTTTTTCCAGGCCTCGATTTTAAGAAAATTTTATGGTCGCCAGTCCATTGGACAATCTGTCTGCCTTTTTTGGTTGTCCAAAAGAAAATTTAATAGTCCACAAAGAAATTTGCAGTAACCTTTTAAAACAGCACTTTGTTAACTTTTTGCACAAACTTTGGTTGCAATGTCACAAATTTTGGGGCATCTTGGGCAACTAGGCGACTGTTAAAATCGGGCCCTGCTTGTCGCATAGTTAATTAGACTGCTTCACTGTCCTCCGACTCCAAACAGAACTCTGCAGTTCCAAAGTGTCCGTATTTGTAGCTTCTTTTACAAAAACATCAAAAGTTCATGTACATGAAGAATGACAAAATTTCAGCTTCAAATTTCTTGCTGAATATATGCTTTCAAGTTAAGCTTGTTTGTGATCCTGTCAAATATACTATAAGTTTAAATTCTCCCACTAAAGAAATTGTTCTTCAAACATTTTCCCTTCTTCAGAACAGAGTTAATTGATACCAGCATCCATGTTCTTCCAATGCTTTCTAGTACTCTAATGACTACTGTATACACTGGTATATAGTACAATACTGTATTACAGTCAGTGTATACTGTGCTGTGCTTTTTCAGACAAAGGCTTTGTGTATAAACCTTGCTTGAAAAGACCTCCACTTAAGTTGCATGTGGCTTTTGTCCAATCAGAATTGACTTACCTTTGTTGGCAGTGACAACCAGTGGTCAGCTTAGTTGGCTATCAAAAGGGCTTGCTCTTCAGCAGTGTAACTTTGGGTGCAACAATTATACAGCAGTAATTCAGTGCTGTTGATGACCAGTGGGGAACATGTACAGTTCCACTTACAGATACTGTAGTACAATCATGGAGCTCCATGGTATAATCAGTGAGTTGCCAGCTCCCTGGTCTAATAAATTACAGCATTGGGGACATATAGTGATGGATAAAGGGTTTCTTGCAGTAAGGGCAGTACAACTAGCTGTAAGGCTATGGTATGGCATACCATAGCCTTACAGCTAGTTGTACTGCCCTTACTGCAAGAAACCCTTTATCCATCACTATATGTCCCCAATGCTGTAATTTATTAGACCAGGGAGCTGGCAACTCACTGACTATGCTACTGCAAAACATCCTTCATGAAGTCTTGGACAAATCTATCTATGAAAGCGGGTGGGGGAAGATGCATGCTTGCTCAGATCCAGGATTTACAACCAACAGAAAGTTATTGTTGGAAATTTTTAATGGCTAGTCATTTATCACCCATAGTATTTTGTATTTGTTATATTGAAAAGGATCTCCAAGTCCAACCAGCTTCTTTTTAACCCCACATTTCAGAGATGATCTCATATAAAACTGCAGCTGGTATGAAAATTACAGAAATTTTGAGACCATTTGTTTTAAGTGCAGAGTTGGCAATAATCCACATGATATCTACATAACATTCCCACTTTGAGGGATTTTGATGATCATATAGATTAGTGAGTTGAAAAGTGAAAATTCATGCCCGCCTACAGTTTCCCAGTGTGTTTCGATAATTTACCTTTGTGATGATATCATATATCCTGTTAAATGAATTCCAATTTGATATGTAAATTTAAATTAAGTCACGTATGAAAATTGGTACCAAACATTATAGGCCAAAGATTTAACTTAGATGAAAAAAGTTTCACATGTGGAATTTCATTATTCACATATGACACTAGATGTCCACACCAGCAAATTCTGGTTTCCTACGTGGGGATTATTAACCCATGTATGAATATCGGTCTCATATGTGTGAAATCTTACTTTCCACGTGGGATTTCGTTATTTCACATATGAAAATATCCGTCACACATGTGAAATCTGGTTTCCCATGTGGGGTTTGATTCTTTCACATATGACATTCTGATCTATACGTGGGAATTATTGTTTCCCACGTGGGTTTCATATGTGAAAATCACATTTTCACATGAGATTCCTTGTTTCATACGTGGGATTTAAGAAATCCATATATGAATTACCTGAATCATATATGAAAATAGCTCTTTCATATGGGAAACACGTGTGATTTTTTTTGTAAGGCCACTTTCCCTAGTAAGTTATGTTACGTGGGTATTTTTTAATTCACATGACTCCCCCCTGAAATGCCCTTACCACCAAACTCACTGCAGTAGCAAAAGGACAATAAGCTACCATAATAAACAAAGAATCCAGGTCATAGAGTCAAGCTATATGTACTTTAAAAAACCTAATTACCGATGCACTGTAACTTAGACACGGTGTCCACATGGCCATGTTACGTGGGTATATAAAATCCTAAATTAAGATGGCATTTCCTACATTGCTTCACACAAAGAATATTAATATGTGAAGGTCAATGCAACAGTCATATCCATGCAGATTTGGTAATAATTGGAAGCACACAGATCGTTAAACATGCAAATATGTTCATGGTGTCCACCTGTTACGTGGGTACTTGGAGTTACGTGGGTACTAGTTATTTTCCACAAAAAATTAATTTGGTACATCATTTCTGTTGTTTTTGTGTGGAATATATGCAGGAGGAATGAGCTAAAGAATCTACTAATTCTGATCAAGTGCCATGTCAGATTATGACTACTGCAGGCCAACCTGTTTGTACTGGAGTCCGTAAGACATGGTGTCTTCGTTACATAGGTAATATTAGCACACTATAACATGGGAGGAAAAATTAAATCAACATTCTGTAATATAAATTAGTTGTATGAAGAAATTCTTCATTGTTTCTTTCTCTTAAGAAGATTCACTGAGAAAAATGCAATGATTTGCACCAAATACACTGTATTTAGCCTATAATTTGACACAAATGTCACACTTTTTGCCCCAACCTTGTGGAACGACCCATATTCCCTCCTGCCTATAATCACTGGAACACTTAAAAAATGAGTAAAAGCAAGTCTCGATGTTTAATTTCTCACCGAGAACAATTTCAATGGGCCTTAAGTGTGCGTTTTCCAGTCATTCCCGTCAATCATCAGATTGTCCCAGTGACTGACTGTGTAAAGGATTGTAGATGTACAGTAAAACTAGAGGCAATGCTATACTTTGATAAGTACAGATGTGGAATAATGATCACTGATATTGAAGTCGTGATAAGGAAGGAGAAGCTAGTTTTGTGCTCAACTTTCTGTGAAATGACTGCTTTTCTCACTTTAATCAAGAAACTACAATGTGAAGGACAATTCCAACCAATATATTAGGATTACTTTGTAAGTTGTAACTTAGGATTTGACTATAAAGTTTATAGGCCTAGGCAAGGCCTGGAGGCTACATGTACAAAGTGCATGTCCACCTCTACATGCAGTTACATGCACACAGGAAATTCTACATGCACCTGTGCATGCATGGTGCATGTGGGTAAATCGAACTCTGATATAAACCCTTATGAATTTCTCTACATTCGATTGGAGGATTGGTGGTCACATGCCATGGATGATTTGGCACTATCATCATGGTCGTGTGTTATCTGTCGTGTAATAGTCTAGGATAACACACGGCAGTGGCGTCAGCTATCTACTGCGGTACGTACAAACTATGCCGCAACTTGGTAAATCAATGCAGCTTTGGGGATCGCACCTTGCATATCGTACGTAATAGGTACATAAACGTGTAGCTAGCATGCGACAAACCGTGAAGCTACCACATGGACAAACATGAACCATATAGTGATGGCCAAAACTAGGTCAGAGTTTATATAAGGTGTTATATAAAACAAATAATGCATGTTTCTTATTCAGGCGATAGTAGTGGTGTCAGTTACCACGCGTGATCACACATGAAAAACAAAAGAAATCACCTTTGTTCCTGGGTGGCAAACCTGTGTTTTTGGAACCCTCTGGACACAGGTTTGACACAGGTTTACACACCTTTTCTAATTGCTTTCAATTTTAAGCCCCAGGTTTTGACTCAGAATGCTTTGTCAATACTATTTTTAATTGCCACGCGTTTTGCGTGTCAAACCTGTGACAAACCTGTGGCAAACCTGTGGTTAACCTGTGGCAAAGTGTGGCAACTGGCAAACCTGTGTCAATTTCACAGGAAAACACAGGTTTCCCTGCAAAAACCTGTGAAAACCCATGGCAAACATGTGAGAAAACCTGAAGATTTGGAACCAATTGACACACATTTTTTTGTAAGGGTATCTCTCCAACAAAACATTTTAGGGGGATGGCATAATGGAAAGTTTGTTTTGTCTATGTGAAATGCATGTGATGACTTACTTTGACCTCATTTGACCCTTTGACCTTTGTGGCTCTTTTGTGACACCCGGATTCGTCTTGTTGAGACAAACCAAAAAGGCAATTATACTACCCTTCTACGATGTTCCTAACTCTAGTTATTTACATTTAAGTGAAATGTCAGGAGTGTGAGTGTTATATGCATTGGAATGCGAGGTATGCAGTGCGATAACTCAATAAGCAAGTGACATAGGGGGTGGCATAATGGAAAGTTTTGTCCATCAATGTGATGTGCACGTGACGACTTACTTTGACCTCATTTGACCTTTTGACCTTTGTGCCTTTTTTGTAGCACTTGGATTTGTCTTGTTGAGGCGAACCAAAAGTCAATTAAACTGCCCTACTATGATGCTCCTAACTCAAGTTATAGACATTTTACTGAAAGGTTATGAGTGTGTGTGCGTAGTGCATTGGAATGTAAGCTAGGCATGAGGTGCGATAACTTAATAACCAAGTGATATAGGAGGATGGCATAATGGAAAGTTGTGTTCATCTCTGTGAAGTGCACGTGATGACCTACAGTACTTTGACCTCATTTGAGCTTTTGACCTCTGTGGTTTTTTTTGTGATGCCTGGGTTTGTCTTGTTTAGACATGTATACCAAAAAGAATTATACTACCCTCCTATGATGCTCCTAACTCAAGTTACTGACATTTTAGTGGAAGCTAGGTCATGACTGTGTGTACAGTATGTTACTCATTGGAATACCACTTATGAGGGTACGATTTCTATAACTGAGTAATCAATTTTTTATTTGAGTCACAAGATTTCAAAAGGTTGACCTTATCAACATGGTATCTTAAGTATGATCACTGTGAGGGATCTCATGCTTGTCATGTAGGTGATTCATGTTTGTAACAATATATCATATGGCAAGGAACCACTATAAAGCCTTTTGGCTCTCTGGTTGCATTCTGGTTCCAGTTTCTACCAGTAATTCCTATAGTCAAATTGCCAGTTTCTACAGTATACCATTCCCAGTTACTATACCAGTTTCCCTGCTGTCCCATTGAAAACAGTGTTTTCCATAAACCCAACCCTGCTATAGTCTATAAAAGATGGCAATTAAGCTTATTCAAAAATAGGAGGTCATATGTTCTCCATTTCACTACCACAAGATTATGAAAAGTAATGTTTACATTGCAGGATTCACCAATCAATTGCTCGATCTTAATATCAAGCACTAATTCCTGGCGCTAAATGTACTGTATAAGACTATTTTTGTCAAATTGTTCACACATGCCATTTTAGGTACAGTAGGCAATGCCAAGCAGTATTGTTATTACCTTTGCTTACATTTGTTTTGCCCTTCTTTTTTCTGCAGGTCACATGAAATACCAGAAGCAAGATTTTTCAATCAGGCCACATGGCAGAATCTGAATTTATTGATTAAAGTTGTGAATTTTACGCATGGGTTGGTTTGCTACATAAGGTCAGGGAAGAAAAGGGAACCAAATGTATTAACTCAATTGTTCAAACTGCCAAGTTTGGATTCCAGTGACAATCCTCAAGTAATTTTTTCTAAAGTAATAAGCAGACAAGGTGATAAAAAATTGTTTTTAACATTCATTGATGAGACTCACCTTGTGATGTGTTACAACAAAACCCTTGAAATTGTCGATGTTAATAGTAAGGAGGTTGTGAGAGGACATCAGTTGCGTGCAGCTGCTAGAGCCATGGATGTAGATGAGGGGGAAATATTTATTGTTGTGGGTGACTTTTCTGCAGTGCTGGTTTTCAATCAAAATCTAGAGGAAATTAGAAAACTTACCTTTACCTTGAAAGATTGGAAATATCCAGCTGATATGAAAGTGACTTCTGAAAGACTGTTTATCATATGTAAAGTCAAACCAAGGGATCATGAGGGATCCAGCTATTGGCCAGATAGAGCAGTGTCATTTAGAAGGGAAGATGGAGAAATAGATGCATATTACACCTTCCCAAGAGAACAATATGCAAAACCAGTAAGCATAGCAGCACACAAAGAGTCTGAAATTGTTGGAGTACTATGGTCAGAACTCCAGTCTGTGAGTGGAAGGACCAGTATGGTATCTTTACACACTTTGTCTGGTTGCTATGTATTTCTTCTTGATGTGGAACATTCCCATATAATTCAGATTCTGAATAGAAATACCATGATAGTAATAAACCAAACTGATGGACTGAAGTTTTACAATATGGTGAGTACAGTAATTTTTACATATTTTACAAGCAGTATCATAAAATTTGTAACAAATTTTACTTGTTAAATATATACCTGCCCACAGTTGCCTACAGTTGGTGCCACCCTGTTGAGTTCCAGCCTCATTTGTTGGTTCAAAACACACACACATGTAGTATGCACACAGCTACTTCTCCATTGTATACTGTGGAAAGTGTTTAGGTAATGGCTAATCCTACTCCACAATTATTTGACAATGGGTCAAACTATTAGATGTAGCATAATATCCTTTTAAAAATATATGCACTAGTTATCACAGCATTTGTAGAATTTTGCTGAAACACTTTGAGTTGTCTTTTACCACAGCTGCATGCGCAAGAAAAAGGAGCTTGCTAATCTCTAGGAACCAGTGGAGATGACCTATCTCCAACTTCTAGTTCTCCAGATTCTACAGTGGCTGACATTAATTTCCTGGTACTTTAATAATATTACAACATGTTGTGTTGTGTCCAGCAAATACCATGTCCTAGCTGTCCACAGACTACTGTGAATTAATAGGCCCTTTTATAAAAACCAAGTGTGATCTATAGAAGGTTTCACTGATCACAGGTTAGTGCTGATAGTCGAGCATTTCCTTTGTAATCGATTAATCGGGCAGCTCTTCTCGCGATTACAGCGATTAATCGGGAACAAGTATGACGTCAATACACTGTCATTGGTACATAGCAAAAACACATCAGAAAATTTTCTGGAGTGCACCCCTGTAATCGAAGAGGTGCTGTAGCGACCATTTAAGGGAGACTAAAATTGTCACAACAAAATCGTGCCGTTTCGTTGCAAATCGAAAATACCAATAAAAGAAACCATTTAAAAAATAACCAATTAAGAAGCATGAGTAGTTTACATGGTTCCATAAGTTTCTCAGATTGAATTTTGAGACATTTTCTGACACTGATAGCAAGCTAAACTCGAAGCTATTTAGATGTTTAAAGACACGAAAATTTAATGAATCAGAGGGCTTGACGCAGCTAGGTTATTCTCTTCACGTCCGTATATCATGTAAACAAATGACGTAATTATGTAAACAAACGATGTTCGGGTGTCCTCGTGTACCAAAGTGTCCCACATGTGGAACTTTTACTGACAAGCCTTGTACATTCTACCGGTGCTTGCACCAGTGCATGTGTTAACTGCGAGAGTGCGGCATGCTCACCCATATGTATGGTATACGTAGCTAGCTAGATAACCGACATCCGGGCACCCTTCGATCTATCAGAAACTTGCTTCTCGCGAGCTCCATTTTGGTGCCCACTAAATGTAATAGCATGGCTCCGCTTGCAACTTTTCATGAATATTTACAGTGTCAATAGTCTTATCTTAGTTCTTCACACATGGTAAAGGGTTGATTTGCATTTAGTGGCACATGTTACCGTAAATAGAGATATGTTTTATTCTTTTTGGTATACTCGAGGTATGAACGAAGTGTGAGGTATAGCCTGGGCCTATTTAGGCTATTGTGACTCTTGTGACTGGAGGCTGTTAACCTTTTTTGAACAACGTAGGCCTATATCCCGAGGTGACTGTAATTAATGTGACACACTCGCAAGGACGGGAGAGGATTTAAGATTATTTGAGCAGATATTTTCGGGGGTGGGTGGGGGTGGGGCTTAATGAAAAACTCCGACTTTTAAACAAAAGTTTTGAACGCTAAATTAACATTCAAAAGTTCGGGAAGTTGCTTTTCCGGTTTTTGTACACATGAGGGTTGACTGTAGCCTATTTGGTTTTTCACACGCCAATGGCCGATCAGAATCTTATGAACAAGCTATTACGTATTAATGATGACCTTGTGATGCTTTTCACACACATCGACATACGTTTCGCACGTTTGGGACAATGGGCCCTATATAAGCTCAGTTTATATACTGAGCATTATTCATTACATGTAGGCAGTGCACACAACCATGGAGTTCAGACTTATGCCTAACCTAGATCAATTTTGTAGAAATCATGGACTGGGATCGCATTTAAAGCGACGTCGGGAGAAATAATTCTGCTGCATGACAAAGACTCGTTAGAAAAACTCTGAAATAATTTATAGCTGTGATTTAAATCTCAGTTTTCATGGTGCTTTTTTTTCAACAAAAAAGTAAATAAATAGTTCAATCTCCTGGGAAAATGAAAAATACAAGATGATTTTTCGCATGCACTGAAAATTTTTCGGAACTGGGTAGTAAATTTGGAACGGAGTAACAGAACCATTTGGCGGGTAGTGGACTGCGTGGAACCGGGTACACGGGCTACCCGTGCAAACACTAATGTCCTTTTTGGTTTCAATGAAAAGAGAAACCTATGCAGTCATGATGGCGTGTGTGTGTATGTATGGGTGTGTGTGCGTGTGTGTGTGTATGGGTGCACCCGGGCTGTGTGAGCGATCCTGTGGCTATGGGTGCACACAGCAACATGGCCTTAGCAGGACACGGTACAGACGGCGAGAGCTCCGCTCTTGTACGTCTTTCCTAGCTCACGCGGAGCTCGAAACTGGCGTAGCTGCCCGAAAATTCCGTCGCTGCAATGAGAAGTCACGCGTGGCTGCACGTGCCTGCTTGGCAGCGCAGCCCGCCCTCAAGAACTCCCGTCTACTCACCTAGTAACCTGGCAGCTCTGCTGCTGGGGAATTCCCGCGAATTCCTTACCGGGAAATTTCCCTCGTACCGCTAAGGAAGCGAGGGTGAGTATGGGTGTGCTTACATGGTACCAAATTCGAGGATATCTGCACCCGCGCTGTGTGAGCGATCCTGTGGCTATGGGTGCACTCAGCAATATGTCCTTAACAGGACACGGTACAGCCGGCGAGAGATCCGCTCTCGCACGTCTTTCCTAGCTCACGCGGAGCTCGAAACTGGCGTAGCTGCCCGAAAATTCCGTCGCTGCAATGAGAAGTCTCGCGCGGCTGCACATGCCTGCCTTGGCAAGCAGCCGGCCCTCCAGACACGTACGTCTGCTGGGTTAGTTGGAGGTCAACCAGGCTAATGGGGAAATCCCACCAATTCCTTACCGGTACATTTCCCGCGTACCGCTAAGGAAGCGAGGGTGAGTATGGGCGTGTGTATGTGTGTGTGTGTTTGTGACACTTTTCTTGTTTACATGATATCTCAAGAAGGGAAACTCTGACAGTTCTCAAAGTTGGTAGGTAGGTGCACCATATAGAGAGGAAGAACCTTATTGTTTTTGGTGGAGGTCAAAGGTCATTTGGGTTCACCAGTGGTCAAAATCTGAAAACCTTGTTTACATGATATCTCAAGGTAGGAAGCTTGGATAAATTTCATACTTGGTGTGTGGATGTATTATGGTGAGATGAAGAACCCTATCGTATTTGGTGGAGGTCAAAGGTCATTTGGGGTCACCAGGGGTCAAAATCTGAAAACAATGTTTACTCGATATCTCAAGTTAGAAAGCTTGGATAGATGTCATACTTGGTGTGTGGATGTATTATGGTAAGAGAAAGAACCCTATTGTTTTTGGTGGAGGTCAAAGGTCATTTGAGGTCACAAGGGTTCAATCTCTGAAAACTTTGTTTACACAATTTCTCAAGTTATGAAGCTTGGATAGATTTCATACGTGGTGTGTGGATGCATCATGGTAAGAGGAAGAACTCTATTGATTTTTTGGTGGAGGTCAAAGGTCATTTGGGGTCACCAGGGGTCAAAATCTGAAAACCTTGTTTACACGATATCTCAAGTTAGGTAGCTTGGATAGATTATATACTTGGTGTGTGGATGCATTATGGTGAATGGAATAAAAGTGTTGTTTTTGGTGGAGGTCAAGGGTCATTTGGGGTCACCAGGGGTCAAACACTGAAAAGCTTGTTAACACAATTTCTCAAGGTATGAAGCTTGGACAGATTTCATACTTGGTGTATGGATGCATTATGGTGAGAGGAAGAACTCTTTTGTTTTTGGTGGAGGCCAAAGGTCATTTGAGGTCACAAGGGGTCAAAATCTGAAAACTGTGTTTACATGATATCTCAAGTTAGGAAGCTTGGATAGATTTCATACTTGATGTGTGGATGTATTATGTGAGAGGAAGAACCCTGTTGTTTTTGGTGGAGGTCAAAGGTCATTTGGAGTTACAAAGGGTTAAAGTCTGAAAACCTTGTTAACAGGATATCTCGAGGTAGGATGTTTGGATAGATTTCATAGGTAGTATGTGGATGCGTTATTGTCAGAGGTGGAACCATATCCTTTTTGGTGGAGGTTAAAGGTCAAATGGGTTCACTGGGGGTTAACCTCTGAAAGCTTGTTAACATGATATCGCAAGGTAGGAAGCTTGGATAGATTTCATACATAGTATGTGGATGACTTATGGTGAGAGGAAGTACCCTATTTTTATGGTGGAGGTTAAAGGTCATCTGGGGTCAAACTCTGAAAACCTTGTTTACAAGATAGCTCAAGTTAGGAAGGTTGGATACTTCCCATGGTGTTGCATTTAATCCATCAGAAAACCCCTATGAGTTTTGTCAGAAATCAGAGGCCAGCTGAAATCACCAGAGGCCATGAAGCAAAAATTCCCGAGAATTCCCAAGGTCAAATATGAACATGAAACTGTAATTTTCCAGCACATTCAACCAATGACTGAAACAGGACATCTTGGCGTTATTTGGGATTACCCATTAAGTGCTATATTCATCGAAACCACAATGCATTTTTGCATTCTGGTTAATAGCAGAAGCAGTAAACCACGGAGACGCAGCTAAACTTAGGAACAAAGCTCGTGGAAATATTTAGCCCATACTGCGGAACAAGGTCTACTGACCAAGGATATCTGTCGAATGAGTCTGCTATATGTTTACTCATTAAGGGCATTGGAACTCAGTCACAACAAATGCCGCGAACGTCGAGCGAAGCAGGCTGGTTAGTGCACAGTGTACGTGTGGAAGTTTGTTTGTACTTGGTTGTATTTACAAACTCAATGGTTTGTGTGTGCAGTGATGAGTGCTGTGGGATGGTAGAACATAGAGACCCTATAGTGGGAGAGATTGGCCAACCATTGTTCTCAGATACGCGTTCTGATTGGACGAAATTCATGGGCACCATTTTGGAGCCAAAGTACGAGCTTGCAAGATCATGTGTGCCTGTGTACATTCGAGAAGTTGTGCAGGCTGTACGTACGTACGGCCGGACGTACACATCCTGTGTAAGATAGTCTAGACAGACATGTTTTGTTTCCAAAATTGCTGCCGGGTTGTGCTGCATTTGGATGCACGAACAGACCAGAATAGGGTTACAAGTTGTATAGATTCCCATCCTGTACAAAAGAACTTAGGCTTCGGTGGGCTGTAAAAGTTAGAAGGTTCAATTGGAATCAAATAGCGATCGCTTATGCGATGTAACTTTACAGTAAACAACTTAGTAATACACGTACTAGGCCTAACGTTAGAGTAGGCTTAGCCTTATAGTTAGGTTACAACGTTCTGCACAAGGCCTAGCCTATACCGTATACGGCGGTTCCATCTCTATACTCCGACTGCTTGATATTCCAACATATAAACCCAAATACAACTGCTAACCCTTTGGCCTAACCCGCTAACCCTAATCATAATACTTGGAACATGCCCATATAGAGACGTTGGAATACCAGAGCTGCAGTCCCCAGTCATAGCTAAGTGTAGGAGCAGTGGCGTATTTGGGGGGGGGGAATTGAGCCATGCCCCCCCACCCCCTCACTGATTCCGATTTTTTTACTTCCTAAAGATACGTAAATTTTTTAACACAAATTTTACTGCAAATGGTAGCATATGTGGCACCAGATTGGGTGTAAGGACACCTAATTTTTCAAAAATTTCAAAGGGGGGGGGCACCCCATTGGGCCATGGTTCCCCCTCACTGATGCCGATGTTTTTGTTTTAGTTCCTAAAAATAGGTCAATTTTTTAACACAAATTTTACCTCAAATGTAGCCTATGTGGCAAAAGATTGCATGTAAGGACACCCAATTTTTCAAAAATTTTCATAGGGGAGGGGGCCACAATTACAGGTCAAACATTGCTCCTGGATCTATTAGTAACATGAGAAAACTGAAACATTTGTGTACCTTTGACTTTGATGTAGGGTTTTACATGGAATACACCCTGGTCAGTCATAATTTTATAAAACCTAGGTCTAGGCCCATGGGCATCAATCCTGGGGGGAACAGGGGACACGTCCCCCCACATTTTGGAAATACACCCATTGACGTAAGATTTTTGACAGAAATGGCCATGCCCCCCATACACACACCCGAGTAAAGATTGACGCCCATGCCTAGACCTTTCCATAAAATAAAAAAATCTCACTAGGAAGTGCTCCCCTCTATTTACCCCTTCCCCCAGACCTCTCCTGAAACTTTTACTAAATAATGAAAAATCTTAAATGATTAGTTCAACTTGCTCACAACTTTCCATAAAAAGCACCATTTTGCATGTACGCCATCCCACATTGACGTACTAGTAGCTTCTTAGAAAGAAGGGGGTAGACCCAACCCAGAATAGACCCACCCCCTCCCCTCTCTTACCTGCACAAAAATAAGACAACCTAAAATGAGATTTTTTTAAATAAAATCACTTTTAAAACTGTCAAAATAGCATACACCATTCTGCATTTTCGTAACTTTCTATTAGCAAAAGTTACTTAAAATAGAGGGTGTTATCCCGAGCTCCCTCTAAACCCCCCCCCCCGGACGGCTTTTCTTGCACCGGGTGACAAACTAAAGGATCCTTCAGACAGTGCCAACCAGAGTCAACCAATACGAATGATTGTCACAAGAGAACAGAACGCTGTAACTCACTTTGTTTTACATTTTGTACGGAAAACTGTACGCACACAGTGTATATGATACCTGGCCATAGTTAACATTTGGCTCCAAAATGGCGCCCATGAAATAAGTTGGCCAATCTCTCCCACTATAGGGTCTCTAGTAGAACAGTAATAGCACGAGGAAGACACGAGGCTACGTGTTGCAATGTGCGGTGTGATAGAGTGCGAAAGTTTTGAACTTTTTCACACAAGTTTGACTGGACTGATAAGTACTGTCACTATTGAAGGGTATTGCAACGATGTAAGGAAATTATTAGTGAACTGTTTGAAATATTTCTGACAAATTGTTTCCATGTTTATTTTATTTTATTTTTTTACTTTTAGCTCATACCAGCATGCTGGTGTGAGCTATTGTGATCATGCGGCGTCACTCTATCTATCTGTCTGTCTGTCTGTCTGTCTATCTGTCCACACTTGTTCAAAGTGCTTCTCCTCCCATGCAATTTTTTGAAACTTAGGCACAATGTTCCTTGGGTGGTGGGCCATTTGGGGTGTTCAGAAATTTTTGGTCCAAGGTCCAATGTGGACCCTATGGCCCATTATATGAAATTCTACAAAATGCTTCTCCTCCTACAGATTCTCTTGTACAATGTTGATTGTTTGCCATAATGTTACTCTGTTATTGGTCCCTTCGGGGTGTTCAGGAATTTTGGGTCCAAGGCCCAAGATGGACCGTTAGGTCCATTTTGTGAAATATTGCAGGTGTCGAAATTCCCGCTGTTCCGGTGTTCCGAGAACAGTAGTTTTAGTGCTGGAACAGTAACTTTCGAAAAGCCACTGTTCCGTGGAACAGTGTTTTCCCACAAGATGCAAATTGCAGATGTATGAATACACACACATCCTTATCTCTGATAAAGTAATCACACCGTGAATATAAGAAATCCCCGTAAATTTTGGCTTACGTATGAAATGCAGTCTCATTCCAGCCGTGATCAATCGAAGCTGCAATCCCCGACAAAACAAATGAAACAAAATTGCTGAAACAGTGACAATTTGCACTCACTACATTTCAAAATCAACTTGAGACCCCCTGCCCCCTTTCAATGTTGTGGGCTATCTGATCGTCACAAATTCGTAGTCAACATTGAAAAGGGGAGCGGGGGGATGACTTGTTTCATTTACCTTTGTCAGGAGTGTGGTTACACTTGAACATGTTATTTCCCTATGCTGCATGCATGGTAAACCTCTATTGTGGAAATGCGCATACTGAAGCAATGTTGTGGCAAGGATAAGACGACTATTTCACGTAAATCTGCGGCAAGAAAATAACATCAGTGGGTGCTCTCCCATACAGTATATTGGAGAATTAACCCACTCATTGCTTACTGTAGCTATAGCAATAAACTGCAATACAGTGTAACTTTTTTGCCATCACTCGAATCCCACTTGCCTTGCCTGCTGTGTTCTGCATCAATTCTGAGCATTTTTTGTCCAAAGTCTCGGGACACTGAATGGAAGATTATATACTAACAATAAACTTATGCTTAAAAAAAAAAACATTAACAAAAAGAAAATCAGGACATCGCACTGGTTAATCCCCATTGAATTTGAAAATTCATGCCCCCCCAATGCCCCCCCACCACATTTTGGTCCAGTCGGGCATTCATACAACTTGAATGCATTAAACAGCAATTTTGTACCTCTGTACTTGTGCACAAACCGTATGTATGCCGAGGTACTTTGGAACAGTAAAATCTGATCGGGAACAGTAGTTTTGGAAAAAGCGCTGTTCCGTGGAACAGTGGCAAGAAAATTCAATTTCGACCCCTGTATTGCAAAGTAATTAACTTCTTCTCTATGTAATGTTTTAAGAGAGGTAACAGCATCTCATTATAATGTTTGGTTAGTGATCTCATTATGGTGTTCTTGAATTTTGGTCTAAGGTCCCATGTGGGCCCCAATGGCTCATTTTACGAAATTTTACAAAATAAGTTTTCTCCTACAAATTGTGTTGTACAGTGTTGATGATTTGTCATAATGAAGCTCTGTTAATGGTCCTTAAAAATTACTTCTCCAATTTGGGATGAAGAATACTTTTGATACCTTTCTAACCAATTTTGTGCCACCCCTCTATTATACCAGTCTCACAAAATCACTTTACTACCTATTTTTCTTTGTACTGCACCCTCTTTAAAACTGTCTGTGTAGAAGAGGTCAATCCTGTGCAGATGTTTAGGTTAGTTTAAAGGGAGCTGCTTAATGGGATTTCCATTGGGTATTTCCATCGTGTGTGCATTGTCAGAGCAGATGGTTGTGTTTGACATAGTGATCTTTGATCTGTTAATGGTTCTTTTAGGGTGTACAGAAATTTTGGGTCCAAGACCCAATGTACCGTAGGTCCATTTTAGGAAATATTGCAAAATGGTCAATTCCTCTTCCAATTAATGTTAAACAGAGTTGACGGTCTGTTATAATGATGCTTGGCTAGTGATCTGTTTCTGGTTTTGTGGAATTTCGGTCCAAGAGCCCATGTGGACCCTATGGCTCTTTTATGAAGTGTGCAAAAGTGCATCTTCAACTACAGATTCTCTTGTACAATGTTGATGGTTACTACAGCAGACACGGATCCAAGGGGAGGGGGGGGGGCTTTCCCGACCTCAGCCCCCCTTTTTCGCCACATCAACAATAACAAATACGCAAAAATTAGCATAATGTTAATCTAGGAGAATACTGAAGGGGGAATTAAGCCCCTCCCCCTTTTCGAAATTTCTGGATCTGCGCCTGGACTACATTATGTACCATTGAAGAAGGAATATTGGTATAGGCCCTACTGTATGGATGTCAGTTAATCTTGTTAACACGATATCTCAAGGTAGGAAGCTTTGATAAATTTTATACTTAGGGAGTAGATGCCTGATGGTAAGAGGAAGAACTCTACTATTTTTGGTGGAGGTCAAAGGTCATTTAGCTGGGTCATGGAGACAAACTCTAAAGACCTTGTAAACACGGTATCTCGAGATATGAAGCTTCCATAAATGTCATAGTTACCATTTAGATGTGTTATGGTTAGAGGAAAAACCCTGTTGTTTTTGGTTCAGTTCAAAGGTCATCTGGGGTCACCAGGGCTCAAACTACGAAAACCTTGTTACCATGATATTTCAAGTTAGGAAGCTTGGATAAATTTTGTACTTAGATTGTAGATGCATTATGGTAAGGCCAAGAACCCTATTGTTTTTGATGGGGGTTAAAGGTCATCTGGTGTCACCAGGGATTGAACTCTGAAAACCTTGTTTATATAATATCTCAAGGTTGGAAGTTTGCATAAATTTCATATTTGGTATGTGGATGTGTTATGGTGAGAAAAGAACCCTATTATTTTAGGTGCAGGTCAAAGGTCATCTGGGGTCACCGGGGTCAGAATCTGAAACCTTGTTTACACGATATCTCAAGGTAAAAAGCTTGGATAGATTTCATACTTTGTATGCATTAGGGTGAAAGCCAAAGTTGGTCACCCTCAAACCTCAAAAATAAAGCTAAAATTATGGAAGTGCTTCACTTTTGGTTTACTAGAGTACTATAAATGACATTTCTGAATCAACAAAAAATTTTTGGAAAATTTGCGTTTTTTTTTTTTTAGTAAAGACAAGTTCAAAATGCAAAATGTGGTTCCTCATGCTCGTGGGATGGAATTTGATTAAAATTACCTAGCTACTGTATACATAATGAGGCAAGTTTGCTTTTCTGTACTTTGATGTCCACAATCAAAGACATTTAATAGCATCAAAATATTCCTAAAATTCTTAGACAAAAATAGGGAAAATAGGGAAAAATGGGCAAAATCGGCCCCCAATTCCTTCTCTCGCGCTTATTGACACAAAAGTTTTGTTTTCAGAAGGAAAAATTGACACAATATGTGTGAAGATCTCCAAAGTATCAAGTATTTGTGACCTTAACACCTGTTGTGAATATGGAAACAAAAAAATTTAAAGGGGTGTTATCAGTGATGGAACTTTTTGCAAGGGACAGAATTTAGTGTGAGGGCAAAACTTGTGTGAGAGACAGAATTCTGTTAGGCCAGCTTACATGTAGATCAGTGCCTATTTGTGCGAGGGACAGAATTTTTGTACATTTTCATTTGACCTAGTGTACTGTAAATGTTGTTAAATCAGTATGTAATTCAATACAGAGATTGCAGCACATCTGAATAATACAATTCAAAGGTATCTAAGATAAAGCATGTTGCTATAGCAACTAATTTTTCAAAACTTTAACAGTTTACTGTATTATTTGTACATAGAAACATTTTTGTTATTTCTTTTTAAATTGATTTTGCTTGTTACTTCAAGTTGTTTACTGCTTTTGGTGCAAGTACCAGAATTTCCTTTTTATGGAGTAATAAACAGTGCTAGCTGTAGTTGAGACCGGAGGGTCCAAGACCAGGACCGGCCTCTCAACGGGCTTTACACACTGTTTGCATAAGGACTCGGAGACGAGACAGACAATTTCTGTCTCGAGACTGGTCTCTCTACAGCACTGGTAATAAAGTACTTACAGTATTGACTGACTGACTGACTGGCTGGCTGGCTGGCTGGCTGACTGACTGACTGACTGGCTGACTAGCTGGCTGGCTGGCTAGTTCGCTCGCTCACTCACTCACTCACTCACTCAACTGTTTATTAGCAAAGATGCAATGAAGACATTCTGGGGATGTATGACTTATTTTTATCACATGTGACAGGAATTCAAAGTAATTTGTGCCACATAAAATCAATACAGCAAAATGTGAGAGGGTTGAGGAATTCCCATTTTTAAGTTGGAATGAGAAAATTAGCCAAAAAATGAAATATGTTAGGTGAAGAAATTTTAATATAGTTGTAAATGGACAAAACCTTCAAAGAGTCAATAAAACTAAAATTTTAGGCGTAATTATTGACTCGAAACTAAGTTGGGTAGACCATATTTCTTACATGTCGTCACAAGTCGCTAAGGGCATTGGTATCATTGGCAGACTTAAGTATATTGTCCCTAAGAATGTTTTGAGAAAGATTTATCTACGTATCGTTAATTTATCCTCACTTAACTTATTGCTCATCAATTTGGTCTGGTGCTAGCTCCTGTCATGTTTGTTTATTTTTCAGAAGAGAGCTCTGTTAGGCACATTTCTATGGCTGGATCAGGAGATCCAACCCTTATTTTTAAGTCCTTGCATCTTTTGAAATTGCATGATATAGTAAATCTCGGGGTTTCGTGCTTTACATATAGGTTTCTGAATAATCTCTTACCAAGTAATTTTTCGAGCAAAATAGTTCCAAACACGGATACTATACCCGTCATGCTCATTTGTTACAAAACCCCATCACCCTTTCTCACTTTTCACAAAATTCTTTACGTTACCGAGCAGTAAGAGCCTGGAACTCTTTACCAGACAATTTGATATCTAAGCCAAGCATACACTCATTTGAGAAAAATTTTGTAAAATATTACATCAGCGTGTATTAGTTAAATTAATACTGTATTATTCAATTTTTACTTTATTACTTTAACTTGAAGGATGGTACCATAATTTAACTTATGAAGAGGCATGTGTGCTACTGGGGAAGGGGTATGGGGTGTGTGGGGGAGCTTTTTCTGGGAAATTAAGGGGCTGGCTGGTTTAGGGATGGTATGAAATCTTCTCTGCAACTTTGCAACTTTTGTTCAGTTATTGTGTGTTTGTTTTTCTCTATTTGTTACTTTAGGGAGTAAGCTCCTGACAAGCCCCTAGGGTTTTTAGCTTACTTCCTTCACATCATGTTTATGTATTACCTCATCTGGCACTATAGGCTACTGTATTATGTTGGAATCACATGTTGTGTAAAACAAATAAATGAAACGAAAACGAAAACAAAACGAAGAAATAATGAGACTAGAAATAAATGCTACACTTCACATTTGGCTGGCAATGAAACAAGGGCAACAAGAAGCAAGTATTCTGTGAGGTACAGTAGAAAGGATAATCCCTAGTAAGTTTATAAAGACAGTGATATTTCATAGCTGAAGGTACTGTCCAATAGTAGTGATAAGTGAGGTAAGCAGGGCTGATTGATTAACAGATCAAGGTTAATTTTGTTCAATTCTCACATTGCACCCATATACTGCAAGGATGGGGGTAACATCTGTAAATGAGAATCATGGCAATATGACAGCTTTTGTGGATGGTGTTTTTCCTCCCCTGACACATATATGGCTTCTTTTTCCATTTTGATGTGGTGGACATAGTAAGTATTGTGTATAGCACTCCACTATATACCATGTATACACTTCATTCACAGGCACATTTCTTCACATTTAATATCATGGCAATTCGCTTATCCAGTCTCATCACACAGCCTGAATGTACAGGCCTGCAAAATTTCTATGGAATATCAGATGACGAGATTAACCGCAAAGACTCTGGTAGCAGTCAGTTTGGAAATTTGACAAGCAGTAGAAGAAGGATTCTGCACCTCTTAAAAATCCTGGAAGAAAAAGACTTGGTGGGTCCTAGCAAGTTTGATGATTTTATTGCAGCTGATGCTAAAGTATGTGCCCACCTTCGCTGGAGTCATGTGGAAGCTTACTTGAAGCTCCAAGGTATGTCAATGTTGAGTTACTGAATATTTTTAGCTTTAAATTTTATTGCTCTACAGTGTATTATACTGTTCATTTGTAAAACACACCTGGTGTGTTTATCTCATAATGTGAATATATCAAACAAATAATTAATTTTTATGAGTGTGATAGTATGAATTATTTCATGAGTTGAAAGACTGAACGTTCTATTCAACAAGGCGAAGCCGAGTTGAATATAGAACGTTAAATCTTTCAACGAATGAAATTATTCATACTATCGCACGGATGAAAAACATTCATTATTTGTTTTATATAACACCTTATAACTATCTAACGTTACCTTTACCTAGTCGTTGGTTAAAGCTGTGTTTCAAAGTGGCGTTTGTCCCTGTGGCAGCTCCATGGTTTGTCATTTGCTATCTGCGTGTCTACTGCGTACGGTATGCAATGTGCGATCCCCAAAGCTGCGTTGATTTATTGAGTTGCGGCACATAGTTAGCGTGTTTGATTTGCTTCCCCTGGCTTACTCAAGCTTCTGCCTTGGGTCATGATGGACATGCGTAGTTGGGTGAAATAATCGAACGCTTTACGACAAGTGTCAGAGAAGTTGGACCACAAGAGCCAATGAAAGACCCCGTAGCAGTGCATTACTCCGTATGTACTACAATAGCTCACTAATGCGTACATTCATTGCCTCGAAAAAATGTTCCTTTGTAAAACTCTCGAGGTATAACACTTCGTTACTTTACCTATTCCTGTACCAACCATTTTCACATCTCTTATCTTGCCCAACTGTATTTGAATGCTCAGAAACTGTTCACATGGTGCGCTGTTTGTTTGGCTGCCATGTTTTTGCAAAGGACGATGGGATACTTCCCCAAGTAACTGGCTCGAGGGTCGCTCACTTGGGCCTGGCACGAGTATAAAGCGCGAATGCTGATGTCATAGGCTAATCGAAAGGTGTCACGCCAGACCCGAGTTGACTCGGGTGAGTAATCGAACGCGCTAAGTTTGTACATACGTGCAGTGATTGTGATGTCACAGCCGTGTGTTATACTAGACTTGCAGGACCGTGTGTTATACTAGACTATTGCACGATGGATAACACACGACTGTGATGATAGTGTGGAATCACCAAGGGCATGTGACGCCAATCCTCCAATCAAATGTAGAGAAATAAATAAGGTGTTATATAAAGTCAGTTACCATTTTGGCAATGCTATAAAGTTCAGCTCCTGTATGAAGACACTAATTAACGGAATCTTTCACTACATGTAGGCATTGCTATTACAGTACTGCACATACAGAACAGTAGCCTACTGACTTGTTTGTTGGTCAAAGTACAGTATAGTTATAGTCTTGCCTTCACAGCTAGAGTACACTGACTGTGCATGTGTACAGTATCCTTTTGTCATATGTTTGAAAAAGGCCCCTCTGAGTAACATGTATGACTGACCAATCACAATGGACTTTCTGATGAGTCACTTCCTGAGTATGTCAGCAAACTGACAAACAATGCAGCCATTGAAAACTGCATCATATGACTGAAACTGCACGCTGCTAGAGCGCAAAACTGCATGGAACAATATTCAAACATTTAATTAGCTGTAAGTCCAAATTGTTTGCTTCAGAATTTGTTAAAAGTATCTAAGTCCATTTCACGCCCTGATGGCTCGCAATTCTGCTTCCCAGCATGCAGATAAGGTGCTGTCTTCAAAGTATAGTGCTGGGGCACTATACTTTGAGAATTTTGGGCTGTCACTTCGTGCAGGAATCTGCCTGATCACTCTGGGTGTGCAGGTTGCATACAAGTTGCAAACTTTTATGTACGAGTTGTGTGCAGGGTTATATGTTTGCTCAGGGCACATGAAGCTGAGCGCAACTGACGCACTGAAATTTGTAGAGGGGCAGCACAATTCACCTGCGCCAAAGGAGACATGCACAGTAATACCTACAGTAAAAGGTATGCACTCAACGGACTCCGCGACGTATCTGCATACAAATTGTACTACAGGAAGACAATGGCTTCAAGCTGCATTTTTTCAAGTTTCAGTGCAATCCACATCATCTCATTCATACACATTTGCTGCATGTAGTATCTTGAAATTGAGATACTCAACTTCCACATTCCTTTCGTTAAGTTTTTAATTATCTATGCTAGGCACATGGGCACACATAACTGCGGTACAGGGAATACTGGGATACAAGTATGGTATGCTCAACCCCTCCAAAGTTATGAAGAAAAAGAAGTAGGCCTAACAAACGCAGCAGTTCACATTTTAATTTTTTAACAGACACTCTAATTCAGTGCATTTTACAAAGTGCACCTCAAAATAGAAAAGAAGAATAGGAAAATAGTAATTTGTATTGTAGTTTTAAATCCCCCTAATGGTATGGTTTACAACGTCTCAGAAAGTTTCTCGCTATTTGGGTTTGAAAGCCACCAAGTACCATGTGTGATACGTAATGCAGTGCTAGTGCATTTCCCATGCTTTCACAGTGCACGTTGGTCATGAACTACTCCATGCTCCTAACTGATGATCAAAGGGGAAGGGGGCCCGTGTAAAATTCACACAGCTAGGAACGGCAACAGTTTTTCGATTACAGGAATTTCTCAGGAATTAGCTTTACTTTTCATTCGGACAATCTTTTATATAAGACGTACAGTACAGTAAGTTTGGGCAAGACCCGTCACCAAAATTGTATTCATACCTTAAAGGAACCATGTGATGCATAAATCAAGTAAATTGAGTGGAATGTTTAGTGGCCCATTTACCGAACAATGACAGAGATCATCCAGTTTCGTTATATTCATGACCCCAATATGATTTTACTCTCGATCTCGACTGTTGGTTGGTTTCAATATATGAATATTCATATTGCACGAAAAGGCTTCAGCTGCAACGTTCACTTTTACACAGTAAGTCAATGGGACTTCATTGTGTGAGCTTGAAGCAGGCGAAATCACACGCTAAAACCCCATTGACATTTGTCGTTCGATACAGCATGATAATCAAGACTTGCTTAGTTGTTTTTTCGTTGAATATTTATAGTTCTGTTTGTTGTGATCGTATATATGAATAGTTAATAGCCTACAGTTTTATGCAGTTTGACAAAGAATTCTTGCGAATGTCCACAGACATTGGTATTAGGAGTGCAGCCCATATAAGTGCACGAGTAATATACGTCCGCCGGGCGGGCAAGTGGCCCATAAGTGCTAAGGTAGAGTAGTTACATAATTTTGCTTTAATAGAATTGGGTGGAGATGCTACTACAGGTATATTGCACTACTACAATCCAGTACAGAACATTTACTTGAATTTTTCTGACATGATCAGTGGATGAAACTAGGCAGAGCTTTGTGTAGGCCGAACTCGTTGTCAAACAATAGGCATCTAACATCATAGGCAAGCATGTATTTATGGTTCATTTTAATCTCAGTATTTCGAGGGGAAATAGTACAAAAACAAATATTCCATTTTAAACGAGTGATTTACATAGTACGTTTATGTTCATACAAAAAAATCATGTTGGCTTGTCCATCATGCATTATTGTTACCTGTACCTACTTGTCTTTGTGGGTAAAGTTCAAACAGGTTCAGACTGAATGCCCGTTAATTCGCCAAAGTATGAAAGTGAAGTAAGCGCTAATTTGACCAAAGGATGTGAACAAATCTTGGGACATTTTGCATCAGTGGAGCATGACTACAGGTACCTGCTCAGACATTCTACACAAAGACGTGGTATTGTTGTAAAGGAATTGAGGACTGCTAGTTCTGCCCAGATATCGGAGTGCGGAAAGTGTACGCTGTTATGTGTTTAGTGCATAAAAATGCTGTACAGTGCAGCTGGTGTCTTTTGTAAGAGTATGTCATGCTGTTTGGAATGCCTGTAAGTTCATTTGTAAATTGTAATCTCCTTTGGATGGAATGTTTTAGATTGTAGGTTAGTGACTAAACTCTACAGTAATATATCCTTCCATATATCTGCTGGAACATTCATTTTGCATGCTGTAATGATCGAAAACAAAACTTTATTTCTGTGGGTTAAAAGTCCCACAATGTCATTTATATTGTTCACATATGGTTCACAACATAATTTTGCAATTCTCAGCTGAAACAGGTGTCACACTGAGAGCTTCCCTAAAAGCAGGACCATCGGAGCAAGTTCAAGTTCCTGTCACCCAAGAGGGGGGAGCGGAAAATCTGGTCAGTGTCAGCTGCCAAAAAGGAACATCAGCTCAGCTACAATCACTCTATCCAGGTATTTCACTGTTTGCCTACAGGTATATAATGTTCTTTACTCATAAGGGTTAAAGGTTGATTGATCATCAGGGTTGTCATTGGTAACATAAATTTCTCTGTAAAAAGTGTTATTTACAGAAAAGTATGTTATAATAGTATAAATATTGGTCATTTTTCATATGGCAGGCTAGCCTTTACAAAAAGAAATGTTTGCTACACATGAAAACTGGACTTCCGCACCGTAAGCTTGTACATGCAGTTATATTGCATTGAGTCATATATCTTTTTTGGGGTGAAAGTCAAAGGTCATTTGAATCAATGTTTAAAACCATACACATGATATCATCAAGTTGGCAGCATGGATACTTTGACAATGTCACAAATGCATGTGTCCCATTTGAAGGTTCTTGATGCTGGGATGTTTACATATGCGCAAAGTAAGTAAAATAGCTTGGAGTTGTATTCAAAATAATCACACACTTTCTCTTTCTTTTCTGTTTGCAACTGAGTGAAGAAAAATAGCAGATACTCGTAACTGGCTGGTTGGCTCTTTCAGTCCATCTGCCAACAATTTATAAATTTATAAAATACTTTGTGAACGTTTTTGAAAATTCTTGCTTTCAAAACAGTGATGATTTTTTCCATAAACTGTGGAAGTATAGAAGTACAAGGGTATACACATACACATAATCTCACACAGGGGCATGCCTACATACACATACAGACTTGATCCCCAGTATTTTGTGTTCTTATAATCCAGGTCACTAGACAATGTTCTATAGGTCTGCTGTTTAATAAAGGGAGGTCTCTGAAGCTCTGTGGTCTAGGTTTAATAGTGAACTTCCACCAGTGAATCAAATCAAATGATTGTGGTGTCCACCACCAGGATAGGAGCCTGAAAATAAGATGTAGGACCTACCAAGGTCCTCTAGTATAGTAGAACTTTAAATTCACATATTTTTTCTGTACACCATTCCAAAATAAATCAGTAGTCACCATCTACTTAAACACTCATATTCCATAAAGTTTGTAAATTAGCATATGACTGACCTTATTTAATTCTTTTTTTAAAGGCATTGATTGATTTCAGTACTTGCTACCAAACTACTGTAAGCCACAATTGTATGGTACACAAAATGCAATTTACTTTTTAATACAGTGCAGTTTAATCAATAAATATTGAACATTACTATAACTGACAAAATACAATTTTATCCTGGCAAACCTGTTGCAGACCTTCATTTTTAAATCCTTTATCTCTATAAAGGGAAATATTGCATTTGAAATGAACCAACATGGCATACAAAGAAAATAACTTTAATCATTAATAAACCATTTAGTCTCACCAATAAACTCCAGCAGTGGCTTTTTTTCCTCAAAATATTGTGCATTACAAAAGTTACAGACATTGCATCATTTTAATTTTTTAAAGTTTTAGCCAACCAATTATTCTGGAGCAACAAATCACTGAATTGCTTTCTGTGAAAATCATGTTTCTTGAAGAAGGCTACCATACTGCCTTATTTTGAATTATCTTTCATTCTGCATCTGTAAATATTGGTTTTAAAAATATTAAATTTTTTTTTTGGAAACAAACAATATTAATTCCCTTTAAAAGAAGAATATTGTGCACTGTTTGTGCCAAGAATTAAGCCTTCAGAACTCATTTTATGCCTTCAAAACTCATTAAGCTGTCAAAATCTACTCTCCCGTCAAAACTAATTTTGCGGTCAAATTACTTTCATTGTGAAAACTACTTTTGCTCTCTTAACTAATTAATCCGTCTAAAGAAAATCTGTTGTCAATACTCATTTTGCCGTCTAAAGTCATTAAGCCGTCAAAACTTGTTAAGGCTTTAAAATTAATTCCGTTATCAAAATTACTTTTGCTATCTTAACTTAATTGCAGTCCTCAAAAGAAAATCCGTTTTCAAAACTCATTATGTCTTCAAACAGTACGTTAAATTATATCCTGCTGTAACCGTGATTGGTTAAAAACAGATGACACCTTTGTGCATAATTAGGCGGCTTAAGTGTTTTTGAACACGAAATGAGTTTTGATGGCGTAATGGCCTTATATGGCGTTTCGTGTTTAGACCATGGAGTGAGTTTAGAAGGTGTAAGTACTTAAGGCGGCATAATGGAATGCGACGGAATATAATTTGACATACTTTTTGAAGACACTGAGGTTTGACAACGGATTTTCTTTCGAGGACTTAATAACTTATTATTAACTTCATTTTAAAGGCTGAACAAGTTTTGACGGCTGAATGACTTTTGACGGCAAAATGCCATTTTGACAATGAATTTTCTTTAGATGGCTTAATTAGTTAAGACGGCAAAAGTAGTTTTGACCATGAAAGCTATTTTAAAGGCATAATAAGTTTTGATGACTTATTGACTTTTGACGGCAAAATTAGTCTTGACAGTGGAGTAGACTTTGACGCCCCATTGAGTTTTGAAGGCTTAATTGGCACAAACAGTTCGTTCGTTCGTTCGTTTGTCTCATTTATTTCAGCTGTATGCATACATAGTCAAGCTTGGATATTTTACAGTATTGATAATGATATAAAATGCATGAATACAATTGAAAAAGGAGCCAAAAGAAGCAACAAGCTTTTCTAGTTTGGCCCCTTAACAGAGAAGTATTCATTATACACAACTAGAATATGAAGAAAAAGAAAAAATATAAGATAATGACTCTCCCATTTGGGAATAATCTTTAAAAACCTTCAAAATAATTGCTAGTAAGTAATATTGTACACAGGGAACTATTCAATTTACATGTGATGATAACAAAATTTTCTTTAAATACTTCTTGAAAATATTAATATTAGGGGCATTTCGTACATTTACGTTAAGGGAATTCCAAAAAGATACTCCATTGCTCCTTACATGTGAGTGAGCAAATACAGTATTGGTAAGTGGTTGCAACAGATTATCTTTTCCTCGAGTAGGGTAATTATGGTGACAATTATTGAACTGGAAAAAGGAAACAAGATCAGACGGAAGCTGATCATTGTTATGTCTATACAAGAAAATACCCAGCTGATACTTGTAATGGTCTTTTAAAGTAAGAAGATTATAGTCATGAAAGAGAGGACGGGTGTGAGCGTAGGGTGACTTGGTCTTTGCAATTGCACGGACTGCTCGCTTTTGATAGCTGAGCAGCTTCCATGTAACTGGTAAAGAATTGCCCCATAGTAGGATGCAATAAGTAAGGTGCGGTAAAATTAATGCATTATAGATAGTAATGTTTGACTAGGAATGTAATATTTTAATCTATTCATAACACCAGAAATTTTTGCAACAGATTTTGTAACATTGGTAATATGCTCCTGCCATGATAGCTTATTATCTATTGTGACTCCTAGGAACTTGGTGGAACTGCTGCTTGTGATGAGGGTGTCCTTAAAACGTAGAGTGAACTGTGGTGTATCACCTTTTATCTCGTCAAAGACCAGTAGTTTTGTTTTATTGATGTTTAAAGATAACTTATTTGCTGCTAACCAGTCAGTGATGGTATTTAATCCCATGGATGCCACTTGCAAGGCTTGTGTGACATCAGAATTATGGCAATATACAGTTGTGTCATCAGCAAATAATACAAATTTAAGTAACCTTGCTGTTTTATAGAAATCATTAATATATAATATAAAAAGTAAGGGCCCCAGTATTGAACCTTGCGGAACACCCATATTAATATTGTTAAACTTAGAATCTTTTCCTTCTAGCCGTACATACTGCTTCCTATTGGTTAAATAACTTTTAATCCAGCTAAGTGCAACACCTCGTATTCCATATATAGGCCTATACAATTTTCTTTCCAGAATATTATGATTTATAGTATCAAACGCCTTAGATAAGTCAACAAATAAGGCCACAGTACTGATTCTATCATCTAAGTTACACATGATATCGTCTACAACCTTTAAAGCAGCCATGTAAGTAGAGTGATCTTTTCTAAATCCATACTGCCCAGAATATAACAGACTGTTTTTGTTTACAAAAGCTGATAATCTATTATATGCAAGTCTTTCAAAAATCTTCGAAATGGCAGGTAAAATGGACACAGGGCGGTAATTTGAAAGATCATCAACACTACCACTTTTATAAATAGGAATAACCTTAGCTATCTTAAGCTCATCGGGAAAAACACCTTCTGAGAAGGATAAATTCAAAATATGAGTAAGAGGATCAACAATATAATTACAAATATGTTTTAAAACATCATTAGTAATTTCATCATAGCCTGATGACTTCTTACAAGGTAAACTATATATAATAGTAATCACTTCTTCACGACTCACTGGGTGTAGGATAAAAGTATCCTGTATATTGACATCACTGAGATAAGAATGAAAGTTATTAGTAGGGGCACCTATTTTACTGGCTAGATTTTCACCAATAGATGTAAAAAAATCATTAAAATTGTTAGCACAAATTTGTATATTATTCGGATCATTCTGCTTATCAGTCAGTTTACCACTAATTCCAGTATCATTCGTGTTGCTAAACCCTCTGTTCAAAATGCTATTAATTCCTGGCCAGATCTTCTTACTATTTGCTTTATTTTGATCGAAATAATTCTTATAATAGAGCTCTTTAGCCTTTCGAACAACAGTGGTTAACTTGTTCTTAAAGCTACGATGACGTAGTGAATTATGATAGGTGGGACTTTGCTTTTATGAAGAATACAGCACATTTTTCCTACGAATGGACTTTAATATACCGGAAGTAATCCAAGGGGATTTCTGCAAATTTTTCTTATGCTTAATTTGTCGCATTGGGCAGTTTCTATAAAATATATCACAAATCTTATTGTGAAAAGTGGTATAAGCGGATTGAGCATTATTGTCGCCCAGAACATCCTGCCAATCCGTTGAATTTAGCTCAAGTTTCATGTTTAAAACCTTGGATATACTAGTATCACGCTTGAAAGTGGTTATGTTTCTAACATTACTTCTGGATGGTCTTAAATTTTCACATATAGCAACAATAGGGTAGTGGTCAGATATATCAGTTCTTATGATGGTAGATTTAGTTACAGAATTAATATTTGTAAAAATATTATCAATAAGGGTGGCAGAGACCTCAGTTATTCTAGTCGGCTTATCTATTACAGGATAAAATGAATATGATGATAAAGTGTTTTCGAACATGTTCGCATTTTGTCTAGAAAGTAGGTTTACATTAAAATCCCCAGTTACAAAGCAAACTTTGCGATCAACATTCAAATTATTCAGAACATCACTAAAATCGTTGATAAATGCATTAACATCCTCCCTTGGAGGACGGTATATAACTCCTGTGACAATTTTCTTAGGACCAGAACAATTTATTTCTACGAACAATGATTCTAATTGGTTGGAAATATTAAAATTATCAATAATAGTAAACTCTAACTCACTTTTAATATATAGACCCACCCCTCCCCCACGCTTGTCTGATCGCCCTTTACAAACAAAAGTATAATTTGGGATGTTGTATAGGGCAGTATAATCATTTTCATATAACCATGTCTCAGTTATTGCAATAATAGAAAACGGGTAGTTGTTGACACTTCTAATGAAACTTAAGACAGAATCAAAATTTTTCGGTAACGATCTGGCATTTATATGTAATATAGAAAAATCCACTTTTTCATTACTACTAGCAAAGACATTAAAGTTTTCAATATCTGAATAAAAACAGTTAACAGGGGTTTGTACAAAATCCAAGTCCTCCTCGTTAATCATCGGGATAAGTCAAACTTATGTATGAATGAAAAAAGTAATGAATGAAGAATTGAAGTAATTAACTTTAAAAGAGAAAGCTCGCCGTTGAGTACGTAATCCATGACTGAGTTTAAGTACCGTAAATCAGGATAATCCTCAACAACACAGGTTGTGTGATGCATACGACATAATAAGTATAATCTGTACAGAATTCACCTCGAATTGAAGAGTAACACAAAATACAAGGAATGTGTAAGAAAATCCAAAAAGAAAAGAAATTTCACTTGAGTCAGTAGGCACACAATGTGGTTTAACTGGATCAGAATGATGCAAACAAACAGACAGGTTGTAACAATGTACTATACGTCTAAATCCAAATGAAGTCTCCCATTTTCAAAATGGCGGTTCGCCTATATGAGTCTACAGACATTGGAGTTCATCATTTGTTCGGATCTGTTGTTTCTTTTCGTCCTTGGTGATGACATAAATCCTCCCATCTAGGGTCCAGTGCCTTGTAACATTGGGGTGCCTCCTTACACTAGCATACAATCGCTGTTTCGTTGCTGTCAGGTCTTCATTAATGTATATTCGGGTCCCTTTTAACAATGATCTTGCCCTGTAAATTTTGTCCCTCATATTGTAAGACGTAAACTTGACGATGATAGGTTTAGGCTTTCCATTATCAGTATCTCGATATGGTACTCTGTGGGATCGATCTATGTCTTCTTTCTTCATATCTACCTTCAGTTTCTCCTGAGCTAATTTTAAGATAACCTCATCAGTTGATTCTGCTTCAGACTCGGTTACGCCATAAATTCTCAGGCAGTTTCTCCTTGTGTACTGTTCCTGGTCATCTACTTTACTCTCCAGTAATGTAACTTTCTTTTGCAACATATCAATTTCTTTTGTAGCATCGTCAAGTTGTTGTTGCTTTTTGGAGAGTTCCAACTGAAAGGCTGCATGGATTTCCCCACAGATCTCTTCCTTAATCGCCTCTGTTATGGCCGGCAATATCACCTTGATAAGGTTTCTGCTGAATTCTTCAGAATTAATGGCGAGAGTCAATTCATTACGAATCACATCAGCTATGTCCATTTGTTGTGTGTCGTGCCCTGCTACATGTGCTGATACGTTAGGCCAAATAGGTGTAGGCCGTGATGTCGGAGTCGTAGTTTTATTCTTTGCACCTCGTGTCTCCATCTAGGTAATTTAAGACTTTTTAGTCTAACCACGACGCACGGAGATAACTTCCAATTGGTGATAAAAGATTAATGCTGTTTAGGCCTTTTAAAACAGAGATTTTCGCTAGGATTTTACACAGTCAACGAGCTAGTTGTGAAACGTCATAACGTCATATAACTAGATGCGCCATAGAAGTGCGCCATAGAAGAACTTCTCTTACTGTAAACATCACATAAATAACATAAATGTACAGTTCAGTCGCTGAATCCAGTGTCCCAGTCCGTTGTGCAGTGTCCTTATCTTCTCTTACATTAGTAGTAGTGGAAATTGCAAATTGACAAAGTAATAATGGATATCCTTCATTATGGATTGCTTTATTTTACTGGTTTTGCCCTCAGACTTACTCTCACTATACTGTAGTACCACACTTGGTACTAAGGTACACTAGATACTACACATTTGCTGCAGAAATCATCAACTTTCACACCTGGAAATCTTTTAAACATTATTAAGTGTATAGCTCATGGAAGGATTCATGATACATTACCTCTCATGCTTGACATATGGGTTTGCTGTACTCAAGAGAAATTGAATGTCAAAGTTTGTATAAGGTCACCAGGGAAAAAAACTCCCCAAAGTTAATCTTTTTACACCTTGTGTCTAGTAATGGAATTGTAAAATGACAAAGTAATAATATGATATCTTTCATTGTGGATATTAACTAATGAGGTTCCATGCACGACAGCTTGCAATTCAATTGAGAGCATACTATTTGAAATGTTTTTGAACATCACTGAAGACTAAGCCTAGTGTCAAGAATTTTAATAGGTTGTGGAAATTCCACAAAAAGAGCAGAATTCAGGCAAATTCAGAGTAGAAAGCAGAAAATGCCGATTTGTAAGAAAGAAAAAAAAAATAAAAACTGCAAGAAACAAATATTACACTTGATCATGTTAGGCTTAACTGCCAAAGCAACTTGGGAACATGATTTTTCACTTTCTGGTGACGATCAGTGGCGCCGGCACGGGGAGGGGGCATGGGGGGGCGTGTGCCCCCCTATCGATTTCAGAAAATTCTTTTTGAAAATTTTAAAATGATCCCAAAAGGCGTTTAAGCTATAGATTTCCGTAGGGGGTAGGGTGAGATGTGTTTTCAACCAAGCCATTTTCCATCACAAATAGTTCTCAAACTATCAGAATTATCGCAAATCCTTCGCAAACTTTCAAAATTTTCGCGCGCTCCGCGCGCTTCAAACCTTACCTCAATATTGTTCTAATTATCAATAATTTCCGGTAGCAACTCCCACATAAGCACATCAACAGAAGCTGAAAGCTGTTTACGAATTTTCAGGTAAACTCGGACTGGCTTTGTGATTGGCAAATAGGTTTGTTGGGGAATTGAAAGTGTCTCGATGCAGAGCATGAATGCAGGTTTTGTCATGGTTATCTTATTTAATGAAAAATTTCGGCGCGCTTCGCGCGCATTCTTCATGGTTTTCACTCCAACTCATGACCATTATTAAGGTTATAACACATGCAACTATTCTGATCACAACACTTTTCCGAAAAACAGAGGTACATTCCCAACATCTGTAGGGGCCTATGGGATCTTTCAGTCTAATTTGTAGCATGATGTGGAAGGTTGAAAGTGCGTATTTGCCGTTATACATTTTTCAAATTTTTTTACCCAGCGCTTCGCGCGCAGCCTCTACCTGTATAGATGGTGATTATTAATGCACTTACGAAGAAAAAAATATTCTGAAACGCGCCTTTTTGTGCTTAACCCCTTTTGCTTTACCTATGGGCAAGGGTCTAATATCACTTCCCTGCACCTATACTCTCTCTAATTCCCCATTGATGGAAGATGTTCGTCTGGATTTTCTTTCAAACTTAGTAAAAATACCATTGTTGTAACATGCTCGACATTATACTCTATAGTACCATTTGGATGTCAGGTAATATCATATCAGTGCCCCATTTTATATAATTAATCCAGAGCTTCTTGGAGGCACTATACAGGTGTCTGTCAGTATTAGATACCCTTTTATAATTCACAATGAGACAAAGGAAAATTTCGTAATAGTCCAAGAATGTTTCTGTGGACTCCACCCACGTATTTTGTCGTAAAAACTTTCCCCGAATAGAAGGCATTAAAGCCTAGCCAAAAGGGGGGCTTGGCGAGGTTTGTTGACAACATATCCTTCTTTAAGACAACACACTCTCCTCTTTCACCTAACCAAAAATTAGAATTCACTAAATCATGGGTATTTTCCAGCCATGTATGATCAGTTCCAAAAATATCCTAAATATACACCATTTTGCATCTAAGCAACTTTAAATTACCAAAATTTCTCAAAGGGGAGGGGGTGTCCCTCCCCTTAGACCCCTCCCCCAGGATGGCACCTTTATGTAGTGCCAAAAAGGACTCCACATTGCTGTGTGCAATCGCAGGGGCGCATAAAAAATGGTACAATTTAAGCAGACGGGGGGGGGGACTGAGGTGGCATTATGACATCATCTGTTATGCCCCCCCAATCACCAAACCCTGGCAGCGCCACTGGTGACGATTTTACTAAAGAACAGGGTACGCGTCCTGGTTGGCCTTAGATCAGTCCATATGCCCTTGTTTGAATAAAGCTGGTAAAATCACATTCTCTTGAAGATAAAATCCATAGGCTACACAGCCTAAAGCTAAAAGTAAAACTGGAACAGTAGCGTAAGTACTGTACGCAGCCTGCTCAATTAGCGCTACGTAGCCTAATTGCTACTGTGTATTAATGTACCACTACTTGTAAACCATGTCTGTCATGACTGCTGATCAAACCAGTAAAAACTGGATATGTTTGGTGAGAAAAGTTATAATAAACATGTGACTTCACTAATTTCTAGCTTCGTAGTAAACTACTGCAATGCATGCACAGTGCAATCTGCATTCCTTTCGACCACCGTGAGTTGGTGGGTATCAACATACTGCGCTAGCAAGTCATGTGCATGAACCATACTCAGAGCCATATGTGCAAGTGTGCTGTGTTGAGTTTGAAGAAAGAGATCATTGTAATTCGCCCCAAAATGCTACATTTAGAAGGCAGAAAAAAAAAACAGAATTTGACTTTTAGAAATCATAAAATTCTTGACACTAACCTAGCCTGTTTGAGATTCTTTGCATGGAGATAAGGTACCTCAACTAAAACAATAATTCAGAAGAATAAGAGTTGACTAATAGCAACGTACATTGTAATGTGTGGGCAAGACTATTAGTGATGTCATTCAATGTGAAATACAGCTGCTTGATTCCAAGTAACGATGAGTTCCAAGTTGCAAATTGTAATGTATTCTTTTTCAGTTTAAATCCTGTCATTACTCATTTTACAGGAGGAATTCACCCTCACCCCAGAGGATCCACCTCCCTTCAGCCACAAAAGCAGTACCACCAACAACTGGAGCAACAAGCTAAACAACAAGCTCAGCAACATGATCAGGAGCTTGCAGCAGCTTTCCAGGGAACACAGGTAACTCAACAACAGCCTACTGTCACTTTGGAACAGCAAGCCCATCAACATGACCAAGAGAATGCAGCAGCTTTCCAGGGAACGCAGGTGACTCAACAACAGCCTACTGTCACTTTGGAACAGCAAGCCCATCAACATGACCAAGAGAATGCAGCAGCTTTCCAGGGAACGCAGGTGACTCAACAACAGCCTACTGTCACTTTGGAACAGCAAGCCCATCAATATGACCAAGAGAATGTAGCAGCTTTCCAGGGAACGCACGTAACTCAACAACAGCCTACTGTCACTTTGGAACAGCAAGCCCATCGACACGACCAAGAGAATGTAGCAGCTTTCCAGGGAATGCAGCTGGTAGCTCAACAACAGCCTACTGTCACTTTGGAACAGCAAGCCAATCAATATGACCAAGAGAATGCAGCAGCTTTCCAGGGATTGCACGTAACTCAACAACAGCCTTCTGCCACTTTGGAACAGCAAGCCCATCAACATGACCAAGAGAATGCAGCAGCTTTCCAGGGAGAGCAGGTAACTCAACAACAGCCTACTGTCACTTTAGAACAGCAAACCCATCAATATGCAGACCAACAAGCTTTAAGACAACAGTACTCTCTATTACATCAGCAGCAACTCTATCAGCAGCAATGGCAGCAGAACCAAGCATACCAGGAGCAACTCCAGGTACATCAAGAGAGACTAGGTTACAACCAGGTACAGCAGTATCAGCAACCAGTTGGTTACAGTTACTCACTTGGCCTAAACCAACCTCAGGCTGCTTTTGCTCAGAAACCTCCTTTTCAACAGTTTTTTAACAGACCCACAGCATTCCATCGACAGCAACTACCAGCCTTGTACAACCAATATCAGGGTGTCTTATACAATCAGCAGCAAGCTGCTTACAATGCCCCAGTTTACAGTCAGCTGCCTGGTGGGAGTAGTTTTGTACAACATCAGCAGGAACAATATGCTACATTACCTTACCAACAGCAGCATCATGAACTACAGATGCAACAGCAGGAATTACAACAGTATCCACCTTACCAACCACAGACATTGCAGCACCAGGTAGTTGCACCCTCCCATGATGAATTAGGACAGTATGCTTTTGCTGAACAAATGACTGGCAGACAAAGGACCGTCTTACCCAGTTCTTCCCAACATCACCAGCAAGGACCGCAGTATCAGCCTAGACCAGGTCCTTTGCCTGTAATAGAGGGTAGTATTGTAAGGGGTAAGTTTCATGTGGCATTTCCATCCAACTTGTATGACATTGTTAAGTTAGACAGCAGACCTTAGAGGATTAGTTAACAACACAGCTTTCAAATTCCTTCACAGTGATTATGTTTTTCACATCAGTGAATATCATCTAATTACTCATGAGAAGCAAGCAGTATTCTAGTGTCTTCAAGCTTGCTGTGCTTTAAACAGGTATCATTAGTTTTACTATCTTCTTGCTTCAAAATTGTAAGAAAGAAGGTTTAAAAAATGTAACCCTCTGTGGAGGCTGATATTTCAGAGTATGTGCAACCACCTCTATGGTAGGCCAGGCTTTCAAGATTGGCAAGTTATTTTCAGTAGAATGTACTCAAACTATGGAAATCCAATGTGTGGTGCAGATAAGGTCAAACATAATTTGAGGACTCTTGAAAGGAGGGAAATAAGGAACAAAACATAAAGATGCTAAGAAAAAATGGAGACACCTTGGTCTCATTAAAAACCAGGGCAGTTGAAACTGGTTATTGTAATGTCATATAAAATACTTATACATTTGTTTCTCATCCTCAATAGTGGCTTTTGTATTGGACCTACTCTAGTAACATGTCATTGAGTGCTTAACTGTACAAATTTGATGTGCATCTTTTCCCTACTAAGTGTTTCTCATTTATGTAATGCACCTGCCAAACAATACTGTACATCCTTATCCTTGTCTTTGTTGCGATGAGGATCTGAGACACTGTAGTGTTGCTGTCGAGCGTCAAATACAACATGTGGATGTTTCATAATGACTAAAAGAAGCCTAGACAGCATCTTGTAATAAAGTCACCAAAGCCTCGAAACTATGGTATTTCAACCGCTCACTAGCAAGAGTACTAAAGACAGGCACATTTCTTTTTGGAATAAATTCAAAGAAAGTGTACCTTAGTTTAATTACATTTTGTTCTGCAACAGATCAGGTTCTTAATTCTGGCACCTGAGTCCCAGGGCAGTGCTCTGTCTGATATACTTGATTTAGATCTGAGGACACATCACACTTTTGCTCTGACCAGTGATGTGAGTGCTTGCCTATTCCTCCTATGGAGAACACAGATAAATCTTCAGTTCAACTGTCCAATCAGCACACAGACAAATCAGCCAATCAGAACACAGAATCTACCAATCAGGGTTGCAGCATAACTGTATAACTTCACTGCACTTGCTTCCTTGCATCAGTCCTGAAGAAGTCAGAGCCACTTTTGACAAAAGCTTGACTATTTCAAGACCTTCGAGGACGTACTCGTTGAAATCATCTTACTCCTCCTATGGTTTTCAGTGCTGTGCTGTATACAGTGCTTTAACATTTGAAGTATTCTGCTGCATGTTGCATGTTCCATTCTTCTCGAGTTTTGAAATTTTTGATCATCTAGAAGGAAGGAATGTATTTAAAACATTTTTAATTTTATCTTTGCAGATAAGAGGTCTTTATTTGTGGAGTTTCTGAAGAAGAAGATAACAAGTCTGTCAGAAATGAATTATTTTACACCTTGGGAGAAGTCCTCCCGATGGAAATCTACAGACTTGTTTGTTAGCTGTTGGCTGACATTGAATGATAGAAAATCCATGGCAAGTGTAAAGAATATTGAGGACCAGTGTAAACTAAAATACATAGAAATATTCACCCATGATAGACTAAAATCTGAGACCAGGATAGTCATAGAGGAAGGTCCAGGAACTGGTAAGACGATGCTCTTATCTCAACTTGCATTTGATTGGGCTAAAGGTAAGATAGAGCATGTGGATATTCTTATCTTTTTACCTCTGAAGATTGTTAAGGACAAGACACTCATTCAGGCTATTAGGGAATTTTACATTCCAGAAAATACACCACTATCAGGAAATGACATTGCAGATATCCTTGCAAGTAATGAAGAGAAAATCTGTCTCTTACTTGATGGACTGGAAGAGTACAGTGGTGGAGGCAAGATGAGAGCTAAAGAATCATCTGATGTGAGGAAAGTCATGAAGAAGGAGAAATATCCTAATTGCAAGGTGGTGGTTACATGTCATTCGTACCTTAAACATGACCTACCATTGCTTAAAATAGGACAGTTTGGTGAAACAGAGAGAAACTCATACATTGAAAAGCTGTCCCTAAAAAATATTAAAAAAGAGGAAAAAATGAAACAAGTAATTGAAGATGATTCATTCTTACTAGGCCTCTCTAGTATACCATTGCTCTTTGCATTAACTGTTCATAACATTGAGAGCATGAGTTTTGCAGGTGATTGTCATTTTGACAAAGTAGCTCCCTTCATGAAAAATGTAGTTGAGACATTGTGCGCATCAAGCATGTCAGGACATGAAACATGGTCAGAGAAGGAGCAGTTGATTTTGGGAGAGCTGGCCTTTAATGGTTTATATAAATCACAGCAACAATTTTCCTGGCCAAAAGACTTCATTGAAACAAAAATTAGTAGACTGAAGCAGTGGCTAGATTGTCGAATTCTTGTTTTGGAAAGGGATATGAAAGTTCCAGGGACGGAATTCCAAGATATTGCTGAAAATTATGAAAAGCATGACTTTGAGAAAATGGAACATGTGACAGAAAAGATAGGAACTTCACAAAGCTTAGCACAAGGTGAAACTCAGCAGTACAAAGAAGACAGACAAGGAAGGGAGACACAATCAAATGAAACTACAGTGGAAGTAAGATTTCTCCATGAAACTATCCAAGAATGGTTTGCTGCCACCTATCTGTGTTCCATGATGAACTCTTATACAGATGAAGATCAATTCCATGAATATGTGATTAATCAACTGAACCAATTAAGTCCCAAAGACCTACATTATGTACTCCGCTTTACCAGTTACTTACATCCCCGAAGCTGCCATGCCATTATAAACTACCTTCTCACCAACTTTTTGTCAGATGATGGTAGCATAGACTCGCATGTTATGGACTGTATTTGCCTTTGCTTTGCTGAGCATAATGACATTAAAGGAACTGATATAAAGAATAGTGTCACAGAGGTGTGCAAAGAGGTGATGATAACCATTGACGTTGAAGATGGCAGGTTCCTTCAGAAAGCAAAATCATCCTTACTCGAGTATGCTTCAAATTGTGGAGTGAGTATGCTCAGTTCTTCCCTTTTGGTGTTTTCAGTTGGTCATCCTTGAACTAAATATGCATGCAGTCTTTAAAGGATTTATCACAGTCATTCAATTCATAACTTGTATACACATACTATGTACATGACCCTTCCCACTTTTCTGCAAACTGCAGACCTGAGTAACATATGGGGATTCAAGGGTTACAATGTTTGGAACTTCAGTAGCTGCCTAAAGCACTAATTTTATACTCTAGCTGGCAGAGTGTAATGTAAGTTTATATGTTACTTTACACACACACACTGAAAGTGACTGTGAGAAACCCAGAGGCCATTCTTGGCCAAACCTTAGCTGAATTTTCTTAGTAGAATGGAAAACATCCATTTAAATGGTCATACAGGGACTGACAATTCTAGATTATTTCTCTCAAAAGAGTGAAATCAGACTCCTGCTGTAACAGTGGTACAGGAATATACACAATATGATGCTGTAGCTTAGTATTTGATGTAAGGTGTAGCGGTATTACCAATATAAAATATCGATATAGCGACCTGAAAATATCGATAATATCGATATTTTCGTGGAATGGGTATGCACACTACACATATGTCGAAACGAAGTATGGGAAAGTATTACTATGTACCCGGTCCCTGTTGACTTAAATGGCGAATTTTACTACGCTGGTAGCAAAAAATAAATCATGATTTATGCAGAAAAATTAAAAAAATTGTGTTTGCATTTTACATTTGAGTAGTTGCATTCCCAAAGTAACTTTCAATTATTTCTTTGCGAATATGTCTTACGTAGCTTTTAGTGTCGCTTCAGCATCACACCAGACGATCATATATCCCTCCACCTCGCTAAAGCAACAGCCATGATCTAAAAAAAAAAATCTGTAGTAGGTCTTCCCCTAAATAACTACAAAATAGTTTCAAAATCTGTGATTACTGGTTTCACTGACCATACAAACGTTTTCAGAAAGAGTGGCCCAAGCATTAGCATAATTCCCACCCCTTACCAGCATGTGCTACGCCGATTCCTTCCAACAGCTACACCTCTTGTGTTTTAAATACTTTTCTTTCAAACAAAAATATGGTATCTTTTCATCCGTAAGTTTTGGGATAGGTAAAAAGTGTTCCTTCTGGACTCACGTGAGCCAGGGGACTTCTCTATTATTCAATTTGTCACAAAGACGTACGTACCTCTTCACCTAACTCTCGTAAAATACCCCGCACGTAATTCACTATGCAATGCTGCATCAAAACGGCCTTGTTTCGGCTAGTCACTATATATCTAAAATACCGACCGATATTTTCGATATCAACTATTCGTCGGTATTATATAGTCAACTATAACCACTAGTAACTAGCAGTCGATATTACCTAGCTGACCTCTACATACCCACACTCTTGTCTGTGCTTCAGACATTCCAATAACCTACAAACACAGTACTGCTACGTAGTCAAAATCCAGGCACTGCTGCAGGCTGCAGCTCGCTAGCTGCTTCAGCTTCTCGGCACTCTCGCGCGTACTCCGGTACCTGGGAATGTCAGAATTTTCCCGAAACTTTCAAGTCCAGCTATAAGAACTTTTACGCAGCTATTTTTGCATGATTATGCTCCATCGTAGTGTCAGCGATCTTTTTTTAATGTACAGTATGGAAATATATCGCAGTTGAAACTACTCGCAAATTCCGCCCAAACAAACAAAATGTACATCTCACAAAATAGTTAAAAAAAACCCTCGTATCAAAGTGCGCAGATCCAGTCAAAGGTCACAATACTCGTAGGTATGCTGCGTAGTTTGTGTGGAAGAGTCCAAACTAAATATTTTCTGCAGTACTACAAGTGTTGCATGTGTGGACTGACTGCGGCGTGTTCGTACTTGTATGCGATATGCATTCATGTTGTCAACAGAATTAACGTAAAGCTTCCCCAACGAAAGATTACAATGCTGTACTAAACCCTATGGAATAACATGCGTAGTACAGTATGTGTACCCACACTGAACTTCTAACGAATGTATTTGCGAAAATGTTACGTTATTTTCTCTGTGGAACTTTACTTAACTCTGAGATAGATCATCCTACAGTAAGTCTGAATATCATGAAAAATTAGTTTACTTGTAAGGTTTCGGAATTAACTTGCATGCAGTAAATAATTCTGTAGAAAAACTTTCGTGCCACCGATATGGCTCATATCATGCTAGCCCTGTACATATTCAGCCATTTACGCCCCACGTGTACTTTGGCAGTCCGTCACCGATCCAATACCCACTGTGTACACAGTGCATTAAAGTATTCCACTGCGTATGCAAACCGCAGAAATAATTCATACAGCATGCCTATATGCTCGTAGCATTGTGATGAACAGCTCAGTATTGTGTTACGAAGGTCACAAGAGGTCTACGTATAAAGCTAGGCCTATGATTTGTTGGAAACTTTACCCTATCGATGCTTAGGTATCGGTTTTCATAAACACTCGTATCGGTCATGGGTAACTGCTGTCGAATATCGATATTTGTGTTGAGTGTCGCTATTTTAGTAGAATTGGTATCCAAGTGAATAGTAGAATATCGATATTAGTACTATATACCGACTTTACTATATACCGATATTTTTGAAAACGCATATCGACGATATTACTAAGGAGCAAATATCGACTAATATCGATATACCGCTACACCCTAATTATACATATTTTGTGAATAGAAGCACATTTTTGTACAGTTTATTATGTGGTTTTAAATGTTACTCTGCCTGTGTTATTTCCCCTGCTTAAATTTACACAAGGCAAGCTGGTAAAAATACAATAATTGGTGCAAAAACTTGGTAAAATTGCATGCAATCTGTTATTGCCGATGCCTTCTATGATATGCAATTGACACCTAGTAGACTTCTGTTGGAAGAACACTGTAATTAACTCATATCAGTTTGTTTTACAATACAGTTATTGTGTTTAATGGTACACCTGTGAAAGAGAAGTTTTCATCTGTTACTTAATGTTAAAAATTAATCTCCAGATGTTTAGTAGGGTTTAATGGTACACCTGTGAAAGAGTAGTTTTCTGACTCCAATAGTTTACTAACTCATATTGGGTTTTTATCACCTGTGTACAAGTAGCTAATTGATTGCACTAAAGAGATTTTAAAATAAAATGTGACTTTAGCAGACTGTATCAATAATGGTCATTTAAGGTTCAAATGTTCCTTTTTGAATTACTCCTAGAAATAATTTTCAGTGACTGTATGAAAGCATTTACTATTTGTACTTTTATTAAATACAGGTTATCATAAAGGAAATTGAGCTCAGGGATGTGATTTCCGCTGTGGATGAAACATCTTTGACTTTAAATTCTGGTATAAAATTGCCACAATTGAATACATTAGAAGTGATTGAAGTGAGCCAGTGGGATCAAGCCCTTCACCAAGATGACTTCCAAAATATTCTGAAATTCCTCAGTAAAGGCAGTTCTATCAAGACAATATTGTGAGTAATTTGTTGTGCAATAAAACCTTGTTGTATTTCCCCATTTTGAACAGTTCAATTTTTTATCAGATTTTATTGTGTATTTAGAAACTCATAATAATATTGCTTTCACGTTTACCATGCATGTGGAAATGAAGACTTATTTACATTTTCTTGTGTACCTTTCAATTTGCAGGTGTGTTTTTCCTTGTCATCCTCCCAAAATTGTAGATGAAGTAATCATAGAAAATGTAATCTCCAAGAACCTTGAAGGTAAGATAAAAATTGGTAAGCTAACTATGAAACCAGTAGGTCTAAGTCTTGTATAAATGTGTCAAGAAATGCAAGAATGTAACAGAGGGCCTTAGAATGATTTCAACCTAAGTTTGGGGCATTTGTGCATGTACTGCTAAAGCAAAAAAAGTGGAATGAATTTGTGCCAGGGACCTGTCTGTCCAACATGGGAGGATTTTTAAAGTGAAAAATGCAGTCTCCCCCCCCAATTGATTATTGTACCCTATCATCCTAATTCAGGAATGGCTCCTATCAATCTTGTGACAATATTTTTGTTACTTAGGTTTTAAATTTGTGTAGAATAACTCCTTAGTTTTCTTTCCATATTAAAGTTTTAAACAGAAAAATAATGAAAGATACTTGTGAGAGAATTCAGGGATCTATAAGATTTAGCAGGTTTTATAAAATACACTTGGGGTGACTGCTTTCTCCCTTTAAGGTGTTGTCTCATCTGCAATGGCAAAGTTAGCCTGCTTAGCGGCCTTCAAGTCTGGAATTATATTTAGCTGGATGACATCCAGGATTTTACATCAGTGAAATGGGAGAAATGGTCAAATTTTATTTTCATGAAGTAGCTAGTCAACATAAGAGTGTGAGTAATAATGTCCAAACCATATGCTGCACAGTAAACAAAATCATACGCTAAGCCATTAGAGGGTATCCGTGTGACAAAGTAGTCAGTTTTACAGTATAAGGCATTACCTTACCCTTCAAGTAGATTCCAGTGGTCAGAAACTGCTTGCTCTGTGGTGAATTGGTTGACAATTTAAAGGGGCCCATTGAGTTGATATCAATTATTTTGTGACGAGTTTGAAGGGAATCATTGCATGACAATGCTTCTAATTAGCCTCATTGCTCATGTTTACTTCCTGTAGTGACCAAAAATGTGAAAAATTGTAGTTTAATGGGTTTTAGAGCTCGCAGTTTACCAAGCTTGTCCAAGCCCATGATAGACCAGCTTCTCTTGAGTAAACAAAACTTATAAACAATTGTGACCTTCCATCACAGGAGCTGTTGGTTATAGGAGTTGCAAGCCTGTCAATGCAGTTGGGATAGGCCTCACTTCTTGGTTGTTTTTGAACAGGGTTTGCATATGATTAAAACCTAAGTGTAAAAAGTGTCTGGTCACAAACTTGTAAGAAATGATTTTAATCATAAATTACCCTGTCATTAGCATTTCAGTTGTGTGTCAGATGTGCAGAATCTCTTAGTTTGACAATTTACTATCAAGATGTGAGTAAACCTCAACAGGTGTGATAAAAAATCATTACAGTAATTACATGAACAAACTCAATGTGCCCCTTTTAGTGAAAACTTTGCAATGTTAAGGGAAAATAAAACTAAAAGTCCTTTGCAAACACTGTTTTGTTAATGCATGTTGCACACACTTTTCATTGATCCTCTTCCATTGGTACTCCATAAATAGGAACTAAAAGCACAGTTTGTCAAATTGAGATATTTGTGGTCTGATAAGCCTTGCACATCAAATATTTTTAAAAAGTAGTGGATGAATAGTTCTTACCCTTGCCCACAAATCAAGGCTATACTCCAGGACTTCCAGAAATTTGCCCTTTGAACCTGATTGGGGCCCTGCTTGGGGCACCTGGCATGTGCAGTACAAGGAGAGTTAATTTCCATCGTTTTCATTGGATACAGAGAGTTAACCTGTGAGTGGTACAATATGAAAGCAATCAAGATGGCCCTCTTCAAAGAACAAAAAATTCCCCACCCATGACTTACAGATCGTATTTTGACAAAGCAATGGGATTATTGAATAGATGTGTTATAAATAGTGTGAATATTGTCAGTCTACAGTCGTTTGCACTGTGAAGTATCATTGTAGCCTACATATTTAACTAGATTACTTGGATGTACCATATTTTTCACGTCTGGACTTACAGTGAGTAATTAATGCATGTTGTCATTCTTTCTTTTGTTTTTAAGTTGAATGGAAGAATGGAGAAGTCATTTGGACCTTGGACCCAAAGAAACAAATCTTTATTGTAAGATCTTATTAAAAGTTTGATGCTGACTTCTGACACTATGATATGATGTATTGCATTATTAGTGTTAATGCTAACTGATATACTGTCCTCATAATGCTATCAAAAATCTGTTTAGTACTCTGAAAGGATCATGATAGACAAATATACTATGCTCTTGTAGAAAGATACAGTTATGTGCTAAACTCACCATGGTTTACCAAAAATAGCTGCAATTACAATTTGTACTGTAAGCTTCTTTCTTGCATTACATGTCATTAGGACATGGGCTTGTGGAGCCAAATCACTCAGATAGTTCCATATAGTGGTGAAATTTACTTTGTGGATACTTGTTTTATACTTAATGTGGGTGTGCTGTATATGGAAAGGAACAGAATGCATGTATTTAGTAGAGGTGATAGGTCATTTTGATGTCACCAGAGGCCACATACATTCTCAAAACCTATAAAACAGGATATAGAACTTCAAAGTAGGAAGGGTACATATTTTTTCAATTTAAGCACACGAAGACATATTGTATTGACTACAGTAGTTGAACTGCACAGTTTTTCTGGGGGTCAAAAATTTGCTGAGGTCCCTAAGGATTAAAATGGCAACACTTTGAGTAGGAGGATGTCTCGTGCTAAGAAGATTCGAAACCATATTTACACATGTTATTTATGCATTTGCGATAATGAGACAAGCTGTCTGTAGCTGCTGTTGTGCATGGCTAATCATATATCCCATTGGAGATTACCAGAGTTTAAACTCTGTAAAACTTGTAGTAAGCATGATGTACAAGTGTGGATGGTCACTGTTGATAAAAATATTGGTACAAAATGACATATCTAGTACATGCATGGACATGCTTATTCTACAAACTTTCGGATATGTATGAATTGGTACTTCAATAATACTGCATGGCAAACATGTTTAATATGTAAAGTAGCAGAAATGGTCAAAAGTAGATTGATAATGACTAAGCTGTCAAGCATGGGGACATCAAATGGTCGTGTGGGGAGAAGTTTCGATTAGAACACTCGTTACTAGGCTTGGGTGACTTACCATACTCTGCTTCAGAGTTGCAACCCCTGGCCAGGAGTGGAGTAGCCTCTCTACTTTCCTTGGAACTGCAACTCTTTGGGAATATTTCAACTGTCAAAAATAAGCACAAATTCATATTTTTTAAGATCCTATTTTTGTCATTTCGCAGCTTTTACCAGCTCTTTTGATCTATTTCTTAATTCAGTCGCAAGTTTTAAGGCCTCTAGGATTCTCTAAAATCGACCTTCTGCTTCTCAGACAGTGAAATACGAATAGTGTGTAGGATTTCTAGCTGGTTGGTGTTTTAAAACCTGTGTTAATACCTGTGCTAATTAATTATGACGTCATTGTAAGAGTTGCAACTCCATTCTGAGTTGCAATTAACTGATAGGGTGGAGGGGACCTGACTCCAAAAATATTGGAATCACCCAAGCCTACTCGAGCGTTACCTTCTTAAGAGGTAAATGAGATGTTCATCCCTGATCAGTCCTGTGTAGGGTCATCTATGAGCCAAGTGGCTTCCTGGTCGTGATGTTTTAAACTAAATTATCAGTTTTTGGATTACCTTCATGAAATATAGTATGAGCTTCAAGGTTTGACACAATAAACCAGTTGTAGTAAAAAATATTATTCTTTCAATATTTTCAATTGTCAGCCCATACCTGGAACAATGAGAAGAGCTGGTCAGATGGAGCTGAAGAACAAAGAGGGTAAGTACCCCAATATGAATATATTCATACAAAATTATGTTTAATTTTAAGGCTCCATTAAGTAAAATACCCTTTTTGTTTGAATGTTGTGTGCAAGTCTGCTATTGAGAGATTGTGTTCATTTTGTTTCTTCAATATGAAGTAAAACTTCACAGCAAGAAATCAAGGAATTTTCATCAAGTTTCATTTGTTACTGGGAAAACATACATTTCTGTGCCCTATTGATTTTGGTGGAAGTCAAAGGTCATTTGGGGTAACCAAAGATCAAAAGGTCAAAACCCTGTAAACACTATCTCAAGAAGCATAACTCTGAGGGATCTCATACTAAGCATGTAAATTCCTCATATTGAGTAGATGATCTCTATTGTTTTTGGTGGAAGCAGAAGGTCATTTGCGGTCACCAGAGGTCAAAAGGTCAAAATCTTGTAAGCATGATATCTCTAGAAGGATAACTTGAGGGGTCTAACACAAAGCCTGTGGATTGTCCATATGAAATAGATGATTACTGTAATTTTTGGTGGAGGTGAAAGGTCGTTTGGGGTCACCAGAGGCCAAAAGGTCTAAGCCTTGTAAGCAGGATATTTCAAGAAGGATAACTGTTAGGGATCTCATACTTACCATGTGGGTTACCCATATTAAGTAGATGATCTCTAGTGTTTTTGGTGGAAGTCAAAAGTCATTTAGGGTCACAAGAGGTCAAAAGGTCAAAACCTTGTAAACACAATTTCTCCAAGGATAACTGTGAGGGATCTTATACTTAGCATGTGGATTTCTAGTACTGAGTTCAAAGGTCATCTGGAGTTGCAAAAGGTCCATACCTTGTAAACATGGTATTTCAAAAAGGATAACTGTGAGGGAATCTCACACTTGACATGTGGATTGTTCATATTTATCATGTAGATGGCCATATAGGGTAAGTGATCCCTAATGTTTTAAGTGGAAGTGAAAGGTTAATTTAGGTCACAAGATTTCAAACGGTTTTTACCTTATCAACGTGATATTGCAAGTGGGAAAACTATGAGAGATCTCATGCTTGTCAGGTGGGTGATTCATGTTTGTTTGTTACAGAATATCCATATGGCAAGGAGTCACTACTTAGCCTTTTGGCTTTTTGGTTCTGGAGCTATTCCTCACCTTGGTAGCCAAAGCTTTACCAGGTGAGTGAAAATTGATATGCACTAGCCACCCATGCACTGGCAGATATTAAGATGAGTTATAGGAAGGAATGACCTAAACTGCTTGGATAAATTATTTGTCACATTGTTAGATATGTTTGAGGAACTAGAAAGTCTGGTTAGCCTTTGCCAGAAGAGAGTCTAAAAAACTGGCATGTAGGAAATGAATGAAGGTAATCATCCGAGAGATTTACTTCTTTTTAATTGTCAGATGACTTTATGTCAAATGAACACTTTCTGATGTCTCTACCTGGTACAAGCTCGGCCCCCTTTGGCAAGTGGTCAACAAAGCGACCATTAAGCAAAATGTTTTCTGACATGAAACTTGATATAGCATCTAAACGATTGAAAGTAAGTACTTTGTTTATATATTTTGTTGCGCCACCAACCACTGAAGTGAAGTGGTATTGTCATACGTGCAGTCCATGATAGCGTCTGGTGATGTCTTTGAAAATGTGTGTTTAATTAATTCATAGTAAGTCTTCGATTCATTGTATTTGTGCTGTCACATCATGCTCATTCTCTTTATACCACCTTTACTTGAGTCAATGCACTTTAATCCAATCTGTGCACAAATGCAGAAAAATTACAGATAACAATTATGGTATAAAGTATAACAACGGATGCAGAAAGTATGGTTTTAATAAAAGACTGTAGGGAAGTATAAATGAAACACATAGGAGCATTGATTTAGGAGTTTCCAAGGAAAGTTCTAAGACAGAAATTGTGAGGAAGGAAACCCCTGTTACAACAAGAAACGAAAGACAATAAAAGATAATAATCACCAGCAAAGTCAAGGTCCAATGGAAGTGAAAACACCAATTACATGACAAGACACTACACCATTCACAAGTTTATCCCACACCTGGCTAAGACAAACAACCACTATCCACTACCCCCAAAACTAAGTGAAACAAAGGGATAAGTTGTAGAAAAGAATAGAAATTAGGTCCCTTTTGTAGTAATTCTTAAAGCAGGTACATGGGGATTATGCTTTCAGATTTTTATTGGGTGAATTCCAAATCTTCATCCCTGAAAAGCATACAGTGGAGCGAAGAGGTCAAATACTTGAGAGGTAGGTTAAAATGGTTGTTTAGTCTGGCGCTATGGCTATGAATAAAGTTCAAGGATGTGAATAGATAATCGAAATAGTTGGGAAGAAGCTATTTTACTGATAAACCAAAATGCAATTTAAAATCTGTTGATGTGCTTTTCTGAAGAAACAGCCCAGTGGTGTCAAAGACAGCCCAAAGGTCCCTGCACTGGTATTTAAGCACAAATCAAATTTCCCATTCCACCAAGGAGATGAAATCCACTCACAGCTAGAGAGAGAAGTGTGCAAGTCATTTACAGTGGCTATCTTGCAGTGTTAAACATTGAACTCTTGCTTTAAACAACTGCAGAAGTGAAAAACAGCAACCAATCATTTACACATAGTACAGTAAATACAGCTTGTTGGCAGAGCTATACAGTGTATACTTGTGCATGGTAGGTAACATGTACCTTAACATGCACTGGACTTGTTGTTACCACTACCTGTAATCACAGGGTTAACAACTTACCCTTGGCTATAGCCTCAGGTTGAAAATGATGGTGTAGCCAAATACTGAAGATAGAGCAGTTGGTAATTAAACTGTAAAATTTTACTAGAGTCTGTACGTGGTTTAAGCCAATAGACACACTGCAGTACTGAACATTAATTGCCCATGTAAATGCATGCAGTGTACAGTACTCCATGGAGAGGAAATAATTATATTCTAAAAGAAATGAGAAGCATGTATTGGGATGCTTTTTCAATAGGTTTAAATCAATTGTGGAAAAAGCTATCTTTAGGGGTAATTTAATGTGTACATATGCTGTCAAAATCACACAACTTCTTCTTTGAGAGTGCATAGCCCGGTGTTGAAAGTTTTGTGTCATTTGTTATTTGGTGTGAGGAAGTGTCAGTATTGTTTAAATCATTTTCATGAAGGTTGCATTCTCTTTTGAGTAGGAGGAGCCTTCTACAAGTTATGCTGAAGAGAAGATTGTTAAAGAAGAAACTCCTTCACAGAGTATTGGACAAGTACTTATGAAAGAAGAAACTGCTGAGAGTAATTGTGAACAGAAACTTTGGGCAGCGAACCCTGCAACAGCCCATGAACAAAGTCAAGATACAGGTGAGACTGGATTTTGTAATCTACAAATGGATACAAAATGGGTACCTTTGATTTGTCTGCCAAGGTATCCCATTTAAATCATATGCGTTTATCATAGCATTGTTAATCTATCTCTAAAGCAGTCAATGATTACCCATGAAACACAAGGGGCAAACTTTTACTTCATTTTGTGTGGAGCTGTGTACATTTCATCAATCTGGGTAATTACCCATACGTTTGAGATATGTCTTGATTTTTTCCATTCATATTCCATGATACTAAATTGGCTCAGCTTAATTGTATACATCTGCAAAGGGCATTATGTTCACATTGCATCAACTTAGCTATATCATTATTTTATCATTAACTCACCAATACACCCTAGCTATAGCATCTCTTCCTAAACACATTACACATTTTTTGGTTTCGATGAAAAGAGCAACCTATGCAGTCATGATGGTGTGTGTGTATGTGCATCTTCACATATGTGGCATGCCAAATATTTTTTTTTCATGACCGTTCGAGGGACATGACCCTGGCCAGTAATAATGTAAGCTGAAGTTTAAGATGCATGGGCCCATTATCCTCTTACAAAGCCCAGGAATATTTTGTATTCTAGTTGCCCTGTGGTGTAATCTGATGCATTGTCCCTCCATCTTAATCTTAGTTTTAGCTTATGCCTAAAAATATTTTATCTGTCAAGTTCAACCACTTAATCATTTTCCTTTTCTGCAACATACTAGTATACCAACTTTGGTTTTTACTAGGTATAAGGTCAAGTTCTGTTCCATTTAAGTGAGATCTACGTGGTTTCTGTTTTTCAGTTTTATTTATCACAATAAACTTTATACGATAATTTAACAGCTATAGGCCTAGTATGATACAGAACTGTGCATTGTGACGTTTGTTGTAAATATACATACAATTTCTTCTGAATAAGAATATATTCATCAAAGCAAATGACAGTGTTTGATTTTGATTTCCATATTAAGTGGGCCAATCTTCCCTGAAGAATTATATGCATGCCTACTATTTTATTATCACTCTGTACAAAAGTGAGGGAAAATGATACTTACCCCACTTTTACATTACAGGCTGACAATGACCTCTTCTTCATTGTTTACATCCATTGGCACTTAGTAGCATACCTAGAAAATTTGGCCAAACAGTCACCACATTGATAGAAGTGGTATCTTTAAAGTTTCAATAAATCATTCTGTTTTTTGCTTTCTGCCATATGTTTGCTACTTTAAGGATCACATACCCCAGTTTAAAGGCTCTATAATCTCACCTCCTACTAACTAAACTTACTTCTGGCTGCTTCTCCAATTCAAGAAAGAACACCTGTCTAAAACACTTCCCAGACAGAGGCACAGTATACTACACTGGGTTTCAATTCTCAATTGCATACTGATACACAACTACATGTGAGACTAAATTGAAACACAATTGTACTGACTGTAACAATCATTAACCAACCAAAATGGAGCTATTGTTTAAACAAAAGTAAATCAAAGTACAGTCATTCATCCATTGTATTTAGAACTTTAGGACTATTGCTATAAATAAATTTTGGGGGATGCCACAGCCCCTTTAAGTAGTAGTGCTATTTGTGAGCAAGAGTACATATGCATGCAAAGTGCTCAAACATGTTTTTCTTCTTCCTAAATCAACAGTTTCATCCTCCTTACAGCTTTCCACCTGTATATGCACAAATGAAGTCTCTTCAGGCAGTAAGTAGTAACTTCAAGCAGTTAACAGTGATGGTACCAGGACAGCAGCTTCCACTAGCCCCTTTGATTGTTGGGCCCCAGTGGTGACCTGCACAATGCTCTGGTGAGGGTTCAGAAAGCAAGGGCCCTGGAAGCTCTACTGCACAGTAGTTTCAAATTGGCAACACTAACATGCAGCTTTTACCTAATCTCTGAATGGCCCTGACCTGTGTGCATTTCAAATACCACATAATATCACAATTGTGCGGTTTATGAGGGGGTTGGGGCATGGGCTGAATTAGGGAAAGAGGACTGATAAGTATTCTTTTGGAATGTTCAGTCTTGCTAAATTACTAGTAGCACTATACTTTAGACATTTCACTGAGTTATCTACAATTGTTACAATGACAAGAGATATTGAGAAGGTAAATAAATCCCTGTTGAAAATACAAGATCTACTACAGGTGTAACAAAAAGGAAAGGAACAGCAGTACTTTTAATACCAATTGTTTGCAATTTCATTGATCATGTGCCTCAGAACTTCTAGTAAACAAACTTTTGAAATGTAAATGTAGGAATATGTAGGAAATGTTGGGAACACTTATCGTACTCTTATTTCAAATTCAAAAATTAAAATTTTAGAATGAAGTTAATTTCGAAAATTAAGAGAACAAAAGGCAGAAATTCATGGGCATAGATCAAACAGATTGAAATCTGTTAACAAGGTTATAAATTGGGCTTCTTGCATTTAATTTTTGGCATCACATGTCACATGTACAAGGTACAAAAGTGGTTCATACAGTTCCTAAGGTATTGTGGTTCTAAGGTTTTTGGTGGCCTAACATTACCTATGATATCAACCAAAGCAATACAGATTATTTACTTCATATGTGGCATCTATATGCCAAGTATGAGTTCACACTTACTCTCAGGTGTCGTATACATTCATGCACATAAAGACACACATGACAACACTATGCATAGCTACCTTTTGCCTTCTGCAATAAATCAATAAATTTTACTGCCAACAAGAAAAAAGATTGCTCTAGAATTAAATGTTTACGTTCTGGCGAAACTTTTAATCAAGTCATGTGTGGTTCTTGCGATGTTAGCAGATAAAGGTAATTTGTTACACAAAGTAAGCCCAAAACAAGTGGGAGTGATGTCATGTGTTAACATCGATGGAAAAGCCTTTGTTAATGTCTGTTTTGCGATATTTTTTTTACCCTGAAACATACGAATTTGAGTTTACCCAATAGCAAATGTAAAAGGGTGAAAAATTCCTGTGCTCCTCACCACATCCACCCTACAAAAGTGAGATTATGGACTGGATTGATTGTAAAGTTAGAGTAATTACAATATAGGTTTGATCAGTGTAAGGCTAGGATATGACACACGTGCATGACTCAAGTTCACAAAATGTGGGTCAAAAATATAATAATTTTAGGTGCTAACATTTTGAGCATCATCTCAGCTAGGAATTAAATTCAGAATCAAGTACAAGCTTATTTTCGTATCCTCTTTAACTTATACAAAATAAATTTCAGTTGAAACATAGTTTTACAGACTAGCTTTCAAATGAGAAGGATTCTGTAGGCTGAACATTTCAGGATACTCAAATCATGGCAAATACAAAACCATGATGTCCTCTATTATCATAACAACATACATTACATAAGTCAGTAAAATACCAGTTGATTGATATTTCTTAACATAAAATATCTTATGTATTGGATGAATGAAAGTTATAACAAGTTATTTTCACTTGAAAGGCTCAACCTCCTTATCCCTGAAGGTGAACTCCAAAAAAAGTTCATCTATTAGCCCTTACATCTTTTTGCTTCACCTTCAAGACTAATCGAGCCAGTATAGATGTTCATTGTATTCTGCAAGTTACAAAACTGTGTAAGATACCAGGGCTAGGCCTACTCCACTCCCCTGTACTTTGATCTGTCTGATATAAAATTGAATTCACTATATACATCATATTTTACTGTACTGTAAGTCATCACTGACCAGAGTGGCTTACAGTACATTTAAATAATGAAATGATGTTGATCAATGTATAGCCACTAAATGTGAATGTAGATACTCATGGGTCTCCTAAACTTGTTTTGGTTGATGGCTGGGCAGCTTTTATCTGCAGACATTTCTTAAAAAGTACAATTCTTAATATTATTAAAGTAGACCATATCAAAGCTGATCATCCTGAAAAGACAACTTTAGCAATATATGCATCCTGTAGACATCATGGGCAACACTCAAAATTGAATTTTTTTTTGTATTGTTCTTGTCACCTTCATTGTGGATGATAGTTCCATTTACATGCTTTTCACACAGGTTAGTACCTTAAAGGGAAATATTGCGTTTGTAAGATATTTTATTTAACCTAACCTGTTTTACTTACGGTCAGGTCCCGTTCGATGAAAGAGAGGTAACTGGTGAAAAATTCTACCCAGTGAGCACTGATTAACAAGTAATTAACCTTTTTGTGAAAACTGATAAATTTGTTCACCCAAACAATAATGCATGCAAACCACACCTTCTTTACCCCTGATTTGAAATCCACCAATCAAATCCTTTTTATCACGTACGTCAGACAACAACAGATGCCTTCTACGGCATGTGCAAAATGTTTGTTGGCCTAAATTACAAGCTACTGAGAATTATTGCTACATTGTCTGTATTGAACTACACTAAGTATACTACGGGATTTTACCATCTCCCTTGTATACTTTTCACAAAGTGGCTGCTGCAGTTTGAATTGAAGACCTTGGTCATTTGCAGGTTGCTTCGCTAGAAAGAGTAGGATGTAAAAGAGATTTTTGGTGCCTTACTGGTACTGTACTATCAGTTTAGGCCCTAGAAGAAAACAAAAACTACAAACCTGTGATGCCACTCGAGAAATATTACTAAATAGCTTTCAACTGTTCAACAGATCATGGAGCTACCACTTTGAGGTAGTACTTCTTCCATGGATAAAATACCATTTTTGTAATGTCTTGTCAGTAGTGCATGATCACTGTGTGAGAGGTGAACCATATGGTCAACCAGGGAGATGGCCTGCATCTCCCTGGGTGGGCTGCAATATCCCACAGTACTGCACAGGCCGTCCGGAAACTGCTGTGATAGTTTGCTGTGAGCATGGAGCACAAGGTTAGCAAGGTCACCACGTGTTGCATAATGGATGTAAGTATGACCCCGCATAACTGCTCTAAATATGCAGCAATACAAAACTTGCAATGTGAGCAAGGTTTGGCGCTGGATAATGAGCTGGTTCGATCAGAAAATTATGGCTTCTTTTTGTCCATATTTCTTGAGACTAGTGTTGATCTGCGGCAAGTTGTTTGTGATTCATGTTTGGAGAAGGGAAAAGACCACAATGGGATTACGTTGGTGTCATCACGCCTCCCAGAGTGGCATAAAATCATAAAATTTGTAAAACATGGTTGAAAATGGGCATGTGGCATAAAATGGCATAAAATTGAGGGATATTAAAATCATAGATATCATAAAATATTTTGATAAAATGTTGTATTGCTTGTATCTCTCTTGTCAAAACATCCTATAATGCCCCGAAATGAAGTGTGTATGTATGTACTCCACATGGCTCACAGTTGGGCAACAAGTTATGCCTTCAATTGCCATTTGCGTATGTGCATTAATGCAATCAGTGTTTAGGCAACAGTACTTTATTTAATAGGTCTAAAGCTGATTTTAAATGAAATCAGTGTTCCTCTGATGCTGTATGTGAACGTTAAATAATATGAGCCCATGACCTAAAGTGCCTTTAATTTATAAAAAAATTCTAACACCCCCCCCCCCCCCCCCCGTGTAACAACCCCTATCAAAGAAGTATCAGGTATGCCACCTCTTTTGAATCACTGCAGCCATGGTTCCTGTGAGTTATTTAGCTCAAAACAATATGCTGGTGCAATGATTTGGCTGTAAATACATTTACACACCATCAATTGTCAACCTAGAGGCTTGGTCATGTTCATAACTGTCATTTTATAGTAGTACCTGTATTGAAAAGCAAAACAGTAGTGCTGTATCATGTTGCCGCAGTAATTTGATGAACATGTGCTGGGTTGGGCACTCTTCATTTGTTTTAATCTTAACTTGATCAGGCAAACTCATAGTTGATGTGTTTAGCATAGTTACTACTTGATCCCTACGTTTGGCTTGAGGTAAAAGGCCACCTGAGGTCAAATGTTGAGGTGCAAGTTTCAACATCTTATTATCACTCCAACTAGATAGGGTGAACTTTAATCAAACTTGGTTTAGTGTGTTCAGCAGAGCTGCTGATTGTATGTTTTTGTTTATGGATGGCTGACATAATCAATGGACTAAACTACTGCTCCACTGGTGTTCTGGTTTCTTGTCAGTATGTCATCTAGGGTTATCTTGGCAGGCTGCAGTGTTTTAGCCAGTTCCTATTTTTGAGACAATGCTGCATTTATAAACAGCAGCAAATGTTGCACAAAAAGTCTGATAAGCAAATTCTGTGTGGGTGTTAATTTTGACGGAATCGGCCAAACCAGAATAATTTTGCCAGGTCCTCATTAGGGCAGAAATCCACTCAAATATTGCACCATCTGCCATCTAGTTACCTTTCAAATCCCAAAAATTTTCCCATGGGGAGGGGGACACTTAGACCCCTCCCCCAGGCCACAGATCAGTAAATGTTGCATTGAGAAAATGTAGCTAAAACCAGGGAGGTGTTAGGAAGGAGATACAACGTTCTTTAGACTCTTTGAAGCATATGGCGTAAAATTGTCATAAAAATTAAATTTTCTTCAAACATGCTGGGAGGCCTGGTGTCATTTTGTGATATCTTTTCAAATGCAATATTTCCCTTTTAATAAGTTTGACTACAAGTTGCAGAGCTGATGTACCCTATACATGGAAAGGCTGCAATACAGTTACAGTACAAGCTGACTGATGTTCAGGTGTCACACCATCCTGTTATAGACAAAAACGTCATACACGAACCACAGCTCAATAAACATTGCATTTGCAAATTAAGCTTAAACATGACTAGTAATCGTTTCAGTATCACTGTGGCTGTCCGGATCCTGCCAGCAATATATTCATGCATTAATCCATCTACATTGATTTGAGGGGAACATTAACCAGTTGTCCCTCCATCACCTTATTGTAGCTGACGTATTTTAGGTCTGTAAACTAGCTGAGACCTTGCTTGACTTGCGAACCCAAAGATAAAATTGACTGCATGGAGTGGATCCTTGGATGGGTCTTCTTGTGCTTGGAAAATAAAACAAAGTAATATATGAAATGTAGAGGCCGAATTCAAGTATGTGTCATAATTGATTGTATCTTCAATTATATATCACACCAGCTTGTACATTCTTTTAGTCACTCATATTCAAGAAAAGAAACTATCCTGGTTCAAATTAAAATATCTCTTTTGCATTAAAAATATTTGCTTTCCTTAATGTCCTTTCTGGCAAACACATGGCAATGGCCTCTACTTTATGCTAACTTGAAGGATTTGACGGATAAAGCAACATGAACCAGAAAGGTTCAAATCTCTTGTGCATCAAAATATTTTGCTCCCTGACAGAAGTTTTCTTCCTTGTTTCAAATTGTTTTGAGTTGTTGCATAATCTTCATTTGTACTTCATATCCAAATCAGATGGTTATTATAGTAGTCTCAGGTCAAACTGGAAGTGTGTGAAAAACACCATTACAAAGATTTTAATTCTCCTTGTCACATCCAATGATGTCCCCATGCTTCTGATTTACTTGCAAAGGGAACTTCTCATAGAAGATTACTTCCAAGTGGAGGTGCCAGGCTTTGCCTAATGGAGAGGGTACAAAGAGTTTATACGTTTGAGGGTCAGGAATGGCTCATAAAGGACCCTAGACCAGATATGGATAAAGGCTGGCGAGATTTGACTTCTCTTTTCGGTGGAGGGCAATATTTTAGTGGAATTTTTATCAAAGGGGGATTTTGATAACATGAAAAATATAAACCTTCTTTTTCCATCAGGTACAGGATGTTCTAATGCATGATTTTAAAAATTGCAGGATTATTAAGAAAATTGGGGGAATTGCATACTCCTGCTGTCTTATGCAATTACTGGGGGTGGGAGGATAATGCAGCAACCAGAACCCGCCAAAAACCTAGATGAGTTGAAGGAACTATGATGTAAATTGCATTGTGTTTTCCATAATTTTATTATGGTAAACTTGTTTCATCACCTCAACCTGCTTGCACAATATTCATATTCTGGATCAATGTTTTCATCAATGAGATATGGTCCATGCATCAAGTATAAAAAGTAAAGGCTTGGTCATCCTAACAAACTTGTCCATGCCTACTATCAAAATGATTTTCCTGTTCCACGTCACATTATTTCTGTTCTGTAATGCATATATTTTAATCTTTATCTCCATTACAAATAACTCTATACTGTAAAATATTGTAAAACCTGTATCATAGCATCATGCATACTGCTAGTCAGGGTATTTCTTTCACACGTACAGCAGGGACTGTGCAGCCTTTCCCTCTTTCAGTTACCCTTTTTTGAGGGGTACAAATGTGACAAGACAAAAGTGCAACCTTTTTTGGAAGAAGTACCCTAAACACATGAATGGCTACAGACAGGTTTGCCTTTAGAAGGCTCAAGGGGTATTATGGCTGAGTGCAGGAGGAGGCATGGTGGGTAAAGCCTCCCTAAAGCAAGTCAAATATTACCATTGCCATAATGCATTTCAGTATATTTTTCCCCTTCCCGAAAATTGTTTGCCCCTAGGCACTATCCCGCCCCCTTCGGTACCTTGATTTGCCCCTTGACCACATGACAAACACAAGGAAACACTTTAAAATATGTTTAAATTGCAGAAATATTACAGCATCGTTAAAGATTATTTTTAATTTTTGAACCACCAGATAGCTACACTTCAAGAAAGACAATCATTACCAAGGATGGCGGCACAGTAGAAATTTCTAAGACGGGTATTTTGCTTGTTATACCTCCTAATGCACTTCCAGCAGATAAGGAAGAACATGAAATATTTATTAGGTGCATTCTTAGAAGATCAGTGGAAGATCAAGTGAAATGCTTTTCCTCAAATTCAACAGCAGTTGTCGAGATTCTTCCAAATCTCAGTTTACTACATCCTGTGAGACTAAGTCTGCCTCATTGCTTGGTGTTGCAACAAAACCTAAAGCGGAAGGCAAAGATATTCGCAAGTCATCATGAAAAAGGTGACAGTTTTATGTCTCAATGTGAATTTTTTTCAATGACTATTATAGACTTCAGTTTTTACAGTGTGAGAAGAACACCATAATGGTGACGTTTTTAGGTAGCTTAAATGTTTGATGTTTGTGTATGCATACAGTTGAATATAGAGATTTACCTCCTAGCAAAACATCTATATGTCTCCTTTTTAAGTGAAGAACAATTTGTGGAATATCTGACATGAAGTGAGCACTAGCTGGAATGAATATCTTTTTAGAAAGAAAATTGTAAATGTAATACCTTCATAAGCAAGAAACAGGATCTTTGCTTCATGTAACCCATGAAACATTTGTGCGTGTAGACAAAGAGTTAAACTAATTTCACCGTTAACGATAATTAACATTTGTAGGCAGTTAGGGTAAGGCTTTTGGGTACCTGTTGTAGTATTTAAGGTGTAATCTCGTGACTCTTTGTTCTCTCTAGGAGCTTTCAAATTAACAGACAAGTATACGTTATAGCTACCATAGCATTATGCTGCTCTTGCAGGTTTTGATATATTTTGCTGTAACGTTAACGTTATGACTGTTCACACAAACCACATTTTACATATACGTAGTCAACAAAAGGTAGAACACTTTATAATATACAGATTACTGTTCTGTTTCAGAGCCATTTGACAGCTATTCAAGTGTGTCTTAAGTCCAAAAACGTTACAAAGCTTGAAGAACTTAAGCCAAATGGTCCAAATCACATCTTCACAGGATATTCCTGCACTGAAAAACAAAATTTAAAATGGTAGATTGTACAATAATTTGTGATGTCATTTTTTAAATACACAAATTAGTCTTTGTTTTTCCGTTTTTCACTTGAAAGCTACTGCACTGTTACTGTTTTAGGGTGACTTGAATATACAAGCCTTATCCATATAAAATGCTTTACATGAAAACAGTTATTTTTTCAAAGTCATAGAATCATTTTTAGTTTTAAAAGGAAACAAATGTGAGTTGAAAGAAGGACATCACAAATTATTGCCCAATCGACTTTTCCAAATTAAGTAAATAACTTTCCGCATTTTATATCTCAGCAAAAGAATAAGCTATGAACATAGGAGTTGGATGAATGAGATTGATTTTCCAATCTCTAGGATATATATTCTTATAAATTTAGACTTTATAGGTACACTTTAATTGCAAAGGAGATTACTTCCAAGCTCTGTTACTTAGAAAAAAGGTGATTTAAAGACTCTACTCATTTTTGATTCCTTGCCGGAGGCCGAAGGTATCCATGCGCTGGTAATGTGTGTATGTGTGTGTGTGGCGTTGCATGTAAACACACTATCTCAAGAGAGGTAACCCCAGGTAACCTCATACTTGACATGTAGATTGTCCATATTGAGTAGATGAACCCTGTTGTTTTTGGTGGAGGTCAAAGGTCATTTGGGGTCACCAGAGGCAATTTAATGAATTTCTTTTAGTAGCTGTAACTCGATGTCCGTTGTTCAAATTGAGTCATAATTTCAGGATTAGATAGATTGGTAAGATGTGGAAATATTTTAATATGAACCGCATTAATCTGAAAGGGTCAAAGGTCAGAAAGTGATGTTTTGTTGATATCTCGCCAACAAAACATTTTAGGGGTATGGCACAATGGAAAGTTGCATTCGTCTATGCGAAATACACGTGATGACTTTAATACTTTGACCTCAGTTGACCTTATTTGACTTTTGACCTTTGTGACTTTTTCCTGACCCCTGGATTCATCGTGCTGAGACAAACCAAAAAGGCAATTTAACTACCCTACTACGATGCTCTTAATTCAAGTTATAGACATTTTAGTGAAAGCTCATGAGTGTGTGTGCGTAATGCATTGGAATGTGAGGTATGTGGAGTGATAACTTAACAACCAAGTGATATGGGAGGATGGCATAATGGAAAGTTGTGTTCGTCTCTTTGAAGCACACATGATGACCTACTTTGATCTCATTTGTCCTTTTGACCTATGTGGTTTTTTGTGACCCATGGGCTTGTCATTTAGACAAACCAAAAAGGCAATTATACTACCCTCCCTATGGTGCTCCTAACTCAAGTTATTGACATTTTAGTGGAAGCTAGGTCATGACTGTGTTTTATTCATTGGAATGGGACGTATGAGGGTGCGATTTCTATAACTGAGTAAGCATTTTTTTGGATTTCAAAAGTTTGACCTTATTAACATGATATCTTATTAATGTATAATAACTGTGAGGGATCTCATGCTTGTCATATAGGTGATTCATGATATATCATATGGCAAGGAATCGCTAAGCCTTTTGGCTTTCTAGTTGGTGAAAGTTCTCAGAAATAAGTAATATACCAGGTAATTGCTTTTTTGTCAGTCTAGATCTATAAAGACCTTACATACTAACATACTTTACGACAAAGGTATTGAAGTACATTGGCATTTTCTGCAGCTAGCTATAATTAACTTCTCTGACATAAGAATTACTGATATTATAAATTAATCAAATCTACTCTCTGAGACAAATGTTTTACCTTCAATGATCAGTATCATATTCACATAAACGTTACAGCAATGTGCACTTCAAGGGCATGCACACTCTAACCCATCCTTTACAGAAGATCCATTGATGACATTTCCCTGCTTTGGTAGTTTGTGACTCCAGGGAGACATTATTTTGATGAAAAACTCAAGAAAGCTCGGTGCTGTATTCACTTATTATCTTTTCTTGGTACAAAGCTAGGTGTCTGTTGAAGATAGTGCATTGAATACATTGTTTAGATCACCCTCATTTATCAGCAGGTGTAATCTGACTTTTAACAATTAAAGATCTCCATGTTTTATAATAGTTATGTAAATAGGTATATAATAGGTTTATAATAGGCATAGAAAGCAGCCAGGGTTCCCGCGGTCATGGAAAACCTGGAGAAGTCATGAAAATTTGGAAAATCATTTCAAGGCCTGGAAAAGTTTTGAAATTCAGGGAAATTGTCTGAAGTCCTGGAAAAGTCATGGAAATTTTCACAAAATGACATAGTTCCATTTTCACTCATTTATATCGAAATGTTTTCTCACTTGTAATAGCAAAATTTATTCTCTTCACCTCAAATTTAATACTGCCTGCTTGCCGAAAATTGCCAAAACAGGTCATGGAAATTCTTTATTTGGTCCTGGGAAAGTCATGGAAAAGTTATGAAATTCATTCCCCAGAAAATGCAGGAACCCTGGCAACTCATCTAAGGTGTCCCTCTTGTGACTAGTTTTGTCACTACCAGCAAAGAGCTGAACCCTGAACAAGTCCAAAGTGTGTGAACTTTGATCATAAAGGAAGAACATACGATAACCCAAAGTCAGTCACAACTGGTGAAAGAGTTCTGGCATCTAAATATCTTTATCAGAGGAAGTCCTTATGGAAGTATTTAAACATACTAGTAAATCACAAATTTAACACTTTTTCCTCACACAATTAACTACGACAAGGGTTAATGATGCTAAAAGAATTAGTCTTGGTATGTATAGTACACCTAGAAAACACTCAATATCTTTATGCTGAAAGTTTGTAGGCTTTCTTTTACTTTTCATGAAATTATTGAGCAATTGATATCATTAATTTAAAAGCAAGTCACATTTTGGGAAATGCAGTGATATCAAAAAGTATTGTTATGCTGCAAAGATACGTTTTGCACCATTAAACAGACTTTGCTTGTCACAACAGGTACTCATCCAGTTTGGGAAGAACATAAAGATGTGCCATACCACGTTGAAGATACAACATGCATTATATTGTTGAATAGCTTTAGCTGGTATAAATATTGTATTGACGATGAAATAGTGATAGCAAAGAAGATTGTGGTATATGCAGCTGCAGAGAGACCCGAACCTGATGGTAGAGTAGTGCGAATGGAAGTGGGATGTTACCCTGACTTGCCTGGACAGGAAGAGGTAAGAGAAAAGTATTCAAGTCATATTGACAGATAAATTTGTGACACATATCCTTTGTACACATCAATGTGAAGGTCATGTATCAAAACTTACAGGGAAAGCTTTTTAAGGTTTTACCTTATTTATCGTCACGTAGACATGTTACGAAAAGAGTTGCTTTACACCACAATGGTATATTATAGAAAGCACTGGTTGAAAAAGTATTTTAAAATTATTAGGTTATGTTTCACTGTTTTCAAGATTTATCTCTTAAAAATTTAAAATTTTTTGAAATTTCCATGTGTAATGCAAAAGTTTTAATGTGGAGTGTTTGAGTCGTACAGTGTGTGTAATTTGTTTTTGGTAGTCTTTTAGAAATTACACCTTATGGATTGATAAACTGTTCTGAGGTTTAAAATAGAGAGGACAACATAAGACACTTCATATTAAAGACAATCTTGTTACATTACAGGTTGCATGTGCACTTTATATTCACTCATAATGTAGTTTCAAAAATCACAATGGTATTGTTTTCTAAAGAGGCAATAATTGATGGATATTGATAACTGCGGTCCACCACAACACCTTCAATGTTGTTCGTATTAATTGCACCTGCAAAACCTGTACCTGTAACCATGCCAGATCACGAGTGAAAAAAGGAGAAATAAATCGTTTTTCTATAAATATGGAAACATCCAAAAAAACTAAAACGTAGGACACAGATTTGAAACCGGTCAGGTCGACGTACATTTTCCTAGCTACGATGTAATGCCATAGGTTTTGTGTCATAACTCGTTTCTAACATTTTTTATTCCTTGCCGTAGAAAGAGGCATCTATGCGATTGTGATATCATGTGTGCTTGTGTTTGCGTGTGCGTATGTGTGTATATGTGACACTTGCAAATACAGTGGTATCTGAGGAAGGGAAACGGTGAAAGACACCATACTTGTGTAATGTTGGGCAGGGCCAAGGTCGACTTGCCTCGTTGAAATTAATCTTGCTCCAGGTAGTTTGGGATGGTGTAATCTCCAAAACTACTGGTTGAATATTTAATCATTTGAACAGGGTTATTTAACAAACTAATGACTAGCGACTCAAATGATGCACTGCCGGGGCATGTATTGCCTGAGATTCTTCTGGTTTTGCTCCCAGACTTTTACTTGGGTAACATCGAGTGCTTTAAAAGCGAGTGGAATTCTTATGCATATGCATGTCCACTAACTTGATATTACATTACAAAATAGTATCCAAGGTCCACCTATTGCTATTGGATAAAATAGAGAAACATCTACTTACAGTTAATTCCGATTGGAGGCAAAACACACACACAAAAATAATTAAATTATTAAACTTGTCCAAGCAAATGTCTGATGAGTCCAATATCACCATCCCAATTATTAATACTCCCACCCGTGTGCCGCAAGCATTATCCCCAAATCTCGGCCTGTGCATCGTCACGGAGGAAGCATGTCGAGCTGGCATGGTTCATCCAAGAAAACCACAGGTCCTAGTGATAGCGTCTGTCCATTATAAGACAAACATGAATCGTTCCACACACCGAAGCAAAGTAATTCGTTTGTGCACAGTCATGGTAACAGTCTGGGCCAGGGCCTTCCCCTGCCGGTAACTGGCTCTCACTTCTTTCCCCTGGGTAGAGTGCAGTAACTCAGAGGTACAGTTACGAATATTTCATAATGCACTTTATAACTTGGACTGATCATGATAAGATAAAGCAAGCTCACCTGGATGCTCCCAGTCACAATGTGAAAAGAAAAAATTTTATCTCTTTTAGTTAAAATCTGACAGCAGTGGTATATAGAACGGCCTCCAGTCCAAAGCATGCCTACCTAGCAAAGCTAGGAGGTAACCTCTTTGTTCTCTCTTTCAGTTCTGAAGATATCTTTTTTGTCGAAACTACAGCTCCCATCTACCAGCAGCAGCACATGGATCCTGCCATCTTTCTTGATTCTTCTCCTGATTGTTAAATTCTTGGGCACACTCAAAAGCCCCTCCACCCATTGGCTGTTGCTTGGGCACACTCCCCCACTAAGGCCTAATTGGTGGAAACTTTACTACTTAATATTCATACCCAAAGTCCAGAGGGTGAATAACCAGGACACATGTGTGGATGGCTCTGAGAACAAAGAACATTCCTTAACCATGACCGAAGCCATGGCCAAGTTAATTTCCAGCTAATTTGTAATAAAATACATAAAAGAAGGGACGGTCAGTAACAGGTTGTTTGTAATGGGCATTAGCTTCCCAAACAGTGCTGGGCATTAACCAAAAGGTAATGATAGAGGAGTAAACTAAAAAGTAAAGAAAGAAACTAAAAGATCTGTCAGTTTGATGATGTGCAGCAACCAAATGTGACCACTAATGCTCCCTAATGGCTGGTGGTCACCACAAATCCCCATTACAGTGGTGCCATAGGTCTGCTATGGAGAAGTAAAGGGACCGCAGTCAACAACCTGTTATATTAAAGGGATAGTGGTAATTCTTAAGTGCTTAGTTGGCACAAAAAGCCATCGTAATAAGTTGGTTTCACGACCATACAACAATGCAGAAAAAAGAAAACTTGTGGTGAATAGTATAATATGAAAATGGTGAAATTTTCTCGATTGCACACTTGGAACAAAGATAGCCCATACTAAGTAGATGATCCCTATTGTTTTGGTAGAGCTCCCCAGCAGAAAATTCCCCTTGAGACCCTTTGTCCAAATTCCATTAATCAAAAGGGTTTCAAAGGGTTCCAAATGGTTTTAAAGGGTTTTCAAAAGGATTTGGTTTTGCAAAGGGTAATTTTGTAATACCCTTTGTGATTTGTCCAATTTCCATCAACATCCAAAGGGAACCCTTTGAATGAAAAGGTTTTCCAAAGGGTTCCATTTGAAACCCTTTGGGTTCAAAGGGTTTTACCCCAAAGGGTTCCAAAGGGAATTTTCAGCTGGGTCAAAGGTCATTTGGGGTCACCAGAGGTCAAACACCAAAAGTCATGAAAATTTCTTTTCAAGAAGATATCCCCAGAAGAGAAACTTCAATAAACTTCATGATTCACTAGGATACTACATATCAAGTGCAGTAGATGATCCCTGTTGATTTTGGTGGAGTTCACAGGTCAGTTGGGCTTATCAGAGGTCAGATAGTGAAAACCTGGAAAACTGCTCATAAACATGGTATCTCAAGGAGTGCAAGCATGAGGACCTCATACTTTGAATATAGATACTCCATGTTGAGAAGATGACCCTAGTGTTTTTGGTGATGGTCAAAGGTCAACAGTAGTCCAACTATTAAAACCTTCAATGTTGCTTGTAAATATTTAATCTCAGTATTGGTAAGCTTAAGGGATATCATACCTTGTACTTGCCAAACGGATTTTCACTTTGTGTATAGCACAGTAAATTCACTTGATATTTTGTCAACAGGAAAGCATTGCACAAAATTATACCCTGGAGGCAAGGAATCACTAAGCCTTTTGTTTTCTGGTTAGCTTAATAAAATACTTTTTGCAGCGTTTCATGTCCGCAGAGCTTTGTGTTTGCTTGTTTTTAGGATAAAGTAGTTAAAGGAAATGTTTGATAGAAGAATAGAATGTAGCTTTCAAAAACTTGGATCAATACATTCTCTACAAATGTTTATTTTACTTCAAGGATATCCCAGGAGGTCAAAACCTGATTGTTGCACACAAGAAGATACTATACTTTGTAAAGAGCGAGATGCAACATCCACTCCAAATTTCTCTGAAGGACATTTTCCCAAGTGAATGGCAGTGCCGCCGCAGCAGTGAATTTACAGACTCACTTTCAAAAGTAAGGCTGTTGTGTTTGAACAAACTAATTTAAGGCGTTTTACTCATTCTTCAATCCTGTGAACATTAAGTGCAATATGCAAATTGTTTAGACATTTCCTTTGCATTTCTACCTCAGTGACATTAGAATTTACTTAAATGAAATTTACCTACACAACAAATTAATTTTGACTGATATCTTGGACTAATGGTACATTGGGAAGCCAGCTTAGTGAATGAACTTCACATTTGCAAATCATACTTCAATTTCTTCTTTTATCAGAAAATACCATATAGAAAAATTTCAAAAGGTTTTGGAGATTCGTGTGTTTACATCCTGGAAAAGCCACGTAATGCTGCTGGTATGCCTCTGTGTGTATTTACCATATCACAAGAGAAGGACGTAGAGATCGATAATTTAGCTGTCCAGTTGGCAGTAAACTTTCAGGTATAATAGAATGAAGTTAACATCTAGATTCATTTTTAAGGTTCACAAAGTTTGTGAATTTGATCTCGTTTATGCTTGGAATTTATTCACCTTAGCCCATTCTATTATTTTGCTCTAGAGACAAAAGGGATGGATGGATGGATGGATGGATGGATGGATGGATGGATGGATGGATGGATGGATGGATGGATGGATGGATGGATGGATGGATGGATGGATGGATGGGCGGATGGGCGGGTGGGCGGGCAGGCTTGTGGATAGATAGATCGATGGATGGATTAATAGATGGATGGGTAGACAGACACATTTCTCTGTTGTCCTTATTTGTCCTGGGTTCAGTTAAAAACTCAGAATTAAGTGGAAAATGTTAATTCCCTGCATATTCTTCCATGAGTTATTGCTGACATTATAGGATTCAAATGATTGATACGTCTTCGTCTTCGTCTTCGTCTTTCAAATGCAGCACAAACGCCAGACAAGGCTATCCCGTGCTGTTGAACTAGGGCTAAGGGAGTCGGATGAATTGAGTATAACTAGCTAAAACGATTTTGATCTAGGGCTAAGAGCTGGTTTTTAAAGCTGTCCACTGAAGGGGCACAGTGAGCCTGTTCCGGTAATAGGTTCCAGCTAGGGATAGTTCTTGGATAGAGAGATTTCTGATAGCAAAGCTTGTTAGTGGAGGGATAATGGTATAGATACCTTCCACTAGTACGACGGGTAGTCCGTCGATTAAGATTTGAAGGGTCAATAAGATAATTCCTTACATTACTTGGAAGTAATCCATGCGTTTCTTTATACATAACGACAAGAAACGATACAGTTCAAATATGTATAAAATGTGTGTGTGGTCAAGTTGTACTTCCTTTTTCTATACAAAATCTTAAGCACATGGATTTTTTGTTTCGATGATAAGAGAAACAAATGCATTCCTGATGGCATGTGTGTATATGTAAGTGTGCGTGTATGTTTGTGTGAGTATGTGCATGTGTATGAGTGTTTGTGACACTGATTGTTTAACACGATATCTCAAGAAGGGAAACTGACGGTTCTCAAACTTGGTACATAGATGCCCCATATTAAGAGAAAGAACCCTGCTGTTTTTGGTAGGGGTCAAAGGTCATCTGGGGTCACCAGAGGTCAAACTCTGAAAACCTTGTTAACACGATATCTCAAAATAGGAAGCTTGGATAAATTTCATACGTAGTATGTAGATGCTTTATGGTAAGAGAAAGAACCCTATTGTTTTTGATGGAGGTCAAAGGTCATTTGGGGTCACCGAGGGTCACATGCTGAAAACCTTGTTAACATGATATCTCAAGATAGGAAGGGTGGATAAATTTCATACTAAGTATGTAGATGTGTTATGGTAAGAGGAGGAACCCTATTGCTTTTATTGGAGGTCAAAGGTCATTTGGGGTCACCAGGGATCAAACCTTGAAAACCTTGTTAACATGATATCTCAAGCTTCAAAAGCTTGGATTGATTTCATACTTAGTATCTAGATGATTAATGGTAAGACAATGAATCCTGTCATTTTTGGTGGAGGTCAAAGGTCAGTAAGGTCATCAGGGTCAAACACTGAAAACCATGTTAACTCGATATCTCGATATCTCCAGGTAGGAAGCTTGGATAGATTTCATACGTAGATGCATTATGTTGGAAAGATGAAGGATATCATTTTGGTGGAGGTCAAAGGTCATCTGAGGTCACTGGGGGTCAAACACTGAAAATCTTGTTAACACGATATATCCAGGTAGGAAGCTTGAGTGGATTTCTTACTTAGTATGTGGATGCATATTGGTGCGAAGGTGAATGCTTTCTTTTTAGAGTGGAGGTCCAAGGTCATTTGGGGTCACCGGGGGTCAAAGCTTGAAAACCTTGTTAACATGAATATCAAGCTAGAGAGCTTGGATAGAATTCATACTTAGTATGTAGATGCATTATGGTAAGGGAAAGAACCCTATTGTTTTTGGTGAAGGTCAAAGGTTATTTGGGGTCACCGGAAGTCAAAGCTCGAAAACCTTGTTAACATGATATCTCAAGCTAGAAAAACTTGGATTGATTTCATACTTAACACTTGATGATTAATGGTAAGGCAATGAACCCTATCATTTTTGGTGGAGGTCAAAGGTCATTTGGGGTCACCAGGGGTCAAACACTGAAAACCTTGTTAACCTGACATCTCAGGCTAGAAAACTTGAATAGATTTCACACATATTATGTAGATGCAATATGGTGCGAAGAGGAATGCTATAATTTTTGGCGGAGGTCAAAGGTCATCTGAGGTCACTGGATGTCAAACACTGAAAACCTTGTTAACACGATATCTCCAGTTAGGAAGCTTGAATAGATTTCATACTTAGTATGTAGATGCATTATGGTAAGAAGGTAAAACCCTGTCATTTTTGGTGGAGGTCAAAGGTCATCTGAAGTCATTGGGGTTCCAACACTGAAAACCTTCTTAACACAATATCTCCAGGTGGGAAGCATTGATATAGATTTCATACTCACTATGTGGATGCATTATTGTGAAAAGATGAATACTTTCGGTTTTGGTTGAGGTTAAAGGTCGTCTGGGGTCACGGATCAAAAAGCAAAATTTCCCAAGAATTCCAACATCGTCTCATGGGTTCACCAGGAGTCAAAAAACAAATTTCCCCAAGGATTTTCAAGATCATCATCTCGAGTCATTAGCGGTCAAAATGCAAAATTTCCCAGGTATTCCCAAGATCAAATATGAACCGAAAATAATTTTCCAAGATATTAAGCTAGCACTTGACCAGTGACTGAAAGATATGGGACATCATGGCATTTTTTTTGGAATAGAACATATATCATCGAAACCTTGATGCATTTTTGCATTCTGGTTAAGATAGTTAAATTATCTTGGGGGTTAATGATACATTTTAATGTCCATTTTATGTTACTTTTTTTTAATGTAGTAAATATACTGTAGCATATCCAAGGCAATACGATAGAACTTCAACTTTCGATGAGAAAATAGTATAAATTAATTTTGTATTTTGCACTTCAAGGTAATACACAAGGTTCCTTTGACTACGGGAGTAACAGGTATGTGTTGTTGGACTTTCTTTAAAACCGAATTTTTTTTACAATAGATGTGCTTCAAATGTTTCCTGGTGATGATGTAAAATCTGCATCATAAAGTAACTACTAATGAATAAACTCACTACTAGGATTGCGTTTTACCTGTTCAAGCTTATTTGCAAGTATTTCTGATTGTATTTATCTATTGAAACTTCTATCTCTTTGGAAATATTATCTTGGGTTTGAAAGTAATACATTCAAATTTCAGAACAAAATGTACCTCACAATCACAACACAAGTAAATGTGATGTCTTGATTTGCTTAAAATCCTGCCGCGAATCGTACTTTAAACCATTTTAGTTTGAACTGTACAAAGACAAGTGGAACAGTAATTGTAGCATATAATTACACCACTGTCATTATCAAATGTGATGTGAAGAATGAAATGGTACACATAACTAATCATGCAAGCTTTAAAGTCATCATCAGTTGTTGGGTCAAGCTCCACCGCTATCATACACAGTTTCTAATTGGATAGCAAAGTCACTGGTAAACAATTTTATTACACACCGTTGCCAAATCAGGGCCATCCATGGCCATGGTTTTCTGTCATTTCTTTCATTGAAAATAATATTTCTTTTGCTGGAATCCTTTTTGGGGACGGCTGAACACATTCTTTGTAGTCAAAAGTTTATGTTTAACCAATTCATTTCGTTCTGAAGTATATAATATTTCAGAACCTACTACTTTTGCCTTCATGGCTATATCCCTTTTAAATCTCATCTTTTTTGCTAAAAATGTAGTTCTATCCTCTACAACTAAAGTGTGATGACAGAATTGATTTTGCACGCAAACATTACTCTCCAGATGGTAACACTTGCCGTTAGAATTCAGAAGAGAGTTAACTTGGCAAAGTTCTTGGTCATTTTTATGATATGCTACTCAGTACGGAATTACAAGATAGGGAGTAAGCTTTCTAATTTGTGCTGTTGTTCTTAACCTGAATCCTAGCGAGGTAATACAAAATATTGTTTGACAATAGTGCTTGTCACATAGTAATATTCTGATAGGGGCCAAAGGAACAGTTCACAAAGTAATTGGTGTTGGAGTTAGCACAGATGTCAAGAGCTTATTATCCTTTTGTTTTCTTTCTTTTACATAAGAACACCAGTGCAAATCATCACTTAAAGCAGAAACAACTGTTACCAAATCTGGTGGAGAACTTGAAATTCCTGGCACAGGTGTTGCACTTAAAATACCTCCTAATGCCCTTGAAGGAAACATTGAAAATCATCTTGTCGGCATGAGGATAATTCCTAGTAGAATTATCGAAGATCAAGTGACATCTCTTTCTTCCAACGCCTGTACTGCTGTTGAGGTGTATCCTCACACTATTAGTTTGCGACAGCCCATGGAGCTATGCTTACCCCACTGCCTGAATTTTTACGAAAACAGCGATTTAAATGCAAGGATATTTACAATGTATCTAAAAGGTAAGAAGATAATATTTTGCATAATATAACACATAATGTAGATACTTTGTTGAAGATGTTGACGTTGTCTTGCTAGCATGTCAGTTAAAAGCTCATATAATACAGATAACTTTTTTATACATTAATCAGGCCTTTTGATTTAAGACACGCAATCGCCTTGATGCGCCTTAAGTCGACTTGAGACACATTATTCACACGTCTTGGGATTGGCAAAATGCTCACCTCATGTCACAGGCAGGCTTAATGATAATACTGAAACAAATTAGAGAAAATCACAACATGAGGTACTGGTCTCCTTAAAACTACGAAAAAACCTGTTTCCCCTTCTCTATTACACCAATTGCCTCAGGGCTGGACGTTGCCATTGTCCAGATCATGATATGTGATACAGCTTGTTGGAAAGAGATAATTGGCTCGGCAATGGAGATAGTCTCGGGTGTTAGAAAATGACATATAATCCTACCACACGAAAGGCCAATTTTAGGGGGTCGGAAATCTAACATATTTAACGGGTTCAATAAGGCATGAAAATGACAAGAAGGTAAAATAAATCCAGCAAATGCCATTAATACCATAGTAGACTTCATCAGAGTACAAACTGTTCAAATTGATCGTATTTATGAAATAACATTCACAATCTATGGGCTCCCCATCTTTGTGAGTGTGACATTATTAACAGTCACCTTGGGATATATGCCTATGTTGTACAAAAAGGTGCCAATCTAGCAAGAGTTGTATTTTAACCTAAACAAGACCTACGCTACACCTCGCTCTGTTAACACTTGGAGTATACCAAAAAACAAAAATAACACTTCTCAATTAACGGTTAAACTTGTCACTTAATGCAAATCATCACTTCGCCATGTGTGAATACTAAGATAAGACTATTGACACTATAAATATTCATTAAAAGCATTTTCTAGTGGCTTTTCACAAGGGTGCCATGTGAAAGAGAAAACAGTTTCAGTTCATACCCTCTAAACCCTGCAAGAATTAATACTCTTTTCCTAACTCAAGATATCTATATATTGAAGACTACTTATAGTTGTCAAAAAATACCTCCAGTTCTCATCAAGGTCACAGAATGTTATGTGAAGTGGGCACATTGCCTCAGATTTCTTTTGTTTTGGTTTATACTTGTATGTCCTGTTGTCTTTGAAATTTGATACTGTTGGAATGTTTGAATATCTTCCCATGTAGGTTTAGCATAAATCCACATGGCATAACAAACAAAGTTGCTAAATATTCCCTATACAAGTGTGAATATCATAAAGAAATTTGTCACATTAATGTGCCGCGATGACATCCCAGATTTCGCATAATGCACTTTATCTTAAAAGAAAAATGCATTTCTTTGAAAATTAGTATCTTCCAAATGCTACAAGCTGTTGAGATGCAGTTTTTACCTTCTAGAAGAGATATTTTCTGCATTTTTTAAAGAATTTGATTTTTGGTACTGGCAAATTCCTTTAAAAGTTATGGATCGAACCATGCTCTTGTATTTAGTTTGCACCAACGTGGCACTCGTGCGAATTTCCTGACAGATTAAAAGGTGTCAGGATGTCAACAAGAGTCTACGTGTGAACATACAAATATGGATGAGCTTGCTGCAGAGCATAATTAATAGTCTCTGCTGCAGAAGGCAGTAGGTACGATTCCGTAGCAAACAAATACCTTGAGTTCATACTACATGCAGGCAGAGCAGTAACGACTCTGCATGCAAGGAGGGGCTGCTTTACCTGTGCGGTATGCTTATTGTTAACACGCGCAAGTACCGGCAGAATGTACAGTCAAACGCTATTCAATTTGTTCGAACACATCGGGATGGAAGTTAGTTGGGATAATGGAAACGTTTGGATAAGCAGGGGTTTTAAGTTTTTGCCTCAAGTATGGTACACAGGGCCCATAACAAAAAGTGTTAACACATTCCTAAAATAATTCCGAAAAGACTGGCAAAATTTGCAGACAAAATCCTCAAGTATTTGGTAGCTATTTTTTATGACCGATGATATGAGAAATATATTTTTAAACTTTTAAAACACAAGATATTATTCCCAAAATTCGAGCCTTCGCTCTTCTGAATGACCTATGCTTATACACACTAAATGAGTTTATGTGCTGAATAGAAGTTAAAATGATCTGGACAGGTATTTATAGAGTATAAATTCAGCAAAATTTTCAAAAGTATTAGAGACACATGTGCAGGGGACTCTCATACATCAATTCACAATGTTTCTGTATGGTCTACTCTCCTTATGTTTAGGTAAGAAGCTCACTACGAATCGAACTTTTCAGATATAGTGGAACTAGGACTTATGCTAGCCTAACATATTTTAGTGTAGAGGGATATTGAGCCTGTACCAACTCATGGGTCCTAAGCAAGAAATATGTACAATTTTTCTTCCAAATCTGATAAAGAGATAACAGATTGTTTTCTAAGCCCCCCATGTCGGCTGTTTAAGCCATCTCGACATCTTTACAGTGACTTTTTGAAAGTCAGGAGAAAAATATTGCATTTCTGCAGAAATTTACATTGAAATTGCCTTGTGAAACACATATTATTGTTGTTAAATCTGATGGCTAATTCAGATAAATGGGGTTTTACTGTTCAAAGCTTGTCAGTGAAAGTTCTGCGGTGTGTATTACATTGCCTTGCTCAGTCTAGGCGAGTCATTTTATACTCGCCTTCATTTTCCAAACGTGAAGGCCTTATTAATGTATAGGTGAAAGATAATAATCTTTACACAAAAAGAAGCTTACTGTTTGTAAAGAAAAATACGGTAAGTGTCATATGTACGCGACAATTGTTTTATTATAGGTAGTTTCCAAAAGGTGTTTTTTGTCTGTCTTACTTCAGGGAGTCCAGCCAAGTGGGAGAAAGACACAAAATTAACATACAAACTGGACGAGAAGGCGTGCGTGATCACGCTGAATAAACCCTGCTGTGTTCAATACTTTATTGACGATAAAATAGTGGAGGACAAAAAAATTAGGGTGTATACAGCAGCCAAGAAATTGGAACACATGGATAAAGTTGCTGAATTAGAGGTTGGCTTCTACTCGGACATTCCTGGAGGAGGGGAGGTAAGCAAGGAATTAATAAAAGTACTAATACAAAGGGACTTCCCCACATATCTACAAGGTAGAACTTGGAGCTGGGATGTACTTCACGTAATATTAAAATTATAACCTACTTGGGTGAATGAGTGCCCCAAGAAGGACGTAATAAACTCTCCCAAAGCGAAAAATAGACCGCCTTAAAGTAATATGGAACGATGACTGATTTTGTAACTTGTGGTGGTATAATTAATACCATACTGGGAACAAATATGAATTTTGCTAGTTTGGAAAGGTCAAATTTTATTGTTCAGATAGGTTTAAAGTCGATGTTGATCTCAACTGTGGGAAGCAAGTTCTTGTTGTGTCCTCCTAGCCACAATAATATTGCACTCAAGTTAAAACATAGTGGTAAGCTTTTGGCACTTGAAATGTTTGTCCATATGACTAATGAAATCTTTTGTCAAGGCAAAGAGAATTGTCTGGAACGAGACATTACACTACAAAATATGTGAAGACTAAATATTGAAATTTAAAATGGATGTCAATGATAAAGATAAGGTAATACGACAATTATCAAATCACCCGAAACTTTCCAAAAAGTATATCCGGAGTTCAAGTCCAAAGAAGTTAACACTAGGGGCCTGACCTTAAAGGTCCATACATGCATGGTTGATAGCATCGTAAATTCAACGTTCTCAACATTAGGAACTCTCCTTAAAAATCTGAACACTCTGACCAGACCTTACAAAGGGGAGGTCAGGTGTAATAAAATCCTACTTGCTCATTTCTTTGTTGTAAGAAGCCACAATCACTTTTAGGATTACACTGAATTCCTGGCCAGTGATGAACTCTTGTCCAGTTAGTTATACAACATATAAACTGTTGACATTTTCTCCATATTGCACAGTTAAATCTTTTTTGTGTGGTAGTCACAGGAAGTCCAAGACCAAGTTAAATTTGATTAGGTAAAAGATAAACTGTTAAAATGGTTACAAAATAGGGTCTGAGTCTTTAGGCAGAGGAGTTTCTCATGAAGAACTGCATATGGTTTAACGATCGTTGTTGTGTCAGTGTATTGGAAAGAAGTCATAAAAACGAGACATCTTGAGTGCAAGGATTCATTGGTGCATGTAACAGTTGTGTCACAATGCATTAATATCAAGAGATCAAAAGGTTAAAAGGCTGGAAAACTGTACGAAATATGTAGTGTAACTTTAAATTGCCCAATGCTAGAAGGACAACCAGAACGTTTATTTTGATATTTTAATGTAGATCGTAATAGATAGTATACTTGGAAACATGTATTTTCATAATGCTCAGTTTCATAGAAAAAGAAAAGTAAACAATGACATTAAATTTTGTAGGTTCTATATTTTATGTGTTGATTTTACTATAGTTACTGCGAATGAACCCAAACTTTACAGTTGATTCTAAGAAGCTTCTTTTCATGGGGAAGGAAAAATCTTCGCTTCAGCTATCACTTGATGATATTGCTCCATCGCTATGGGAATGTTGGTTTCCTAAGTTTCCTAAAGATAAGCCACAGGTTAGTTGTCAATCACTTTTTGTGTAATATAAATAAGCAAAAAAAAAATCCAAAGGGAAAGTAATAACATTTCCGTCGACCGTCACTACAATATACAATATTGCCTAAGGATAAGATTGACGATTAATTGTTATGGAATACCTGAAACTAGGACCCTTCTATCACTCTACTTCCTTGTGCCTAGTCAAGTCGGTCACTGCATTGTGTGACTGTAATACTAACTTAAATTCTTTGCCTGTGTGTTATTTGATCTGTTTTTGAGTGAGGCTTCTGTTTGATGGAATCTTATATTCTCTCATCATGCTGAAACCAATTGCAGTACATTCTAAATATGGCATGTGGATTTGCTTTTGCCAGTGGAAACCTGTGTAGTGAGATATCGCTTCACCTTGAAAAATGGGTCTGCTTCGAGTGACAAGATGATAACAATATTTGTACCTTTGATGACAACTTATGTTTCAATCTTACTCAAGGATGCAGCAGCATATAAGACCCGTGTTCAGCTATATGAAGGCAATCCCTCCAGAAGAGCAATATCTCAGACAGATTTTAATGACAATGTACCACACATATACCAATTTAACCCTTGGGGTAGAGAGGCAATCGAAATTATCTTGACTAATGATACGACATGATGAAACTGGCAGGTGGCAGGACCAAAGTCTCGTCAAATAAGTTTTAGCATAATGCAACCTTAAAATTAAACACAAAGCCTCTGACATAAGAAACTATCTTCGACAGGATGCTTTTCTGAATTCAGAAAGTATAAATGATAACTGTGTGTGTGAGTGATCTTCTGTTGTACAAGTTGTAATTATGGCTAAATCAATGTTTTAACATTACCGTTACTTATAGTTATTTGGGAACTTAGAATTCTGAAAAAATGTCGAGTTTGACTCGTTCTCCTTACCCTTCCAAAATGTTGCGGAAACAAAGTATGTGACATTGGCAACTCCTTGTCGAGCACATCTTTAACGAAAATGAAAAATAGATGTCAGCATTTGTCCTTCAAAGGTTTATCAATTATCGGAAACTTTTACTTTATGCTAGGTATTTTCCACCCACTCCTTCCTTACGGTAAGAGTAAAGTACCTGGCAGTGTGCTTTAATTATGCTACTGCAGTTAGTTAGATGGGATTTTGTAATGACACACCAACACAAATGTGTTACACAGTGTCAGCTAGATAAAAAGGTAAAGTTCAAATAATACGATTTCAAACACAGTTCTAGTTCAAGTTTGGTTTCACATACAGTTCAAATACAGTTCAAGACCTTCCCTTTAGTCGCCTCTTACGACAGGCGGGAATACCGTGGCCATATTTTACAAACCTCAGCCCACGGGAGGGGGGGGGGGTACGACAAAAGCACTGGGCCAATACAGGTGCACCTTACCCAAGGGTGCCCTGGAGGCAGTTGTGGCAAGGGGTAACCTCGTTATCCCCATGTTCAAACAAACTCCACAACCGGATGCAGTTTAAAGTCCTACCCAGGACATATGCTACTGAAACCTTGTTCAGGGGGGTTGTGGAGACTATAGTTTTGACTATAGTTTTGTAGAGAAGGGATGCTACAAGGTTCAAGTAACTCAACATTTCCAAAATCGCTGTTGTGCAGGAAAAATATTTGTCAAGAGGCTCCATGATAAATTTTCCAACCTTTCATTTTTCTTCCCAGAACATTCCGGTTGGAGCCATTGCTGCATCCATTGAACACTCCAATTTGTATATTCTTAAGAAGACGAGTAATGAAGCTGGAATTGCCATATGCACATTCAGAACATTGCCAAAGGAAGGACCTATGTCACTTGAGATGGCTCTTTCTGTATGCCCTCAGGTAAAAGCTTTTATTCAGATTCAGTCTGTTAACATTTTTTAAGGGATCAAGTTTTCAGTCCTCCATGCCCCATCAATGAGCTTAAACAAATCACATCTGTTCCTTCTTCATTAAAGTTTCATGCCATGATCATTATTCTGTTATGTACGTCGAAAGTGGATTGTTGATTCCTTGTAGTAAGTAGAGAAATCTGTGCAATGGTGATGATTCAAGTGTGTTTGTGTCTATATGTGTGATACTTGCTTGTAAGATACTGTATCTCAATAAGGGGGAATATAGACTGTCTCATACTTGACATGTCGATGTACCATACCTTTGCTGAAAACTGTCAATTGCACAAAATCTTCAGGATTTTACATGGGGCTGCCAAAGTAGTTAAAGGTTTCATGGCAAAACCTGAATTTTCCTTAGACATTCACACATTTTTACAGGTTTGCCACAATTTCACACAAGTTTTACTTGCAAAAAGGGAAACAATTGAAACCAATGTTTTCAAAAAATCCTGAGTCAAAATTGTGGTATGAAACTGATGACAGGAATATGAGTTTTCCAGCCTCTGTCAGACCTGTTTCTGGAGGGCTCCAAATACACAGGGTTCACCTCATTTTTTCTTCCTTATCTTGTGTGGTTAGTACTGTAGCATAGATTGACATATGTTTTGGAATGGGTATTGCATTGATGACTGTTTTCGACTTTGATAACGATTGAAATTCAAGGTCATTGGAGATCATCAAAGGTAACATTGTCAAAAACACTGCTGACATAATGTCTCCAGAAGGGTTATTTTGACAAATTCCAAACATTTTGGTGGATTTGCATACGTGTTGGCGTTCGACATCAAGGGAAAGAACCATGTTGATTTGGTCAAATTAAAACGTCATTCTGGAACTCTCGGTCAAACAGAAAACACAATCAAGTTTCTGGTAAACATGACATCAAATGTTGTTGTCCTGGAGGAGTTACCCTGTATACATTAAATAATATACAGTTGTGTTTGCGAGGATTTTACTTGAGATAAAACTTGGCAACTCTAGTGGACAGGATCATACCTCAAGATGGATCTCATATTGGGCATGTATATCCCTAATACTCAGTGCATGATATTTTTAGTGGTTTAGGTCAAGGTCAAGCTGATTCATCCTTGTTAACATGTTTGTAACACATATAAGGGTCATTCTGCCAAAATGTAAAAGCATGAAGCTGAATTACGATTCTGTTGGCATCATTTCAACCTGTTTGATCTTTGCTAATGGAAAGTTAGGTGTCTTTATCTAAACTGAAGCACAGTTGCTTCCCAATGTAATTTTCAGCTTGAAATCTCTGTCAGACCAGCAATTAGTTTGAAATGACAAGGAATCACTGTACACTTTGGTTTATAAGCTGTTCGTGTTACAGTTTTTATCTCTTTGGTTACTTCAGAGTGTTATTTTTGCAGATTTGTTGTTAATACATTATGGCCATGTAATTTTCAGCAGTTCACAAGGTTTTTGTTTTCAAGAAATGGTTGAACATGAACACAGAAAGTTACAATTTTACCCTACTATTTTTATTGTTTCTATTATACCAAGGCTTTTGAAACTGTGGTGACATATTTAATTCAAAAGCCATGAAATTAAACTTTGTGACAAGCTGAAGAGTAATGAAGGGCATCCACCTTTAATTTAATTACTTAGTAAGAGAATGTGAGGCTTTGCCATATTTAACAAAGTTTGACTCTAAGAAGTCAGGAAAGAGCCAGCTTATTGGCAAGGAAGCTATGCAATGCCATGCAAGATTAAATAAAATCCTCGTGTTTTAGTTACAGTGTTATCAATGGCAATCTTAGTTGCTTTTTCCTATTTTCGTTTCTTTGGTCATGTATATGTGGAAGTTGGATGTTCCTCATTTTTTCCGGTAAACTGAGTGGTTGCAATGACACATGTAATCCCGTCATAGTAACAGACATTTGTAGTATTTGATTCATTCCCAAAGTTTAAACGTGTTTATCATGCCGTTTTGTGTCATATAATGTGCAGAAGCACTGAAAGAGCCCCCAAACCCTCACATCAATCATATGTATTTCTCTGAATATGCTTTGTTAGACCTGGCCTGATATTTCCCTGGATCCTGTCGCAGTTCTGACAGGCCGTAATCGGGTTGTCTTATCTAATTTTCGTCTTCAAATTAAATTTGCATCAGTTTGAAAGGTTTCCGAAGGTAAGAGTATTATACGCACGTGTAGTGAGTGAAAGACACTAGATGGATGAAGTTTGGTCCAAAAGTATTCTTATTTGAGAGCATGAGAGGTCTCCAGACGTTATGGACATTGTGCACAAGGGCTGTGTTGAATGCAAGGGAATCACATAGCACTGTTCAAGGGTTTTCTCACCATTCTATACAGTTACAGGTGCTTGGTACTAGTATAGTCAGCATTGGCATTGTATCAAACTATCAACCATCACTAATTACCTTGCAAGTCTAAGCTGTGTTAGCTTCACAAGGCTGCGATACATACTTGCCTGCAATTTACAGGAATGTCTCGTTCTATAAATTGATAACAACTCTGGGGAAAGGTGGAGGGGGCTGCAGAGGTGAAATATATGGCAAATGGGTCCTCTAGCGACATGGCCATATTGAGTTAATAACAAAGTTCTCACACAATTTGTATTATATTCCTAATTTTGATAAAAAAAATAAGCGCAGATCAGGCATTTTGAAAACAAATAGTTTGACATTAAAGAGTTACCATTTAAGATGATTTTCTCTTTAGTTTAGACTTCCCTTGTTCACTTATAGAAACAAAACTGCTGATGATGTATGAATTGTAACAAACAAACATGCTTTACAAAAATATTCACATTTTCCAAACAGAATATAAGGAACTGTTACACCATTTTCTAGTAATATTTCCCATGAAAACTTCTCCAATCTTTTTAAGTTTTATGGATTTCTGAAGGCCTGGACATAGCTGTATACATGTGAAAATTTATCCAACAAATTTTGGACAAAAAAGAACCAAGCTATCTTCAAATTCCTCTCAATGATTTGGTGTTCCCCGAAAATTTTACACCAGGAACCTTCAGAGATGAAACACATTTTTGATTTCTTGCAAAAGGCAGGCAAGGATTCTATGCGATGATGATGTTGTGTGTGTGTGTGTGTGTCTGTGTGTGTGATGCTTTTGTTTTTTTACACAATATCTCAAGGAGGGTAACTCTGAAGGATCTCATACTTGGTATGTAGATTGCCCGTATTGAGTAGATGATCCCTATTGTTTTTGGTGGAGGTCAAACGTCGTCTGGGGCCACCAGGGGTCAAAGTCTGAAAACCTTGTTTACATGATATCTCAAGGTAAGAAGCTTGGATACATTTCATACTAAGTGTGTGGATGCATTATGTTGAGAGAAAGAACCCTATTGTTTTGGTAGAGGTAAAAGATCATCTGGGGTCACCAGGGCTTAGTCTGAAAACCGTGAATACAGGATATCTCAAGCTAGGAAGCTTGGATAGATTTCATACGTAGTAGGTAGATGTGTAATGGTAAGAGAAAAAAACCCTATTGTTTTTGGTAGGGGTCAAAAGTCATCTGGGGTCACAAGGGGTCACAGTCTGAAAACCTTGTTTACACAATATCTCAAGGTTGAAAGCTTGGATAGATTTCATACTGAATACATGGGTGCATTATGGTGGGAGAAAGAGCCCTGTTGTTTTTGGTAGAGGTCGAAGGTCAGCTAGGGTCTCCAGCAGTCAAAGGTAGGGAGTGTGGATAGATGACATACTAAGTATGTGGATGTGTTATGGTAAGAGGATGAACGCTATCGTTTTTGGTAAAGGTCAAAGGTCATCTGGAATTACCAGGGGTCAAAGTCTGGAAAACTTGTTTATGCAATATCTCAAGGTAGGAAGCTTGCATAGATTTCATAGTAAGTATGTGGATGTGTTATATATAGTGAGAAGAACCCTATTGTTTTGGTGTAGGTCAAAGGTTATCTGGAGTCACAGGTGGTCAAAGTCTGAAAACCTTGTTTACAGGATATCTCAAAGTAGGAAGCTTGGATAGATTTCATACTAAGTATGTGAATGTGTTATGGTGCGAGGAAGAAATCTATTGATTTGTCATGGAGGTCACAAGCTATTTGAGGTCACCAGAGGTCAAAAACTGAAACTTTGTAAACATGTCATTACAAGGAAGTGAAAATCCCTTCTAATACATTTAATGTTTTTCATTGTTTTGGTTATGTGTTGGTTCAGAGGTCAAGTAACATGAGCTGATGTGAGCAGGGGTCAAATTGTGAACACATCATGAACCAGAATGCAAAAATGCATTGAGGTTTCAATGATATACATGTTCTATTCCAAATAAAGCCATGATGTCCCATATCTCTCAGTCAATGGTCAAATGCTATCTTAACATGTTGGAAAAATACAGTTTTGTATTCCTATTTAGCCTTGGGAATTCTTGGGAAATTTGCTTTTTGACCTCTAGTGACCCCAGGTGAAGATCTTGGGAATTCTTTGGAAATTTTTCTTTTTGACCTCAAGTGAACCCATGTAATATTTTGGGGAATTCTTGGGAGATTTTGCTTTTTTACCTTTAGTGACCCCAGATGACCTTTGGCCTCCACCAAAAACAATCATTAGATGGACAGTTCCTTTGAAGTTTACCAACCGTGATTAATCTAAAAAAAGTCCCCTATAATCCTCTGCTTTCTCTCATCAGTGAGCAGGGAGATTGTGTGCTTAAGCTAGCAGAACAATTGATTTCCTTATCTTTGCTTATGCTTGGGTGACTTCCAGCTGCAGTTGGTAACTGATACTAATCAAGGGTCCCCGGCCAAATGCCTGATTCGCCGGGTATGTGGTTAACAGCTAGTTCTAAAGCAACCGTCTTCCTAATGTAGGGTCCATCTTTTCACCATAACACATCCACATACTAAGTATAAAATCTATCCAAGCTTTCTCCCTTGAGATATTGTGTTAACAAGTTTTTTGGTGTTTGACCCCCGGTGACCCTAGATGACCTTTGAACTCCACCAAAATCAATGGGGTGCATCTTCTCACCTTAACACATTAATTTACCATGTGTGAAATCTATCCAAGCTTCCTACTTGGAGATATCGTGTTGACGAGGTTTTCATACGTTGACCCCTGGTGACCCCAGATGACCTTTGACCTCCACCAAAAACAATAGGATTCATCTCCTTACTATAAGGCATCTACATACTAAGTTTAAATCTATCCAAGTTCCTACCTGGAGATATCGTGTTAACAAGATTTAAGAGTTTAACACCCAGTGACCCCAAATGAACTTTACCTCCACCAAAAATGATAGGATTCTTCCTCTAACTATAACGCATCTACATACAAAGTATGGAATTCATCCAAGCTTTGTAACTCAAGTTATTCTGTTAACAAGATTTTCAGGGTTTGACCCCGGTTACCCCATATGACCTTTCACCTCAACCAAAAATGATAGGGTTCTTCCTCTTACCATAACACATCTACATGTACATACAAAGTATGAAACTCATCAAGGCTTCCTACCTCAAGATATTGTGTTAACAAGGTTTTCAGAGTTTGATCCCTGGTGACCCCAGATAACTTTTGACCCCCACCAAAACAATAGAGTTCTTCCTCGTAATATGGGGCATCTATGTATCAAGTTTGAGAACTGTCAGTTTCCCTTCTTGAGGTATCGTGTTAACGAGCAAAATGTCACAAACACACACACACATACACACACCATCATGAGTGCATAGGTTTCTCTTATCATTGAAACCAAAAATGATGTGTAGAGAAGTATAAATTTGACGGATGAACCTCGGTGTAGCAAAGCACTCCCTTTTTACAAGGAATCACTAAGCCTTTTGGCTTTCTGGTTCTCCAAACTGGGTAGCGTTTACGAGGACGATATCTTCATGTCATTTTTATGAACAGATTTCAGAGATGGGGGTGAAGTAACTATATCAACAACACTTTTTACCTACTTGTGTAGACATTGTGGTATTTCAGGTGCCTCATTCTGACTAGTTTGTATTGTACTATTTTTTACGGATCCAGAGTCATCACCGAAGTACCATATGCCCAGTGTTAATTTTCAAGTAATAGCGTGCAATGCAATGATTATCCAATCCATTCTATTGTCATCTCAATTGCAGGTTTCTTTCCTACCAGGCTCCGAAGGACAAGCAAGTGGGCGCATATACCAAGAGCATGGTAAAAAACTGGAAACAGATTCGGAAAACCTCACAATGAAGGTAAAATGATTTGCCTTTTGTTAGCCTACTGTGCCCATCTATAGGTTTGAGAGTATTTGCATCTTAACCTCGTGGGAGAGAGGCAGAAAGTATATGTAGAGACGTCGGAGTATAGGCAGTAACAAGTGTTATCAGTACTTTGGTTGCAAATATACAAAATCGTGGGTATTTTTCCCTTAGTAGCAAGACAGTTTTAGTCATTCTTTAAATCCAGATTTGATGCACATGATGCATGTGATGCCTGGCTTATCCTAAAAACCTTTATGAATTGGCAGTGTTCAAAGGCTTTCGAATTAGATTGGGTAAAACTGATTGGTACTGTAGATAGACATATCTGTGGTATGTCATGTGTTCATTCATCTTAAGAAAATAAGTCATTCCGCGGTTTCCTAGCTGTTACAGAAAATTTCTTGTGACTAGTATATCACTGAAGAATTTATTTTTTCCGAGTTCAGGCATATATTTCAATCTTTCTAGCTTAGGAATAGCTTAGGAGCTAGTTTGTGGAGAAAAGAGAGCCAATAAAATAGCGCTGTACAGGTAACATTATATGTCCTGCAAGAAGTAAGATCCAGGATTATCCACCTATGGTGTTAAACATTATGTCTTGATTCGTGGTGTTTTCTGCAATAATAAAGGATTCTTGAATCATAGCTCTCCTTAAATAATAAAGAAAAAGACCTTAGCATTACAAAAAAAAAAAAAAACTAGTGTATTGTTATCTAGATTAAAACTCAGCTGCTCAAATTTTTAGCTGATACTAAATTTTGTGTTCCATGCCATATCCTCAGGTAGGTGAAAAGAGATGTTCTTTTAATTGTCAGTGAAATGAAAACCTGAACTCTAATGAGGAAATTGCAAACAACTCAAACAACGTATCTTTTGAACATGCTTTGCATCTGTCTTAAACGAGTTTGAATCTCGCCATTTGCAGCTTCTATCAAGAAAACTAAAGACTGAATGGAAAGATGTATGTCGAAGTCTTGGAGTAACAGACGGTGAATTATACAGAGAGGAAGAAAACAATAAAGGAAATATAAAAGAAGCTATTTATCAATGTTTACTATCCTGGAAGCAGAACAAGGCTGACGAAGCAACTTTTGAAACATTACGCAATGCATTGGCAGAAAATGGAAGATCAGATTTGGCAAAAGACATAGAAAAATATGAAGGTATGAGCTTTCACCCATACATCTGTCTGTCTGTTTGTCTGTCTGTCTATCTGTCTGTCTGTCTGATTGTCTGTCTGTCTGTCTGTTTGTCTATCTATCCAGTCTATCTATCTGTCAATCTATCTATCTAGTTTATACAATCTGTCTGTCCGTCTGTTTGTTTGTCCATCCATCTGTCCATCAATCTGTCCAATCTATCTTATGACAAATGCATGTTCGTTTTTGACATGACATATATATGTATATCACCATGCAAGTGCATGAAATAACTAAGAACTGTTGTGATGCAATCCAAAGCAAATTAGGCAAGGCAGTTATGTGCAAAAAGAACAGCATTTGGTAAGAAAAATATGTTGCAACCTTTTTTTTTTCTTGAGGCAATATACTCACAACAATTATTAAAGACTTAGCTTAGAAAACAAATTACTTAGGCAGGGCAGTCATGTAAAAAAAAAAGAAAAAAAAAACACGCGTTTGGAAAGAAAAATATGTTGCAACCATTTGTTTCTTGAGGCAATATATTCACAACAATTATTAAAGACTTAGCTTAAAACTTTATACTAACCTTCAATACCTATGGAAGTTAAGGTAACCTTTTCATGGAAACACATTCTCTCCTTTCAAATCCACATTCATTCTGTCCTTTCAAATCCAAATAAATAGTTCTCTAAAATAGTGACAACTTACCAGAATTTGAATATTGATGTACTTTATTCAGTAGATCAATTTTACGATGTCTTTGAAAGATTTACCTTGTACTGGTTGACGAGACGTTTTTGATGTCAGCAGAGCTCAGACTCACTGGTTCTATGTGCATTAGAACTTTCAATGTTCATATCTGTATTTGTGATGTACTGTAGATGTCTTTTACTCCTCTAGGGTGTCAAAGGTCTCCAGGATCAGCACATGCAAGCTTCTTCAAACCTGATAAGATCAAAATGCTTTAAAATCATTAAAGGGAAAACGCAATTTCTGTGAATCATGTAACAACATGTTTGTATTTGTTAAACTCATGCAGAATAACTCATTGGTTTACTTTCAATATTAAATGATTTTATACTGAAACCCAATCAAAGATACTTGTGAACAAAATCAGGGATATCTGTAAGAATTATTAAGATTTTAAAAATAAACTTTGGGCGACTGCTTTCTCTATTTAAAGTGGTGCCCTACCTATAGAAAAAAGGAGTAAAAAGTACAATTTAATTGTGCTCTTATTTTATTTGGCAATGTAGAGACTGTAAATTTCTTGGATATATTTTTCTTATATCGTGACTAAACATGGTACTGTAAATGCGAATAATACAGTTGGAAGTAAATGACGCAAAAAGAGTAAAACATTGCAAGCTTTTTGGGAGAAATCAAATGTTCTTTTTATAGGCAGCTTACCGCCTATATCTATGTAATTGTGCATTCACAAAGCATCACCCACCTGCTTGTACTGACATATGGTACCACAAATGTACCGGGCTATGTGGCTGCAGATCTCTTGGGGATGGTGTAATAGCGTAGGTTTGATACTGCACATAGTACAAATTGCAGTTTGCAACAAACTAAAACTCACTTGTTTAGTAACATTTTGCCATAATTTCTGTGTCAGTTTGCTCCCTTATACTATTAAGGTAGGCACGGTACAACTGGCGTTACTAGATATATTTGTGCACCTAGCGTCACCTAAGCCTGTCCTTCATGGTGTAGGCTCAGACATATTTTCACATACTAATCACAAAAACTTTTTACACGTGTGGATGCTGAGCACCGGCGAGGACTATCAACCCGAAGTATGGCATTCCAAAGCATTCCATTTAGCTAGTTCATACTTAATCTCTTTATTTTTGTTATCGAATTGTTTCTGTGGCCCACAATTTGTTCAGAAATTTGTTTGTGAATTTCACAGAAACTTTATAGTCCCTTCGTTTTCATCAGTTTTTAGTGGAAGATGTTTGCCTCTCGAAATGCCAAATAAAACGCAGTCAGTAAACTTGTATGTTGCTAGGCAATTGCTTAAATTAAGAAGGTGCAGTGCTTCTTTGGTGGCGTACGTATACGTTTGCACTGCCTGTGCTGCTGTTCCATTTATTGGATACATTAGTGCAGTCACATTTGCTTGTTAAAACAGTATTTGGATTGAACTGAATGAAGATCATTTCCATACTTAATAGATATTCACATTTTTGTCATTATTTTTAGTATGGTAGTTGGACACATTGATCCGAATTATTTCTGGGAGGGATATTTTATACCTTTATTTTTAGGATGGGCTGCTGTAAAATAATATTGTGAACATAATGACTACATACAGTACAGTAGTTTCCTTTTGAAAAAAAACGTCGAGTTACGTTTACTGGCAGTTTTTGCAAGGGAGTCAACATGAATATTTTTTTGTGAAACTGCAAGATGGTTTTAATGGAAGTCATGTAGGTTATTTTAGCCTAGCTATTCTTAACTTTACGAGTTATTTATTTTTAAATACAGTGCCAAATACTAGCAGTCAGATTGTGAAAGTAATAAATATTCCGTTAAACATAGAATTTGCATAATATGTAACACACAATGTTTCCATTTTCCAGTATAAATGTATTTGTTTTTAAATCCGTGAGTAATTTTACGGAAACGCGCATATACTTAAAGATAATGCTTTTTCTCTTTTTATATTTCTTAGAACTCTTCCCAAAACAGAGCACAGCCTCATGAAAAGGATTTGTTTGGTAGGTGAATCTAAAAATGTTTTTTTAATATACATTAATGGTAGCACTTGAAACTGGTTAAATTGTATCGAAAGTACTGACTTACTCCATTGTTCTGATGTGTGAGAGTTGTCACTACCGGGAGAGAAATCTTGCAGGGCATAAGAAATTGTCCTCAGTGATTTTCTTGGTGACTGGGTTTGTTTCAATAAAATAGTACACCTGATGGTACAGGCCTTATGTTAAAGGATGCTGATACAGTATAAAGATGTGTAGGTCATGTGTCATTACAACAATGGAAGTGAGAAAAATGTTCATTTGGCATTGAAAAGTTGGAGAAATTCAGCCATTCGTAAGGTAAAGTGACCAGCAGCAGGGTGCTGTTATTCAGACCAAATTAGCAGCTTCCTGTCAGCAGGAATTGAACCCGTATGTTGTATTCTTACACACTGCTTAATCTAATTTGTGTTTGGTTTCACCGCCAGCTATAACATCATTTATATACATGGCTGTACGCTGACTGTCTGGAGAAAGACAACAACCATTAACAGTGGATACTTCTCAAAGAGGTTATGGAATTCCAATCTGTTGAAAGTCTCCCAAGTAGTATCTGTTAAGAATAAACAGAAAACATTGTTCCAAAACTACTGACAACCAAATCCAAGATGAACAGTGTATGGCAGTACTTAAAGACAAGCTGTCATCACCCCAAAGTACATTTTTGATGTGAGGGTATCAAAATTCTCAGTTGGTTTCTGCTCTTTGATGGACATCAAAGTTTGAAAATCCAAATGATGCACAGTAACTCACACTCCACATATTGCAGAGAGAGTGTTTGGATTACACATTATAACCATGTATGATTACCAGGACATGGCCTGAAGCAATAAAATTAGTTTATGTCTGCACAAGGAGGAGATTTAAACAGTCATGGGAGGAGCCCCAAGGTGCTTAGTTGGGAGAATTGGAACTGTCTGGGATGACAAGATATCGAAATATTGAAATATGATGATTCCTCATGCTGCTCCATTTAAGCAGTGAGTGTGATCTTCCAAGCTACAAACAAATTAAGTGATAAACATTCTTTTAGGGATGTACATTTGTAAGGATATACCATTGCAAGCGTTAAAGGGCAATTCTCGTCATCCCAGACAGTTACAATTCTGCCAACTATGCAACTTTTGGCTCGTCCCGTAACTGTGTAAAGCTGCTACTTGTGCTGGCACAAACCTATTTTATTGCTTAAGGCCGTGACCAGGTGAGCACACATGGCTGTAATGAGTCTTTTTAGCCATATTTCTGCATTTATGGAAATTGAACTACTCTGCATCTTTTGAATTTTCAAACTTTGATGTCAATGAAAGAGCAGTCACAATTGAAAATTTTGATACCTCACACTAAAGAAATACTTTGGGGTGACGAGTGTCTGTCTTTTAGTTAACAGAACATTTATACTAGAAGGAGAGGTTGAGATTGACTGAAATAATATAAATAGTACATTTTGTTTTGTATTTAAAGTTTCTTGGCAATACCATAGTTATTTAAAGAAAATGTCCCTCAATTTATCCAATAGTTATGTTCAGGAGGGATAAGCAACCAATGCCTTTTGTGATCCAAGATTTTTTGAGTAAAATGAGTATTTGACTTTTGATTCCTAGCCAAAGGTAGAAAAATACATACACAGTGTCGTGTGTATATATGCGAATGTGAGGATGTGATCCTTTCCTTGTAAACATGATATCTCAATAACGATAACTCCCAGGGATCGTACTAGGAATATGGTTCTCCCATATAAGTTAGATGATTACTGTTCACGATGACGAAGGTCAAAGTGCTTATATCTACCGTAAGGCCTTACAACAGACCGCAGACTCGAGTAATGTCAAGAGAGTCAGGGTTTTACATCTTCACAACGCACTATTAAGTCACTAATCGTTCAAGGCTGTTATTTGGCTGGCTGAGTGCTACATGGGTTTATATGTAATGTAACGCACTCTGATGGCAACTGGGTAACCCCTGAAGTCATTCATATTTCTTGGCCTCACTGAGTTGTGATAAGATTGAATCTCATGGATTGTTGGTGCTGAATCATCTTTTAATTTGACTCGACAGAGATGATGCCTTTTGGAATATTTTTTCAGAGCAATGAAGTCAGATTTCTGCTGTAACATCTAGCCAGCCGTATGTTTCGCAGAAGGTAAAAGTGAGCAAACCATGAAAATGCTTATAACTATAAGATCTTGTGAAGAAATACTTCCTTTAGTTTCATATTTATTATGTGAATACATCATATTAAGCAAATTATGGGTATCGATTTTGGCTGAAGTCAATGACCATTTGGGGTCACTAGAGCTCAAGTATTGAAAAACTAGGTACAGCTTGTTAACACTATATTTCAAGATGAGTAAGCTGGAGCTATTTGGGCATGTAGATACTGTATATTCGGAAGACATTTTTATGGGACAAAAGCTTTCATGGGGTCACCCGAAAGCAAAGTGTTAAAACCATGAAAATTGCTTTTCGATACAATATCCCATGTTGATCAGATGTCCTAATTGTCTCTGGAATGTCAAAGGTCATACTGGAGGGAAATCATGAGTCAAGGGTGGCGCCAGCGGGGGGGGGGTCATGGCCCCCCGTCGGGGAAATTTTTCGGTTTCGTCAGGGAGCTGTTATGTATACGATAAAATATGTAGTCCCTGACAACGCCCAGTCGCCCCGACGATTTACTTAATTTTGGTCTAAATTAGGGCAAATTCTTCAATAAAAACCCCAAATTTTCCAATTTTCTTCTTCAAAGCCCCACTTTTTTCAAATTTTCCATGGTAAATGCCGGCAATTTTTTCAAATTTTCTCCAAAAAGAGCCCGAAAATTTTGGCGCGCTTCGCGTGCCAAAATTTTTCTTCGAACGTCGTTTCGGCACTTTATTTCCTTCGTTGAGACTTTGGGTTGCTGGCCCCCCCCTCGGGGAGCTTGGCCCCCCTGTCGGGGAAATCCTGGAACCACCCCTGTCATGAGTTCAATGTTAATACCCCAGATTAAGTGAATATAGTCAATCGGTTCAGTGTTATCAGATGTAAGTACAAAGCAACATTACAGTGGGTTGTATTCTTGAAATATAAAGAGGATAATATGATAAATTGTACACCTGATATGTGGATACTCTACATTCAGTCAATAATCCCTACCATTTTGATGGGGTCAAAAGTCATTTCGTGTTACAAAAGAGCAAACTGTGTGTACTATGAAAACTCATCTCAAACACATTTCAAGGTGAGTAAAAGTGTGGATACCAATATTAGGTAGGCTATCGTTTTTGATGAACTCCAAATGTCGCATTTGATTCAGCAGAGATCAAACGGTGAGCACAACTTCTTGCGGAGGGAAACTCCAATTATTCTCATATCAGTAAAAGGAATGCAAGCAATTGTTGTCAATTGAGGTTCATGATTAGATGAAATAGGTTGCTGTTCTTTTGGGACTTTATGGCCATCGCTTTGCTATATCTGTTGTCCCCAAATTTGCATCTTAAGGAATCTTGTTTTCTTAAGGAATCTTGCTATATTTGTTGTCCCGAAATTTGCGTCTTAAGGAATCTTCTTTTAATGAATGCTTGTTTCTTCCAAAGAGGGAACAGAGAGATAAAGTTAATAAAATACCATATGGGAAATTTCAGCTGGGGTTTCCCACTTCAGAGTTCTTTGAAAGCAAAGAATGTCTTAAAATTTCTCTGTATTTTGCTTTAATTAAGAGTTCCCATCTGTAGAAATCCGTGAAAAGTTTCCATAAAGTTAAAATTGGTCATTGAATAAATTGTAAATGGAAAAATTAATATTATATTTGTAGTTATGTTCTAAAGCGTAAATGGTTAGTAATTTGTTGGAAAACCCCTCAGAGCCATAGGCGCTTGTCGCTAAGGTGATGGAAAGTGTTAAATTTCAGGGTGAAGCAACTGGAATGACTGTGCTGAATGTTTTATTCGCAGAACAAAAAAAAAACTGATTGCTGATTTGTTTAATTGTATATAAAACCTCTATTCTTGGAAGTTGTTATTTGTAAATCGATACCAATACTGAGAATATATTTATTAAGTATATGTACTGAAGCTTGATAATTTAATCGTGTAGGAATTACTAGAATGCAAAAGAACAGTTCCGCAAGAGAAGCCCTTCCTTATAAAATTAAATGAGACCTTAGAATATTTCATGAACATCTGCTCGTGTTCACTGGGGTATGCTGCAAGTAATGCAGTTGTGCAAAACCTGAAGTAAAGGTTTGACATAAACCTTGCCACAATGCTCCTTTGGGAGGATGAATGATCGTAGTTCCATTGCCAGAGTACTACTACGTACTCCAGTGCGGCTGTTCACGAGACACGTAGTGATAGTCAGTTACCGATGGCTGAGGCAGAAGTCAGAACAATTTAGTGTGTATAGGCGGATGGGATTGTATGGTTGAGTATTTTCAGTCCTGGACAAGTCCAACGGAACAATTCTTACACAGGCAATTTTCAAGAATAACACTTCTCCCGAACTACACTTCTACCGCAGATTTTTCCCTTGGAAAATTCTCTTCCATGAAAACTCCAAATTTCTCAAAGGGAAAAGTTGCCAAATGGGGCATTGTCGCGGGTGAGAATTGTCTCGAGGGAGCTGTCTACGGTACCTTCTTCTTGAATTATTTTTGGGAGTTGGTCACAGCGATAGTCCATTGTGTACAAAACTCACTAAACAGAATATCTGATTCTTGTAAGGTACCAATAATTGAATCAATGTTTCGCACTTACATTCTGCATTATATCACAAAAATGATTTAATATGTTACATTAAAACGTTATAAAGTGGAAAAAGCTGCAAAGCTGAGTATCGAGTGGGAACAGAAAATATGAAGAAAAGTGACTTCAGATACTGAATGCCATCAAGGAATCTGTTAAGCTAAAGGTGTGCATAGACCGCCCCAAACCGAGACAAAACCAAAATTCACCCGAAACCGAAGTCGGTTTCGGGTGGTCTTGGCAATTTCGGTTCGGTTTCGGTGGTCCTGGTTGTGTCCAAACCAACGGTTGGCTGTCTGGGCATCTGCAATTGTTTTATGCCTGTATTTTTGAAAGAACAAGCATTTCGTAAGTTTTGCAGGAGTGTATTGCATATTTTTAATAATTGTTTTTGTAGGTCTGTTTGTTGCTTATACGATGATGTCCACACTATGTAATCTAATTAGAAATGACACAGAGAGGTAGAGAACTAAATGCTTCCTGTTGTACAGGTAGATCAGTTTTATCACATCACCGTTCAGTAAGGATGCTAAATTTATACTTAACAAGTGTAATCATTAACAGTGTTTTACAAATCATTCATGCACAGATAGCACGTCTGTTGTTAATAGAGTATGCCTTCCAAAGAATGCAGATGCATTTCAGTAAATATTTTCTCAGGGTTTTATAAATAGTTTATTTTTTCATGACATCCTTGAACTTTTCATTGATACCTTTCTAGTAACCACTCTTAGCAGACTTAAATCCAGCTTTAAGTTTTTTTGTACTTTCAAATCTGTCTTAGACTTTTTAAATATATATTTTTAATACAATAAATATCTCCATCCCTCCTTTGCAGTTTTTTGTATTTTCAAATCTGTCTTAGACTTCTTAAATATATATTTTTAATACAATAAATATCTCCATCCCTCGTTTGCTTGTTTTTCTTTTTCGTTGACAACACTAGTGACGATTGTAAAATGTCTTCTTAAAAGTCTTTATCTTACGGCAACATTCATGGGCGATTTTATGGGCGATTTCTACCATTCCACATACGTATCCAAACTTTTTTGATTTAAATTTAAACAATGTTTGAAATTTACGGACTTTGCACGTTTTATGACAGTCAGATTGTTTTTCTCTCATTTTTCACTGTTCTCCTTTCCTTCGTAAGTTTGACGGTCTAAATCATGATTCACTAACAAAATCATTTGATGTATGTTTACTTTCAAATTATTGTGCCATTCTCAAACATGGTATTACAGATATGGTATTACAGCTAACCTTATCACCCACTTATGATGAAAAAGACTCGTAATTTCGTTTTCTTGGCGGTTAAATATACCCCTTTACAATAAAAACTCGCACGGAAATGTAAAGGAAAAGCAGCATTTTCCCCGTAGATACCAAAATGGTACAATCTTTCACGATGTCGCGCAAAGAATTTCCGAAGTTCTGTATGATCTCATAGGTGGAATTGCGGATGGCTGCATCTCACAAACATTGCACAGTAGTACAACACATTAAACGGTGTGACATAGTCATTTTTGATTCCTTGATGAAGGCAGACGAGGAACCTATGCGATGGTGATGTCTTGTGTGTGTGAGTGGGTATGCACGACACTTACCTTGTAAACACTATATCTCAAGATAGCAAGGACGCACACTTCTTACTTGGCATATAGATTTGTGATGATGGAAGGAAAACGCCTATTGTCTTTGAGGGTGAAAAAGGTCACATGAGGTCACTGGAGGTTAAACTGCTAAACCTTGTAAATGAATTGTTATAACACCACATCTCAAGATAGCAATTAGAAACACTTTTCATATTTGCTATTGAGATTTGTTATATTGAGAGAAGGAACCCTATCATTTTTGGTGGAGGTCAAAGGTCATTTTAGGTCACCATAGGTCAAAACTCGAGACATCGTGTTCAAGATAGTAATGACGGTCACTTTTCATATTTGGTATATAGATTTGAAAAAAATTGTTTTCTTTGGTGGTGGTCAAAGATCATTTGAGGTCACCGGAGTTTAAACTGCAAAAACCTTGTAAGTGGCTTGTAAACATGATATCTCAAGATATAGTAATGACAGACACTTTTTTATATTTGCTGTATAGATTTGTCATTTTGATAGGAAGAACCCTACTGATTTGGTGGAGGTTACAACTCATTTGAGGTCACCAGGGGTCAAGAACTGAAACCTGTGCATGATATTACAAGGGAGGAAGCACAGGCACTTGTGTAAAATTTTTTTGTTATTCAAATTTTGGTGGGTTTCAATGTTATGTGAGGCCAGCAGAGGTCAAATTGTTACAACATTGTAAAAATGATATAGTCAAGAAGTAAAAATTAGATGAGGATAAGTGTAAACACGTAACTTCTTTTGGCAAGGAATCACTAAGCCTTTGGGTTTTCTGGCTAAATTATTGCCGTAACCTACAACATGCATGGAATCAGGATCCTAAGTATTCATGGATAGGATCTTTGTCAGTGTTCAATATATGCACAATAACTGTGGCAGTCTTTCGTAAGAAGTTGTAAAATATTGCTAGAAATAGACGTGGCCAAAATACGACTCCCCACTCGTGAAAAACAAAGTGGGCAAAAAATAGTCTGTTTACGGTGTCTTGACAGAAATGGTTCCATAATGCAGCAGATAGGCAAGGTTGATGCAAACATAATTGCAAGTTACATGAAGCCCACTTGAATACCAAAAGAACCCTCCTGAGCATATTCACAGGGGATTGTTATTACCATTAAAATTTGAAAATAGCCCTCGAGAACAAACAAAATCAATTCCTACTCCGTTCATCGTAGAGAATGGTGTAAGATTTCTTCACAGTGAGAAGGCCAGAGATAAGATATGCTCAGTGTTCAGGGCACTCAAGGTATGTTCTTCGCAGGCCCTGTGGATCTTGTGGTTTGTATGCTGTACCCCTGCCTTTTAGTTATCCTAATGTTCTCCTTGCCTCGTTTTCACCATTTCCATTTAGCCAAAATGATGTTTACATGTATTATGTCACATCCACTCCACTAATTTATACACCATCTTTTCAGTACATCCTTTCTAGTTCGCTGTATAGATTATGTTTTACTTGTATTTTACACAACAGGTAACATCAAAAGAAATGAGGAAAATAAAAATACAGCAGGCTACCAGTTTTGGAGGCCACCAAGAGGATACCCAATTTACCAGTTTATTGAAATCGAACATTAATTTTAAGGGGCTTTTACATCAACTAAGCACATTTTAGTAACCCCTTGGGCATATTGCTGACCATTTACTTCTTATATTCAACTAATAGCTTCATTCGTATTGAAAAATTACTGACCACACTTTAATATTTAAAGAGGGATTTGCATCACCCCAAGTATGACTTTTACATGGGGTAAGCAAAAGTCTCAATTGGTGACTACTCTTTGATTGGCATCAGAGTTGCAAAATTCAAAAGACGCAGAGCCACCCATACTATTACACAGCATGCACAGAGAGTGTTTTAATTACATATTAGGGTCTTGTATACTCGCCAGCATGTGAGCCTAGGCAATAAACTATGTTTGCACAAGGAGAAGCTGAAGACAGTTATGGGCGGGGCTAGAACTAGCTTAGTTGGGAGAATTGGAACTGTCTGGGATGAGACTATTCCCCCTTTAAATTCGAGCAATAGCTTCATTCTTATTGGTCGTAATTTGTGCAGATCAGTGAAAAGTGTAACCCATCGCATTGGCACGAGATAACGTACACTGCATGCTTTATAGTTACACACACCATATCTGTGTGTGGTACCGTGAGGTAGCCGAGCTCGCAAAAAAGGCTACTCGGCAGCCTGTGTCCCCAACAAACAATTTTATCGTGTTCCCGACCCTGCCTCTCCCCATCGACCAAGAATGTTTTGGTGTTAAAAATAATGTTAAAATATATGGACTTCGACACGAGGACCCTTTGTCAATCAGGGGAGATGAAAATCCACAAAAAGTCCTCAAATATACATTTTCCCAGGGCACCTGCGCCCATAAATTTTTGAATCATAGCATAATTAATTGGATATTCTGCATCTGATAAATTTTGTTCCAACTTCTACTTCAAGGGCCATACAGGATCACTGAAGCCATATAGCATATATGCTCGCCAGACCTTCCAAATAGCAATTGGCTAAGGATTTTGGGGTAGAGTTTTGGTGTGCGTCATTTTTGGCCTCAGTAAAATGCTATTAACGAAAACGACGCCTACCAAAACTCTATCGTACAGTCCTTTTTATTGCCGTTTGGGAAAGTCTATTTAGTACGGTTCCCTCCCCATGTCAGCATGTTGAGTATCAGTCTGCCGTTCCAATCCTGTGTCCAGACACAGTTAAGACGGAGGGTTTGCATCCTTTTTAAGGCACTTTCAATTGCATATCATGTAGGGCACTTAAAAGATTTATTTCATTATATCCATAATTTTAAATTCAAGCCCGTAGCCCCTAGACGATCCAAAAAAAAAATCCCATTGTTTTAATGTAGCCTATTTTAGCATACCTCGCCCCACCCCCAAAGATTCTCGCCCACCCTTCATTACCTTTTCTAGCTACAAGCCTGGATCCTTACCCAGTTGGAGCCTAGCACCAAATCGGCGGAAGCCAAGCACCATACCGGAGAACGGTGGTGGTACCCACCGACGAATGAATCGCCATCCCGATGCTTGATGCCACAACATAGCTGACGTCATATAAAATGATATTTAGTGCGAAGAATAAACAAAGGTTGAAGTTTCAGTTTTGCATCACGGCTGGCAACGAAAAGTTAATGAGTTCAACGTGAGGGGTGTATCTTCTCACTGTCATTTAGACAATGCATCGTTGATCCTAGTTGATATAGGTATTTAGATACGAACTTTGAGAAGAAAAACAAGATTACCGTCGAAAACGAACATTGCTTCAAAGAGTCTAAAAAACTTAGATTTCCTTCCTAACAACTCCCTGGTGCAACAACACCCTTATAGAAAATAGCCCATGGTTACTTACTTAAAAATCAATGAGCTTGTAAGATGATTTTACTAAAAAGTGATTTTACGGAATACGTTTTTCAAGTTTAACTTTTCTTCTTAAATTCGTAATTTCTAAAGCATGAAGTCCTGAAAATATTTAGCTGGAACGTTATAGGCCTAGAATGTGTCATTACTTTCAATCTAAAAAGGCATTTTAAACAAAAAATTGATCTATACGCTACCTACCTACCGATGGTGGCCTTCCAAGTAGCACAGTGAAGGGGGAGGGGGGGGGGGGGGATCCCAAAGACGTCTTCAGCTGTGGCATTGCAACCTGCCATGCCACAGCCAACAAACACTAGTAATAAGAATTTCTAAAATATAATCAGTTCAAAGCTTTGTCCAAGATAGCACCATTTTGAATCCTAACAGCAAAACAGGATCCCCTAACTCACACCCAGTCAAAAAAAAAAAACATAAAAACAAAAACAACTTGATCAAACAAAACAAAACAAACCAAAATATAGGCACTTAAAGCAGGAATTTGTTCAGTTTTTTTTTTTTTTTTTTGTCAAAAATAGCACCATTTTGCATCTTACACATCCAGGCGCGGATCCAGAAATTTTGAAGGGGGGGGGGGGGGCCAAGATGGAAAACCTCATGTGAACCGAAGGTGCACCACGAGCGCGAAGCGCGAGTCCCTACGCGTGGGGTCCAGGGGCCCGCGTTAGGGCCCCTGGCGGGGTCCAGGGGCGGAGCCCCGTGGGGGTCCAGGGGGCGAAGCCCCCGGAAGCTCTCGCAATATTGCATTTTAAGAGCACAGAAATCGGCTCCAGTTCTTATGTCAGTGAGATTTTATACCTTTTCATGTTGCGTGGAATTTGATGTATATGGCTCAGTATAAGTTACTATATGTACCTACAGAAGTTACGGAGAATCTAAGTTATCTTAAAACTTACACGCCAACATTATGAGCCCGTGTAGGGAACTTGAAATGATTTTTGCCATAATGAGTGTTTTATTTTCGTTATACGGTATTCGGGTATAGGACGTTAGACAAAACAATTGCGCGCGAAGCGCGCCGAAAATTTGAATTTACATTTAAAACCATTGCTATGACTAACGGTGTCAATTCCCTTTATGTGTGTCTATCAAATAGAAGGTGGGTTCGATACTAAGTTTTCAGTTTTCATAAGAAGAGGAGGGTGAAAAAATGAATATCAGTTGTTTTACATCCTTACAATGCTGACGTTTATCACGTTTATGTACGCGAATAATTAGCTTATGGTAGAACCCCACCGATGAGTAATGCGAATACGTTTGGGACCTTATTGATAGTAAAAGGAGTAATTCAAGGCTAACAATGCGCAGATCAAGCAAAAATCAAGAAATATTGAGAAGAATTTGCAAAAATCGTGAAAGATTTCAAATGATTTTTGATAAAAAGTGATAAAAATAAATCCATCACTCAATACAAACGTACCTCTCTCCGTGAGCGTAAACAATTGCGCGCGAAGGGCGCCGAAAATTTTCGGTATAGAGCCTCCCGGGAGCTCTGCATTAATTGTACACTGAAAAGGGGGACCAACAGGATTCTCACAACCTGACATCCATATGGGAGGAGATATGATATATCACCTTCTTTTTAGGTATAGCAAGAGGGATGGTGGACAGGCAAAATTCGTTTCAGAAAAGATTTTCGTCATTATTGAACGTCGCGGTAAAATGTTTGGAAAATAAGCAACGGCAATTACGTACTTTCAATCTTTCAAATCATGTGCTAGACAAGATTAGTCAAAGATCCCATAATGATGAGAGCCCTACAGAGAAGGAGATGTACTTTTTAGAAAAATGTTGCATTGGAATTTCTTGCGTCATAGCTTTGTCAATGGTATATAAAATCGGGTGTAAATCCTGTCGTATGCGCGCGAAGCGCGCCGAAATTTTGAATAAAGTATTAGTCCATGACAAAACCTGCATTTCAGAACCTGCATCGGACACTGTCACTTTCCCACCAACCTATGCTATTTAGAAACGAATCTTCTGACTGAGAATTCTGAAAAAGCACTTTTGCTCCTTTGTTTCCCCGTGAGTAGTTACCGAAAGCTATTGATAATAAGGACAACTCTGACACAAGGCTTGACGCTAGCGGAGCGGTGCGAAAATTTGGAATTTTTCGTTTTTTTTTTCGTGGCGAGGGGTGGGGGGGGGACCCGGTCCCCCAGCCCCCCCCCCCTGGATCCGCACCTGTACTCATCTTACATACACAAAAATTTATCAATGTGTAGGCGTATCACCCTCGGTGGCAAGTAGTTCTTGGGAGTGCTTGCCCCCCTCCAACATCGATTTCAAATTTTTTTGTTTTTTGAAAATTTTAAAATGATCCCCAAAGGCTTTGAGCTATAGATTTCTGTTGGGGTAGGGTGAGTTGTGTTTTCGACCGAGTGATGGATCTATTGTAATCATTTTCTATCACAAATGGTTCCCAAACTCAGACTTTCGCAAATCTTTCGCAAACTATCAAAATTTTTGCCCACCCCGCACTTCAAACCTTACCTTAATATTGTTTTTATTATCAATATCGTCCCATGATAGCAACTCCGTGAGAAGCATAACAGCAAAGCTGAAAGCTGTTTGTGTATTCTCAGGTAAAAGAATGGCTTTGTGATTGGGAAATAGGTTTCTTGGGGAATTAATAAGTGTCTCGATGCAGAGTATAAATGCAGGTTTTGTCATGAAAATCATATTAAGTAAAACATTTCTGGGCGCTTAGCGCGCATTCGTCACGGTTTGCACTCCATTTCATGGCCATTATTAAGTTAATAATACATGCAACTATTCTTATTATAACACTTTTCCGAAAAGCAGAAGTACATCTCCAACCCCTGTGGGGCCTCGCGTCGATATGAGATCTTTCAATCTAATTTCTAGGATGATGTGGAAGGTTGAAAGTACACATTTTTCGTTATACATTCCGTCCTCCATTTAGACCTCTAGATCCCCATCGGGCCACCCACTTTGCCTGAACTGTGTGACACAGAAGGGATCAGTCTGGATGCCAACTATCCTATTTACGCAATAAACTCTGTCGTGAACTGCCCCCACCCCTAGGAATTTCGCCCAGACTACGGCTCTGGTTTCACCCTCTCAGAAGCTTACATACGAGTCTTCGGCTGTGGCATGGGAGAACTTTTAAAACATAAGCAATACTAAGCTTTCGTGTCCAAGCAACATTTCAAAGGCAAAAACTATGCAAAGGGGGAGCGGCCGTATGGACAACACTCGTCCCTTAATTACGTGTCGCCCAGCCAACCCCTCCCCCCCCCCCAAATAGAAACTGAAAGAGCACTAAAATAGTGATAATTTTTAGACAACCAGACCAAAGCAGTATTGGAGGTCTCAAGGCAAATTGTTGAGGCCTTGACCTCGGACTCGGACTCTTACCTCTGGTCTCGGAGTTTTTAGCCGAGGTCAGCTGTTTAATGGAACGTAGTAATTGCCCAAAGGATAGTTTGCCAGTGTTTCTCACCAGGTCTTTCGTGGTATATGGAATCGCTATTTTTTCTGCCCAAAGTTATATAAATACGACCAGGCTTCCAAGGTGTAATCACCCGAAACCCCATCAAGGATATTAGGCGAGCCCCTGGACCCAACGACGCACCTAGAGCACCAGGGCGTATCCAGGTTTTTGGTGTGGGTGGTCAAAGTCGACTCATCATCCCCATTCTTGACCGCCGTCCTGGGGAGGCGTATAAGGGAAGGGTGTGCCCTCCCCTTCTGAAATTGTTTGCTGTCTCGAAGGGCTTTGGAGCAAACTGGTGCAATATTTTGCTTCTTTTTATACTACATCCCAGTGTTCTCCACAGGGGTTTGTAGAGGGGCGGAGGGGTGACACCAGGTTTTGAAAAACGGGGGGCAGACTCCCCGACGGGAAGGTCAGCTACCCGAAGTCCCGATTCCGTCGAGGGGTTGGTCATTTATGCGGGATTTGAAGAAAACCTATGTACTATATCATGTCATTTCGGAGCATATATTGCATAAAATTTGTATATACCAGAGGAATATAGACTTACCGTTTTGTCGGGAATCTAAACTGTGAAACTGCAAAGCGCGCAACAATTTTTGGGGTAAGACCTCACTGAAAAGAATCTGTACTTATTTAAACTTATATAGGTCAGTTATCCGGGTATAGTTGCTGTCGGACAGAACTCACAATAGGCTATACGTCCCTCCTGGGTCACTAGGCGTACCGCTCGACAGACATAAGAAAACATAAATAGGTTTACTGAAATGAGATGAAATTGTATATATTAAGCTACAAGTAACGGAACTGAGAAGGGGGGGGGGCAAAGCGCACCGAAAATTGTAGGTTTTATCTCAAAAATGACCCTTTTGAAATCTGAATAAGTAAACCGACCATGGGTAGCGACAGAATTTCCCCAAGGGGGCCGGGCCATGCCAGCGACCCCAAGTTCCGACAGCCCACTATTTCGATGGGGTGCATGGTGAGAAGGGGATTTGAAGGAGTCTAACTATCCAATGCCATTGAATGGCATATTTTGTATAATATCACTTAATACTTCAAGAGCCGAGTTGCGCATTGATATTGTTGTTTTGGATCTGAATCGTGAAATTGCAAAGCGCGCGAAAATTTTTGGTAGGCTTACAGAAAACCATATGTAATGAAAAAAAGGGGGAGAAAGAATTTTGTAGGGGTTATAAACTGTATCGGGGATAATAGACATTGTATCTAAACCCGATAAAATAGCAAAATTTTGCTCCGTGAGTCTTTCACCAATTGACCGCACAACATGCCACACATAACAGAACAGCAACTAGGCACTGCGATATGGGACGAATATTACGACCTTCACATAGACTGTATACTTTGCCTACATGTTACTTGATAAGGTGCACAGGACTTGAATGTGCTACCTAGCTATGTGGAATGGAACTATTGAAGAAAATGGTGTGACCCTTCAGCGCGCTACGCTCGCTGAAAATTTTGGGTTCTTATAAGAGAAATTGTCCTTTTGAAAGCAAAGAAAAGGTAAACCGTGGAGACTGCTTACTTTATCGTATCGACTAATACTCCCAGACGAAACTAAAAATTCCCCATGGTCCCCCTGTCCCCACCTGGTTCCACCCCTGTAGGGGAGGCCCCCTCCGAGTGAAAATGACATTGACAACCAATCCTTTTTCTGGATTTACATTTTTTTCAAAATTATGATTATGGTTCGAGAAAAGGTTAGGTTTCAATCCCGAAGGCATAATCTGTTGAAAAAGGGAAAAAAGATCCGGAACACGTACTGCTTCCAGATGCTATGACATCATTAATGTCCAAGTTTTTGATTAACGTTTCGGATGCGTCCTGCATAAAATAAAGACACTGTTCGTGCTGCTGCAGATTCCATCGTTACTCTCATCCCTGAGACGCATACTCGTGTTTTTTTAAAACTGCGTCGCGGTATAAGCAAACGCAGGCGCATTTATGGCCAATCGAAACCTCGAATTAACGATAATTACACACCTTCCCGAAAACTTTGTGTAAATTTTTCTGTTAATCTGTTTCGTATTACTTTTCAATATCATAAAAAGATTACACTTGTGAAGCCAATATTTTCCAATTACCCTCCCCTAGGTCCCTACTCCCCAGTCCATCTGACCAACTTCCCATCCTCCCTCCTCTCGCCATTTTTTTATTTATTTATTTATTTATTTGTTTATTTATTTTTTGCTCTCCTCCTTTTTTAAACATCGTCCTTTGCGTCTCCAGAATTTCTGTGGGGGTGCACTCTTCCCCCTGCCCCCCCCCCCGCCACTGTATAGCACCTCGCTATTGAATGCCGTTATTTCGCTCCTACATTTTCAAAGATTGCGCTGGTGGGTGCATGAAAATAACAAATTTTCTCTCACGTTCTAGCAGTCCCACCCATATAGCTCTAAGAAGTAAGTGTTTGTGTTTTATAATGCTACTTCCTCCATTCTAGTGCGTCGGAATTCCATTTTTTCATGCTACTGAACAGCAGCCGATGGGCCACATTCGGCCCACAAGGTGCGCCAGTCCAGCCCGCCAAGCACACTGAGATCGAAAAAAGTGTTGAAAAAGTGCACCATCAATAGGAATTATCAGTATTGTAAGCATTTTAGAAAGGGAAAAAAATTTGGAATTAAAAGGAAAAAAAAAAAAAAACTTCCCCACACCTATTCTAGCTAACTAGTCATCATACTATTGCGTCATTTAGGAGAGTCGAGCAGTTATTGTTTCAACGCCTCCAGTTCCATCTTGGTAAAATTTTTACTAGGCCTTGTTACTAAATAGAGGTGTGAAGGCTGAATTTTTGATTGTCGACCTCCGAATTTCCAACTTCAGGCCTGTGAGAGGGAAAAAAAAATCGATTCACTAGCAGAAAAATCAAAACCCTGACTGCCAAAATCATAAAACATCACAATCCTTTACTCGCAATTGTTCTCCTTTCATCCGTTTATTGGTCATATGGTGTTACTGTATTTACACCGAATATGGTAGTGCTTTTGCTTCCTTTCTTACTTTGAATAGGCGGAAAGGCAGGAATTGAGGTTTGTTAGGGAAACCGCTGTAGGAGTGAAAACTGTGGCTAGAGGTAGGGTGGCTGTCTTTTCACATGATCGATCATTTGATATTTCTATTAATACTTGTTGAAAGCTGTCAGCATTCTTTTATTGCTCTGCTCATTAAGTTTTGGATCGAAAAAGAAAATCACATCCGCCTGTTTTGTAAATGTTCCGGGAGCTCTCCAAACTCGGCACCTTTTATTGGTACTCTTTACATAGACCCTTTTTCAAATATCAATTACAAAGCATTATTCCCCACTCACCTACTCGCATGTTCACTGCGTAGTAAAATCAACGGGCCATTAGTCTGACATAAGTAATCCAATTGTAGTGAGGGGGTAGCTAGGCAGGCCAGTTGAAATAAACTACGAAATTTGAGGAGACGATATGCCCTTTGATAAAAACATGTAGAGGCCGAATGTTTTTTTTTTTTTCTCTTATTTGCCTTTTATTATTTGAAATGCGAATTGCTAATGATCATATTTCAGAAAGAAAAATACGTTATCAAGCTACAACCTACACAGCCTAATATCATGTCACTCAAAGCAATATAGGAGACATTTTAGCCATAACAATATTCATGTTACGCTATATGAGCCAACGAATAGTGACGCTCTGGTCAGATAAAATCACGCATCCACCACCTCCCCAGAAGACATAGATTTGCGCCAATTAATGTGATATGATCTTATTTGTTACCCGCTCTGTCAGTATGGATTGGGGCTATTACAAAATAATTGTCAAATCGCGATACTTGTGATGACCTATTAAGTGTCATTTAGAGATAGTTAGGTGTTCAGATTTTTGTCCACTACCAGGGAGCTTCCGGGGCAAGGCTTTTTTTATTCGAATCCATTCTGCTCTGCTCTGCTCTGAACCCGGGGCCTTCCGACGGGCCCCTAGACATCACACATTCAGGTGAAAAGCTTATCATTCCAAAATGATGCACCTAGGCAAAACCATGGGTATGCGTCTGGCTCTGGTTCGTGAGGTCTACCCGATTAAAAATGTGAGCCACCAGCAAAAATAATTAAGGATCCACATGTACTATTTCACAGTGGGACCTTAACGAATATCATATGCACAAGACAGCATATATTGCAAACACGTGGATACCGTTTGAGTTGTACAGAAAGTGCAGAAAACAAGGTAAATGCTTTGAGATGATGGATTAGTTGCATCAAAGTGAATCCCAAGTTCTGTAGGTCTGAAGCCAGGGTCCGGGACATTTAAAGCCGAGTCACGATTCCAGACTGTAAGAGATCGAGTCCGAGTCCGATCCTTGGCCTCAGAGTCCGAGTCACGAGTCCAAGCCCTTAAAATCGTGATTCGAGACGGGCCTCGAGTGCTACAGCAATGATGTGAGAACTTAGATGAAAATGCTGCGAAGGGCCTTTGAAGATCCTTTAGCCCATGTCTTGTTACGTCCAACATTAATTTAGAAAATAACCAACTTTGGGAGTCAGCCTGAGAGTTTTCTGTATGTCAGACATTCTATAAAACTGCGAATGCAAGTATTACATATACCAGGTTTTTTGGTACCTGGACGATAAGGAATGGGCTGCAACCACGCCCGGCCGAACGAAAAAAAAAAAGAGTGTCAGAAAGACTGCCTAAGCGGAGAGCCACCATCGGTTGGCGGGGAGCGGACAAGAAAATATTTGGTTTACAAACCCTCCAGATGGCAGGAAACAGCACTTCCCGAGTCATCTAAGCTGCCCCCAGTATTTGCCAAGTTAAGCTAGGTAGGTCGAACATACCTTTACCCCCCCCCCCCCCAATTTTTTCATTGTCGGGCCTGAACCCCAAGCTCCCTCCCCCGTTCCTCCGCTGTTGCAACCACGTAATTACGTTCAGTTTGAAGGTCCTTCATGTCTTGTAACGTCCAACATTTATTTCAAAAATACCAAACCCTGAGAGTTGTATGGTTCAGCCACCAACCTTAAGCACGTTCAATGGCGTAGCTAGAGGGTGGAGGCAAGAGGAGACCTCCCATCTCCAGCAAAGCTTCCAACGTTTCTGTCTGAGGTTTTTGCCATCTAACTTTCTTACAAGTAGGTTGCCGGTAGTCCGTAGTTATGAAGAATGCAGAATGGTCCTTGTATACACATTTCAGAAGACCAACGGCAGCCTTTATGAGATCCAAATAAGAAATGAAAAATTATACCACGTGGAGGTCGCAGAAATTGACATTTATAAGCAAGATTGGCTCAGTTGTTAGTAGTAACTTCCAGTGCAAGATTTATAAGATGAACTTAGTTACATTTCAATAACCGAAATCATATGTGTAAATTTTGATGTGTAAATAGTAATTAGTTTACCCACGGTAGTAAGAACGTTCATTAATATAGTTTATCATGAAAGGGAGTTGTGAACGATGCGACAAAAATATGTTTGGAGATGAATTTCATTACATTTTCGAGTCCCCTAATTTTAAAGAAAGGGTCCAGCTTTTGAAACCACATTTAGAAAACATTCCAATTCTATAAAAATAAAAAATGTTTTTCAATCTTCAAATAAAATTATTCTTATTAAACTCAGCAAATTCTGTGAAAAATCCTCAGTAAAAACCTTTGTGACGCAACTAGGCTGGCTATTTCAAGATTGGTTTTGGTGTTCATTTTACTTTTTGACTTGCTAAGTCTCTATCAGTCCTGACACGTTTCCCGTAAATTACCAAGGCTTGAGTCAAGTCCACCCAATCCGAGCCCGAGTCCGAGTCCTGATGTCCCAGTCCTAAGGCCCGAGTCCGAGTCCCTAATCCCTGTGAAAATTGAACTTGTTTTGAGCGCAAGAGGACGAGAGCTACAATGAAATGGTATTATTCTAGCCTTTATTCCTTCCCCTCATATTAAAGATGGCCATAGATCGAAACAAGTGAACTTAACAAAACAAAAGATAACTGAATTTCCTGTTGAAGCTCTTAAAGCTCACCAGTGCATCAAATTTGTATACAGTGAAAAATACGCCATGAAAATCATGCTGTTGTATATACATGTTGAACAAGCAGGTACCATATTCGGCACTACTGTTGTGTATTATTAGCCCGCCTGAGTCGGGAAGCTGTCCGAGGGAGATCCGACGGGCTACCTCTGTCCCAGACTCCCACCTCTCCAACGCTTCGTGTCTTCATCGGTCACAGTATGCAGTATGCCCGGCAAGCCGGTAGCCGTGAGGGAGGCCGGATTCAGGTGCACCCCCAGACAAAATTTGCGCCTCCTAGAAAATTCACAGCTACCCTTGCCTGAATGCATTTTACTATGTCTCGTCTCCTTAAGAAAATATTTCGCCCCCTGGAAGCTATTTCATCCCCTTTATGAGTTCCTTGTCTGGTTACGGGACTGGTGCTCAGGGCCAGATTATTCAATACAGACCTATGAAAATTCCCTCACGAAGATTTACTTTCCTTATTGCTGGGTGTGGTGGTATACCAAATACCAAGCATGGGCGTAAATCCCGGGGGATGGGGGATATATCCCCCCAACATTTGACAAGGGGGGATGGCCACTGTAATCATCCCCCCCCCCCCCAATGTTCAGTCTACAGATTGTTGTATGATGGAAAGTATATTTTATTCTTCATTTTTGTTAGAAATTTTTTTCAATCTTGCTTCACTTTCTATCACAGATGTTTCTCAACCTATCAGAATTTGAGCAAATCGTTGGCAATCTATCAAAAATTTTCGCGCGCTCCGCGCCCTTCCATCCTTACGTCAGTGTCACTCATATCATCAATATCTTCCGATAGCACCTTTCGGAGAAGCACAGCAGCAAAAAGTTGAAAGTTAACGAATAAATAGGTAAAAGACTGGCTTATGGCAGTGGCATGTAGGTTTGTTGGGCAATTGAAGGTGTCTCGATGTAGAGTCTGAATGCAGGTTGTATAATAGAAATATTCGTCACTGTTTACACTCCATGTCATGACCATTATTAATTAAGGTAATAATACACGAAACTGTTCTGATCACAACACTTTCCGAAGAACAAAGATACATCTCCAAACATCTGTGGGGACCTCGCATCAATATGGGATCTTTCAATCTAATATGTAGCATGATGTAGAAGGTTGAAAGTACGTATCTGCCGTTATACATTTTTCAAAAAGTTTTACCAGAGCTTCGCCTGTTCGCGCTGAGCCATTATCGGTATAGATGGTGATTGTTAATACACTTATGACGAAAACAGCACTGTGTAACGCTCTTGTTAGTCCTTCACCCTTTTGCCTACACCTATCAGGGAGGTCTGATATCACCTCCCTGCACCTACACTCTCCCTCCCTCTCATTTTCCATTGCTGGCAGCTGTTCGTCCGGATTTTAGTTCCAAAGTAGTAAAAATACGATAGTTGTAAAGTGTTTGGCGTCGTACTCTATATTATTATTTGGATGCCAAAAATTAGCATTCACTAAATTATGGAAGTTTTCCGGCCATATATGATCAGTTCCAAAAACATCCCAAAGATAGCACCATTTTGCATCTAAAAGACCATAAATTAATAAAAAGAAAATCTTAAAGGGGAGGGGGAACCCCTTCCCCAGGACGACACCTTTATGTAGTGACAAAGAAAGATCAAAACTGCTGCATGCAAATGCAGGAACGCATGAAAAATAAAGGTGTAATATACGCAGACTAATTGGGAGGAACTGAGGTATTATTGCGACATCATCTATGGTGCCCCCAATCACAAAAAACCTGGCGACGCCACTGATCTCAAGCCAACTTGCAGGTCCTGTAATGATCTCCGAATTCAAAATCCAGTTGTCTGGGATGACCCTATATATGTTGATCCTTACCTTTTTAAGCTTAACAGAACATTGTTGCTCTTGTACAATTTCAATCCAGTGCAGCTTATCAACGAGTTTTGTGCTCAAAATAGCATTTCCTAAATGTATGAATATATACCAATAGCCTACCAAAGAACATTACCACTGAAATTAACCCCTTAAAACAGTCTTCCTGGCACTTCTGAGACATTAAAACCCAGGAGCCCCCGGGGGCTTCGCCCCCTGGACCCCCACCGGGCTTTGCCCCTGGACCCCATCAGGAGCCCTAAGGTGGGCCCCTGGACCCCACCCGTCATGGGCTCGCGCTTCGTGCTCGCCGTGCAAGCTTCGTGTGCACATTGTCCACATTTTTGATAGTGCCCCCCATCCCCCCAGAGTTGAAAAGAAATCTACGCCCCTGATATCAAGCGTGTGCACTAAACATTACACAAACATCCGACATATGCACTTGTCGTATATGTTTTTCTACACCCTGGTGCTCGCAATAGCCGATCGAGAATCTGATTCATTTACTAATATGAATGTAATTACACCGGGAGCAGAAACTATGAATATTATACTATGAATATTATACCATGGTAGGTTCACATTGTCTCCTATTGGCCGGTACAAAAAACAGCACAACATTTCTAGGTAGGTAGTCTAGGCCTATTACCAACTTCGGCACATGCGCATATGATCCTCGGAATTGCTAGGGAACGGGCAATACATGTTGAAAGCTTCCGTAACATGAGGCGCCAGGGTGAGCGCCAAGGGGGGCATGACCCCCTCGGGTATAACTGGCCTCGTCGGGGATTTTTTTTTTTTTTTTCATTTCATCGGGAAGATTTTTGGCATCTTTCGACTTCTGGGAGTTTATTTGTTTTCGTTTTAGACGTTCTTTCATTCAAAGTGCGTCGTACACGAAAGTCTCCCGTACAATTGCGTACCCCAACTATATGTAGACCACACGATAAAGGGCTACATTCGGTAATTTTACCATCACTTACGTGAGACTGATTTCATTCTAGGGCTAACGCTTGGGAAATTTGTGGGGCAAAGGTTTGCAGGATAGCTTGACTATGTTGTCTCCGATAAGGTCCCGGTCAGCCGCCCATACTGTCCATCCATTCTTGCTCTCAATAAGTACAGCTTTAATTGTCTCATCTTCACACTTTTCCGCGCGCCATATTTTCTAGATAAACACTAAAATAGCACAAATATTGTAGAATTGTTTTTATTAAGTGAACTATGCCATATCATAGAAGGTTATTGTATAACACAACTTCTTATTCCGCCCTCATTGCTCTTCTCCCTCATAAACGGCACCCAGGACCACCTCGGTCCTGCTTGTGTGAGCTTCTGCTCCCCCGTCTTGGAGCTTACCCCCCCCCCCCCGCGTCGAAAAATCCTACAGCACCACCTCTGTTACTTGAATCAGTTCCTGCGACCCAAGGAAGTCTTATTCCGACCCTGAATGTGCCCCTACCCCATTTTGTAGAACCCTTGATACTTTCCTGGATCACACCTTGTGCTATTTATGGCAGACATCTAGTTCATATTTGTACATAAAATCTAATTGATATACTTCCATTACTTCCATGCAAGTCACTGAGCGTCCAGTGATGTAATAATTTTTATTTCACCAACGACTATTATGGGAATGGAGTAAAACCCCAGCCCTACTACAGATATAGCAGATGAATCCCTTCTATGTTAACCTCTATATTCATTGTAAGTCTCATAGAAATGTCAAGAAAGATACAAGAGACAGATTATTTATTGTATGACTTTGTCGGTGCAAAACTCACTTCAAATAAATGGAACTCTAATTCCAATTATAAAAACTTCCTGTTCTCACTATAAGGGCTAGGCTATTATAAAGATGAGTATGTTGTATCACAGGAATCCTACACAGTAGAAATGAGGACTGAAAAACCTCAGGCTGGAAACTTGTGGAATTTGGGGGTTGGTAGTACTTGACTGTAAGGTGCGTTCGACCTGAAAATATCAAGTTGCCATACTCTAGAAAATGGAAATCATTACACTTACTATATTGAATATAATGTTGATGCATGTGCCTGCAGTGTGTAATTTTTTTATCACTGTAAATATGAAACAAGAATTGAGAAAATTGACTGAAGACACTAGTCTTAGCAGCAGGGGCGGTATTTGGTGCGTGAAAGTGCGGGGGCACTAACCCCGCTTGTCCCCGCCGGCTATGCAATATAGGTGGTAATCCCGCCTATGCTTAGCAGGGTTACCTGACTCCACTGTAGGCTTGTCGCTCTTCGTCAGGAGTCAAGTATAGCTCTTCCACTTCCTTTGAAATGATGACTCACGCAAAATACTAACAAAATGTACACAAACTTGCGTTAAAGGTAAAGACCAAAAGCACGGCTCCTCACGACAGAAAGTACGCCGACTATGCAACCAGCTGGAGACATGGAGCATAATAAAGGATATAGCCACCAGTATATCCTGCTGTATGGCTGGATATCAAAATGCACAGTTAGCCACGGTGAATGGACACGACAGCATCATACATACACTGACGTTTTCAAAAGCCACCTAGGAGTGAAATTTTAATTATGGGTTTTTATATATTGTTGGTGGTTAGTTTTTCTGGGGGCTGAACCGTTTTTCCCAAAGAGGTTTGTCAGTATTTATCATGAGAAGTCTCTCTAACAGAACTCGCTGATCTAGACCTAACTGTTCATCCGTGAGAGCTAACGTGGTATTAATTACCACAGAGACCTCGCCAAGCTCACTCCTTGTGAACTCCCTTGCTGCTGTTGTTGTTTTGGGAGCCTAAAAGGCGATGAAATCGAAAGCTAATTTTGCCATCATATTTCTGCATCAAATTCGTTTAATCTTATACTTTTGTGAAGGTACATTGTCTGTCTAGAACTTTGGTTTTAAAATCTAAGGCATTGTTTCTTATGCCAAAAATATTATACCTTAGAAAAGTTTCTTCCTTCTTATGACTCATTTGCGGTTGTAACAGAAAAGTGTAATATCAGATCCCAGAATGAGGCCCATTAGTCCCGAAAAGGGTACGTAAAGCGATCAGTGATTTCTGTTAGATCAACTTGGCATGTCCAAATTTGGCCAGAGAAAAGGGGTTTGCTTTTAGTTCTTTCAGGGGTACCCCTGATCTCTGAGACCATTGTTGTACCCCTCTTGTATTGCTGGAAAAGTGCTGCACTACCTGTCAAATTTTGATTATGTGAGATGTGGAGGGGGACATCTGTGAGACCATGAGATTGTTTTTATTTTTTCTGGGGGCTGAACCGTTTTCCCAGAGAGATTTGTCAGTATTTATCCAAATTTGGCCAGAGAAAGGTGTTTGCCTTTAGTTCTTCTAGGGGTATCCCTGATCCCTGAGACTATTGTTGCGACCCCTAGTTTTGCTGGAGAAGTGTGTCGGAAATTCTTACCAGTGGTGGCGCATGTTGGGGAACGGGGGCTATTGTCCAGTCGGGGAGAGTTACCTACCCCCGAAAGCGACCAGCTCTTGGCCTCGATGCTTTACTTGTTTTCGCTCTCAACAGGATAGTGCTATTTAGTAGTTACCCAAACTTTAGGCGGTGCGCTTCTCCGGCTCCCTGCACAGGGTTGTCACTAATATAGCCCCTTCCCTCGATCCCTTCAGTGTAGTCCATTTAGTTCCCTAAAGCTAATAGCACAAGTTCTTTCTCCCTTAAAAATTTAGTAATCTAAAGCTAGTAGACTACACAGTTTTATCATGTAAACTTCTGAGGTGACGTCCCTCTCATAAGATATTGCTGTTCTCACTCTTTATCTTTCTTGCACGGTGGATATTTACAATGGACAATTCATTAATTTTTTTTTTTTTGGGGGGGGGGGGGTTGCTTCTAGACTGTGGGACTTCCAGGGTAACGGGCTCTACTTTCGGCAAAATATTCTCACCTTGAAACACTCTTGTCGGTGTCTCGTGGGCGCTGTTTGGCTGGAAAAGAGTGCTAATCACACAAACACACATCAATGCGTGTGCAGTTTCACCAAATTTCTGTGATTATTACCGTATCTGCATATGACCCGTCTTTATTTCAGTCAGGCAGTGTCAGAACTGAAATTAGCTATTAATTTTTCGTTTCTTTCTTTCTTTCAAAATGCCATCACACATTTTTTCACCGGTATGGCAAGCATAAGCTCGGCATGAAGATACTTTTCAAAGGCCTCGATTTTTTATCTGAATACCATTAAACAATACACTAAAAGGATCAGCATTCCTCACCAACCTAGGTCTGTCAAACAAAATAGTTTCAGTCTTTCCAGGATGTATGGGTAGACTATTGTCTGCAAAACAATTACACAGTGACCATAGTTCTCTACTTGGAATATTTTGAATGGTTTTAGAATCTCAGAGCTGTGTCATCAGCATAAAGAAGTACTTTTTTACTGGAAACAATGGTGCAAAAAGGCCTATCATTAGCATACATCGAAAACAATAACGGACCAACTGAAGAATCGACACTTTAGGGACACCACCATCGATTGGCGTGAAAGACCGTACATATGTTATCATTTATTTCAGTGACTGGACATGTCATCATTTTCATCAACCAACTGCTGTTGAACAATACGTTGAAGGAAATAAAAGAACATTTTGTAAGTCAACTCAATAGTAGTGATAACATCTTTATTCTGAATGGCTGACAGACATACTCGTACTTGTTTAACACACATAGCCTACAGACATATACGTAACGAGCTAAACCAGGGAGTTGCCAAACACTACCTGCAATGGTAACAGTTTCGAAAACACATTTGATACAGAGGATACGGGAGCTGGAACACAACAGATCAGGGAGCTGTAAAACAACAGAGTGAATTCTGTCACATGACTCTGACAATTACGCAAACATAGAGCAGGGAAGTGAAATCCACGAAGGTGCATATGCATGACTCTATCGCGAACAAGTTAAATCATAACAATCTTCTTTGTACTGGAGAGTTGTGTACTGTACTCTGTTTACATTTTGGTATCTCTGTTAGAAGTGGAAGGCGTTGGTCAAATTATTGGGGGTAGTATGCGCTCTTTTGGGCTTCCTGGGGAGACGGATCTTTCCCTTTAAATTAAGCTGTTTTCCCGGCCATATCTACAAAGTTGTGACACTGTCTAGAACGTAAATAGTAATGAATTCTTGATTGCAGTGATACCTCGAAAATAAGGCCGACCTGGAGGTTACGTAAGGTAATTCAGCTAGCTTACTCATGTCTATTCCGCTTCCCTAGAAAGGCGTATCCGAAAGTTATGTAACACTGAGGCAGTGGCGCGCATCTTACAAACGCTAGTGCGCCTTAGCTCCTCTTCGGCCTCTTTTATGCGCTAATTAACGCGCTATCATGCGTAAACAGGCTATATCTGCTCTTAGTGTAAACTAGGTATGGAAAGATACATGTGTACATTATACAAAGCACCAAGCGTGGACCGCGTTGAAGAGTTCGTCCAAATTGCGCGGGTGCTTATGCGCTCTGGAGACGATATTTTTAGGGTAAAAAATATAATATACCTTATCAGAGAAATCACAAGCTTTCTCTAAAGCTTAAGATTTCTCTAGACCTTATGCATGTGGCGTCACAAAACAAAACGCACGCCCTCGTTAAAGTAAGTGTGTAACATTACAATTTAAACTAGAGTTGCCCCAAGTCTCTCGTGATGTTTTCTTCGCCGTGGAGTTGCCACGAGCACTGGATTTCATTTTACACCGAGCCCATCACTCGTTTTCCCAGTACTGTAGCAGGGAATTGTAGTATTACGCCACAACCACACTCACACAGTACAGAGATTCGCTTGTCCACTGATCGCTTCGCCACGAGAGACTTGTAGCTTTTGACAGTAATGACGTCATCTGTGCGACTGAAAATATTTAAATATGAATATTCATATTATTGTGGTAAGTCAATGAAAAGTTCACAATTAGTAAACAGACGGTCCATTTGATGAAGGTGAATGATCTCAACATGTAAATATTAATACCATAGTTAAAGTTCGAAACAAACCTTTACGACTTTGTAGTATTACATATTCGGTACAAAAAATACTAGCTTTAAAACAAAGAATCTGTCTGTACTATTCATGTGCAAAGAATGAGGGGTGTGATAGTCAATACTCTCGGGATTGAAAATAACTCGTCGTCTAGGACGGATCTACATACATACAGGTGCATAACGCTAGGCCATGTACGTATTGGAATCCTTATTGGGCCTGTATCCGAAACAGCTGAAATGGAGGACAATATTACTCCTGTTAAACTTTACAGGCGGTAAAGAAGAAAGGGGCGAATTACAGTTTCGCAAATGCCTTATTTGTTTGGAAGACTTACTTCTTGCGAAGAAATATTATACCTTGAATTCATGTAGAACATCATCTGGTGTCCAAATTGTAAAACAAGTTTCCCATGTATTGCAAACCTCCGAAGAAGACGTCTGGTCTGTTGCTCGTCATATTTGTATGAATTTTAAAACAATTATAGACAAAGTTGAAAGAGCTAGAAAAGAGTCTCCAGTCGTCTTTTCAGCAATCCAGATCAAGTAAACTTATTGCAGTTTCAAAACGAACATTGGCAACTAGCCCTGCGACAGGAGGGGCTATACTAGAAACAAATGATGTGTTGGCATTGATTGAACATGTACATAAGGAAAAATTTCAAGGAGCAACCACCACGAGTTCATTAACATTATGCTAATTTTCAAATATTTATTATTGTTGATGTGGCGAAAAGGGGGATGAGCCCGGGAAAGCCCCCCCCCCCCCTTGGATCCGAGCCTGATCTTTAGTAATCATGTAGCCTTTCATTCTTCAAGTGGTCTGCTTTTTTCATGTCAGTTATGAGTGAAAATTCATAATGGGATGGGATAGGTAGTAGGGAATTAGATTTGGCAAAGATCTCCATGTAACTTCGCCTATATGCCTTCCTCACTGTTGAAAGCACATTAACTGGTGTATATTCTGAAATCTTTCAGAATTTTTAAGCAAATCAATTACTTAGAGTTACTTAGAGTGGAGTGTTCTTTCATTTGGTTTCATCATACCCACAAACTTTTTTAATTGCACAGCAGCATTATTTTTTAGAACATGATGTCAGTCTACTGGGGAACTGAGTTATGAATACTCAGTATTTTGACCTGGCCATTGCTCTTCCAGATTCTCTCTATATATCAAGTACCTATCTCAGACAGAAAATTCTTTATTGCCTGTACATCACTGCGGTTAGAAAAATTGTTTCCTGTCTTTGCACTCCTTAATGGGCAGGTGCTATCCATTCATCCAGTTCAAGTAGTATCTCTAATGTTGTAGATATAAGTAAACAATTTTCCTGTCATAATTGAGACTACCTGGAATGAGGAGGGGAGAGGAGAATATGAGCCAAAAGAATTCGTTACTTTGAAGTTCCTTCAGAATAGTCAGTAATGGGTACCAGCTAATTAGCAATGGCGATTTAAGAATCATTATTTATAGAAAGGAGATTAGACCTCTTTCCCCAAGTACTATAACTATAGCTCCACTAAGTCCAAGACATGCTGATATAGACAAAACAGCAGCCTTGACTACATGGTATGTTGCGTGGACTTAAAAATTAATGTGTGCTCAGTATTATTGCAAAATTAGTGCCACAGTGCTCATTCTGCCACATGATCTGGGCTAATAGTCATTTTTGATGAAAAGGTAAATTTTCATTCCGATTTTTTTTTTTTTTTTTGTTATTGAAATATTTCAAACTAATACTTCAAATTCATAGGATACTGTTGACATGAAAGATTCACTCATGGGTATAGCATAAATATTGTTGTCATTTAAATAGTGTTGTCATTTGTTTTATACACAGTGTATCATGCTCCAATGTGTATAATGATAAAAAGAGTATGATGATTTAAAAGTAATTCGTTTTCTGTTTCACCATTGCTCTATATTTTAAACTTCTTCCCATTCCCATTTGTTGATGGGATTGATCATCATGTCTCCAGATTTAATTATTAAAAGCCCAGTTCATTGTAATTGAAGTACAGTGTGCAGCTCATATAAGGCCATTATGCCGGTTGGCCGCTGTGGAAGTGCACTATGGTAAATATGGCTAGCTATGGTATACACACTTCTTAACTTAAATAATTAGAACACAGCCTATATAATCCAATTACTTCAGTTAAGAAAGTCTGTTATCTCTCAGGCAGCAAGCTGAGTATGGGTGGGGATGGAAATCAATCAGATTTCATAGTGGCTAATCATTTTGCATACCGCGGCTGTTGTATATATTTACTAGTTAGTTTTCCTACTTTATGATTTCAGACTTCCAAGTGACTTAATAGAAGACAGCCAGCAGCACCAAACTTCTGTAGTCTTTTCTGTACTTTGTCCTCATTGGCTGGCTTACAGTTCCATACCCACTATAAAGCACCCTGTGCTATGCCCTCCCTAGGTCCTTTCATGAGGACAGAGTAAAAGTGACACATACAGTAAGAAAGAAATAAAGATAGGTTTTAAGTTTTTATTTATTAATTAAGTTTTTTTGTATTAATTGTTGGATCTGATTTTCTTTTTTAACATTGATATTGGATTCCACATTCTATGAATGAACTGTAAAAATATAACCCTTAAATAAAGGGCCATTTTCATACAGTAGCTACAGTAAGTGTCACATACTGTAGGCCTACCCATCTGTTTGGGAAATTCAATTAAAACTTTTAATGTTTAGCAGCTTTCCTCTCTTTTTTGTGTTCCCAGATGTGTATCTTTCCCTCTATAAATAAACAATTTTTTTTCTAGACCCACACTGTGTGATTTCTCGAAATCTATGTAAACTTTTATTGGTAAAATTGTAGAGAGAGTTACATTCAAAAGATATAAAAAATCTTTTTCAAGAGGTTCTGGAGTTTGAAAAACCTTAATAAATACACTTTACACGTTGCAATAAGTGAATCAGTCTGGGTTAGGACAATGCATGGGCATTGTTTATAGATCCTTGACCAATAGATTGATGCTGAATCCATTTCTTGGTGGGGACTGCATATGATCTATAGTGAAACAAGTGTCAGACTACACAAATTTAAAATTGGCTAATTAACCCTGGATCACATGCGAAATAAGTGTCGGGGAATGTGAGGATTTACAGAAGGCCTACAGCAAAGCTCCAACGTTAAATTAGTATGTACAAAGAAAAATCAACTGATTTGGCAGAAAATGTGGAAAACAGCAAAGTGATTCAATAAGCTCCTTTGAACGGAAAACTGTAAGCAGTCACCTCAAACTTTATCTGCAATACCAGCCAAATGTTGCAAATATCCCTTGTCTTCGTCACAAATATCTTCCATGATGTTTCATACCATAAGCATTGTATACAAGATAAATTCCGACTGAATTTTAACCTATGATTTCCTCAAGATACTGTAGGTTGACCTCACACTGCAGAACATACAGGCTTAAGATTGTACATTATTAATCTAATGCATGATTTCAAGTCTCTTTCAGCACACAGAGAATATAGTAATTACAGCATATATAGCATTGTATCTCAGGCTTACACCACAGTACAAAAGAATGCATCAATTAAAGTTGTACTTACTGTGTCTTTACTTTTTTTTTTACTCAGATGTGAACATTACTGTAGAAGAGCATCTATCGAGAAGATATTATCTGTAAAGTCCAGCCATGACTGACCTTACTGTAATTCACAAGCAATTTATTTAGTAAAAGGCAATGAATTTGGTAGTAGAATATCATACGGAAACATCTTTCCCAATGTCTTGCATTAAAAGAGATCACTTGTATCTCACAATAAATACAAATGATTCTACAATAAACAAACAGAGAAATGGCAAGCGTTGAACTTTAAATTCAACACCACTATAAATTCATCAAATTAGTCTGAGTCTGAAGAATCAGATAACAAATTAATCTCCCTAACATTAGACAGGCTGCTAGTTACAGAATAAGCTCATTCGCCTTCTGTTGGCACCGAGATATCATAGCTGCCTATAGAGACTGTTGCACTGTTGGTTATTTCTATTACTTTGGATGCATCTTGCAGGTTCAGCAAAACAAACCGTGCCTGAAAATAACCAACCCCAGTGATCGTGTTAACTTCCCAAAAAATATCTTTTATTAAGCTTTTTGAAAAACCAGATGCTATATCATTACCTGACAAGAGTCTTTTCCCAGAAAAATTAATCTAAAGTAGACTAGCCCTTAACTGTTCCAGTTTTGACCTCAACATTTCCTTCTGTTCTTCATCCACTGATCTCACTCTTGGAAATGCACTTTGGCCACTACTAGCAGATGAGAAAAGTGTTTGTTCTATACGACTTTTACCACCTACAGGGTCTTTACAAGCTCCATCTCCACACTTACATCTACAAGCACAAATATCACAACACAAGTGAAGTGCTCTACAAGAAGTATTGTTTGCCTTGCAGCCAAATGGCTCTAAAAGCAATTCCCATCTACATACTTCTTCATTGTTGACATAATATTTCATACTATCTGATGTTTTATACCATCCAGAACTTCCAGAGTAGTTGATCATGATGGCATAGCTCTGTGACCCACCACGTCTACCTCTATCACTTTCTTGACAATAGTCATTAATATCAGATGAAGGACCAAAGTGGACAATTGTATTTACCCCTTTAACATCGACTCCCATAAAAATGCTATAGTGGTACATTAAATAACAGTTGTATTTCGCCATTAGCAACAGAGAAAGATCTTGCAACCCTGTCTTTGATCGATTGTTTGGTGGTGCTGTGGAACATAGCAATGACATGTCGCATTTTGAACATTGTTGGGAGAACAATGCATAGAGCTCTCTGCAGTGTCTGTTGGACCTTCAAAATATGATGACCCTCTCCATGTCCATTCCTTCTTTCTTGTTCTGTAATGAGAGGATCAAAATTACATTGAGGTTCTGGTGTTTATTGATTTTCATAAGAGGGTATCTGATATTTTGCTGCTGTGGTGATTTTATTACCGAATCAGGATTTTTCAGGTTGTTCTTTTCTGCAATAGCCATCCTCACAGTCATTGAAGCTGTGGCTGACAATGCTACAATAGGGGTACTTTGGGCAAAGTGTGAAGTTACATCTCCAAGCCGGCCATACAAAGATCTGAAGGCTTGGCTCTGTTCTGAGCCAAGTCCCATACGGAAAGTGATACAACGTTACAACAGAAATCATTAAATACATCTAAATGTATAAAAAAGGTGTTGTTACAAAATAGACAATGATCAAACGTGGTATCAATTTACCGGTTACAACAGTATTATAGCTGCAGGGAAATTTTCTCGCTTTCAATTTCCTGTGAACTTTAACCTGCTATGGTAAATTTTAAAATGACATGTGTACTGTAAAATAAAAATGTACCCTTTCTGTTGAGGAAAGGGTTTGGTCTTGGTTGGGTAGTACTATTTATGAAGATAGAAAATTGATAGAACATGGACAAAGAACATAAGCTATGATGTATGGTAATTTGTACTAAAGTTACTGTGCAAATTTCTAAAATTCCCAAGTACACCCTTTATCCTCCAGTTGATTAATAAATGACTTTTTTAATCATGTAACATTTGACATTTTTAAACAAATTTTTTGCATTCAAGACAGAACAAATTTTTATGATATTCAGTACAGGTATTTTATGCTCTGAAATACCTTGCGATGGAAAAACTAAAAGATTTGTAAAGATTTTCTGATCTTTCAATGTAACATTGAGTGGACTGATGATTCACTTTCAAGTTTTCTTACAGTGAGTTATAGTGTAGTGTGTGATGGCATGTATTACTAAATATTTCAAATCATTTACAGTATTATGCTGCATTAATAATATTCATAACTTTTGGTACTCCGTGAAGCCACTCAAAGTGGAATCAGCCTTATTTTAAAAATATCCCTGCTCAAGTATAAGATATAATTGACCTAATAAAGTGAATAATTGATAACCATAGTGCTTCTCCATTTACACTAATTAACAAGCTAGTCTAGTGTTGTTTATAGAAAATTGGGCAGACATAGCTCGTTTGTCTGTTCCCACTTTGACTCAAGGCCATAACTGTACCTTAGCAAGCCTGATATGTTTCAAATGAACATAAAAAGTTGCTCTTGCAATATACACTAGTTAGATGCAGTAAAATCAAAGGTGCACAGGCCTGCAGTACAGTAGTAATTATGCTGCAGCCAAAGGTACTTGCAACAGCTAGCTCAAGCTATTAATTGCTGGCACATACTATCTTTAGTGTTTCAGACATGGAAAAATACTATAGCCTAACTTACCATTCTGCTACACAGTGGCTCTCATCTATGAAAAGCCCAGGATCCTGTAGGCAATCCAACAAAAGCATCTCTTTGCTGCATAAAACTATTCAATGTATTCTTTTGTTCATCGTGGGTTTTGTCTGGAGATATTCCCAGTCTCGAAGAGGCAAAATGTATGGACTCCAAAGTTATTTCCATTAATTATCTCATCAATGCTCGCAGTATACACTTCGTTCGCAGCTCCTGACCAAGCGATATGAATATTTATACAATGAATATCTACCGTATATTTTACAGAACTTCAGTTGATTGGACGGTGGAGGATAATTATCTTCTCAACTATTCATCCAAAATTTCGGATAGTGAAAAGAGAAACAAGTTAGAAATGATGACGTCATTATGTCAAAGTCTACAAGTCTCTCGTGGGCGAACAGATTCTCTGAGTGTGTGTTCCTGTGGGAACAGCTGCTGCATGCAGAGAGCGCGGTGTGGGAAAGTCGCCAGGCATCGGTACGGCAGCGGTACAGTACGGGACTACGGGTATGGGTGACAACTTCGCTGGGGTAAAATGTACAAATATCACGAGAGACTTGGGGCAAGTCTAACTTTAAACTAACGCCAGTGCAGACACCCGGTTTGTGTACCGATAGGATACGCTCGTAGGTCTATTACGCAAGGATGCGAAGTCTACGTGGTGCACACAGCGTGCTGTTTTGTATGTCCTCTACAATGACGTCACGTGACGTCAGACTATAAGGTCTATTGCCCTTATTTTCCCTGGGAAAAATCACGGGGGAGGCTCAGTTCGTCAGATAGGGTTTTACGCCTCACCTTATAACCTGTTGGTTCAATCTAGCGGCTCCCACGGTCTATTTTCCAGCAGTGGGGCACTGGACTGTTTTCCCTTACTCCTTTGCTTATGGTGAGCATCACGCACAGCGGTAGTAGGTTCAATTGTTAGAGTCTTTGGTTTGACTCGGCCTGGTTGGAAACGAACCCGGGGCTTTCGCGTGAGAGGCAGATGCTTTACCACTAGACCAAACACTCAGTCAAGAGGGAGGGGGTGCGTTATACCTTCCACCATAGTCTATGGGCAAGGGCGGGCTTCTACCCACCCTTTGGCTGTTTTTCTACATGTCCCCTTTTTGTTGTTGTGCAGAAAGGACGCGTTTAGCCCGCTATATACAGAAAATCTGTGCACATAATATAAATGGACAGTTAGTACTAGAAAGAAGTGCGCCTACACTGTATACTGTTAATTAACCTTGCTATTGCAAATGTTAAGTTGTCATCGCGTACTGAATCATCATTCACAGTGCGACCGTGGTACGTCACTCTACCTGCTCTGCGAATAATGCAGGGCCACTCCTTAAGGTAAAGAAAAGTGAGTAAAAGCTTGCAATTATAGGATACAGTAATGTCCCCACTCATTTTATATCACAGCATAGGGCTGGTTTTACCCAATAATCGAAGCAACATGTACCTAATCTACGGTGCCTTGATATTTGTCTTCTAGGAGGTCGCCGAAAATTTCCATAAACGACGATCTTTTGGCTTACCTTTCACATTCTGCCTCTGACTGAATTAAAACAGAATTCATCACCTGATTTCTACCTAGCAAATACTTTTTATCTGCTGCACGAATCTTCATTCTCTAATCACTAATGCAGTATGTGTAGGAAATTTCGTGAGTTTGGCATTAATTAAAATTTTGTACTTACTGTTGTTACTGAGACATGCTATGTGGGTAACGATGTTTTGTAACTTGTCGTGGGGTAAACTATATCAAAAATGGTAGTTGTTTACATGAGTGCCCTAAAGGCCCGTAGGCCTACGTGCTTTTACATATTCTTTATAATATTGACATTGTTTTCAAAATTAAATCATGCTATTTTGTGACCTAACTAACAAAATGCTCAGTAAAAGTCATTATCGCGTTTTGCATTAGTATAGGAACGTTCATTTCCGACGATGTGGAAGCAGGCCAGTGACCCGGGGGTGGGGGCATTTGGGGCCAGTCCCCCTCCTGCTTTGCATTCATAGCCAGACCCCTGTGCAATTACAGTACTTATATTTTTCGATCCCCCTGAGCTTGCCCCCCCCCCCCGCACTCTCCAAGTCTGATTACGGACCTGTGTAGGAGCTACATTTAGCTCAAAATTTTCTAAGCGCTACAAACTAACCTATGGTGGCGACTCTCAAATAGATCATTGATTCTCACCCAGGTCCCAAAAACCTTGAGGTGAATTGAGAAAGAGAAATAGGGATTGGAGTTAGAGTTAGATGGGGTTTACGGCCTAGATTCTAACCAAATGGTTTAAGTCGCGCCGGCCAAGGCCATTTTCCGGGGTCATCCCACGAGACCGAAGGTCCACGAGACCGAAGGTCCGCGAGACCGAAAATCAAAAACAAAAAGGGTCCACGAGACCGAAAATGAAAAAAGGTTCGCGAGACCGAAAATGAGAAAGGGTCCGCGAGACCGAAAATAAGAAAAGGTTCGCGAGACCGAAAGTAAGAAAAGGTCCGCGAGACCGAAAATGAGAAAAGGTCCGCGAGACCGAAAGTGAGAAGGGGTCCGCGAGACCGAAAGTGAGATAAGGTCCGCGAGACCGAAAACCAGAAAAGGTCCGCGAGACCGAAAACCAAAAAAGGTCCGCGAGACCTCAAATAAGAAAAGGCCCGCGAGAACGAAAATGAGAAAGGGTCCGCGAGACCGACAGAAGTTTCAGTCCGCCGTACTGCTCCGCTCCGCTTTAAGTTAATGCTGGCACCCTGTAGTATTTACATTTTGCAAACTAAAGCGTTGCCCTTGCAACACCACCCTTCTGGCATGAACGTTCCGGCCTCGCGAGCGGATTTTTAACTTCGGTCTCGTGAACCCTATTTCATTTTCGGTCTTGCGGACCCTATTTCATTTTCGGTCTCGCGGACCCTATTTTATTTTCGGTCTCGCGGACCTTATTTTATTTTCGGTCTCGCGGACCTTATTTTATTTTCGGTCTCGCGGACCTTCGGTCTCGCGAACCTTATTTTATTTTCGGTCTGGCGGACCTTCGGTCTCGTGAACCTTATTTCATTTTCGGTCTCGCGGACCTTCGGTCTCGTGAACCCTATTTCATTTTCGGTCTCGCGGACCTTCGGTCTTGTGGACCCTCTTTCATTTTCGGTCTCGCGGACCTTCGGTCTCGTGAACCTTCGGTCTCGTGGGCTGTAACCCATTTTCCAGTTGCGGCTCACTGGCTTGTTTTCCGGTTTTCCTTACTCCATTGCTTATGCTGAGCACTAAGCACAATAGAAGTAGGTTCCATTTTTAAAGTATTTGGTATAAGCCGGCCAGGAATCGAACCCTACACCTTCCGGCTGCAAGTCTGATGCTTTAACCAATTGACCATGCATTCCGATTGGGATTGGGATGAGTGTGAAAGTTAGTACTGGATGGCGATCGAATAATAGTCTCGTCTTTTTGCCTAGTTCATTTTGACACGCACATGATCTTGCTTTCAAAGGCTAGTCACTTGGGACTGGCAAAAAATAAAGGTATTATCATGTTTTTGAGTACTTACGTTAGTTTTCACAAGCAATAAAATAACATACAACAGTCTTAATTTCAAACTTTTTTTGGAGGGGGGGGGGGGGGGGGCGCGGACCCAACATCTTCCGTCTTTGCCATTATGAGCAATAGCCTATGTGATCATAACTATTTAATTCTGGCAAGCATGTTTCACAAACCATGACCGTAGGCCTGTTAGTAGACAAGATGTTGAGAAGGGCCGGGAAAGCTCCAGTGGGGCGAGATTTTCTCATGTTAAAGCATGAAGAGTAATGGTATTTTTGTTCTAATAATTTTTCGCATGGAGAATATTTCCCTTTGGCCCTGCTCCTGTTCCTTGAATGATGGGCCTATAGACGAATCCGACAGCCAACTGATGGTGAGAATCATGTGACAAACTGCGGGGGTCCATCAGCCTTACTTTTAGTAGTCAGTTTGATTACCAGTACCATAGATGGCTATAAACAAGCCAAAACCTTAGAATAAGAAGATTCAGTGCAGGTTTTGAACTGAATACAACTTTTCATGGTATATGTAGACGAACGAAGTGAGATTATGGACCCCCGAAATGGCCGACCAATCTCAGGATCACTCTTGGTAACCGTGGTAACAGGATTCGTGTATAAAAAGTACTTTAAAAGTTACAGAGTGGCCACACTGCATATACTGGTGTAATACGATTTCATAAAATAATTACTTTGTGTAATTATCGTGGTTACCAAAATCAGGAATAAGTATCTTACAGTGTTTGTTAACACATATTCCTGGCAAGACCACCAGTCCAGATTTACTTTGGCACATATATTATGTGCTGCGGCAACCATATTAATGCCCGAGAGCCCATTTGTATTTGGTTATTGACATAAAGATTATTGTTCTACCTGCAGGTATTCCCGCTTGTTGCATTTAACACGAATTGGGACCTAACCAAAGACATCGTGTCCATTAAGGCCTGGGGCTCAGCCCCCTCCCCAAAAACTTTTTTGCAAGGGTGTCATGTGGCTTTGTCTGAATTTGTTAGAAAACCTTTCACCTGCTAACTTAATGTAAGAAGTTTACTGTCTTCGAAAATATTGAGCTATGTTAACCCACTAGCATGGTTGGTTTTATTTGTTCATGAAAATAGGATGTTCTTTCAATTCATACAAGCCCTTCTTGGGTGGGAAGGGGGCATGTGGACAAAATGGCGAAATGGTCACCACGCCACTTATACCTTCAACCAGTCACCACTTCTCACATGCTCTCAAAAATGTTTTTAACGACGCCCCTGGACTTACCCAATACTATCTTTCATCGATTTTTGTACTAATATCTTGTGCATGAACTATCGTCGATTTTCTGTTTAATGACTCATAACAACGAATAAAGCAGAGGTGGCAGGTCAATGACAACTTCTCCCCTGCAAAATACGTTTTCAGAATAGAATGTGTCTGAACTGTCCCTTTTAGGGGGATGAAGATTTCTTACTCAATAAAATCATAAAAGTCTAGCAAGGTGAGGGACCTGGAAAGTGCCGTTTCCGGTAGCCTGCCGACATCGCCATCCCCCCCCCACCTTTAAAAAAATCTTAAAAAATAAAGCCACAGTCACTTGACTCAATAGCCCTACAGGTTGCTCTCAACCCAACAGCGAAAAAGATTCTCAATAAGTCTGGTGCTAATACATCTCCTTGCTTCACTCCACTAGGAATATAAAAAATGATCAGTGATTAAGAATACCTTACCAAGATACTTCATGAAACGACCTTATGATTTAGGGCTGGAGGCACTTGAGCAAGAACAGCAAATAGAACATCACGGTTGATGTAGTTAAAAGCTTAAGTGAGATCAATGAAAGCAATATGAGGAATCATGTTGTGCTTTCGACACTTCTCTGTCATCTGGCGAAGTGAGAAGATCATATCAATGGGGGAGCGGCCTGCTCTAAACCCATACTGTGATTCGGAGAAGCCTACACTCTGTCGGCAAAAACTTTAAGGTGAAACTGCATGGATAATTCTTGCAAATACTTTTTCTACAATATTGAGAAGAGGGAACCTCTGTAACTGTAACAATTCTTCCTTGACACTTTGTTTCTGTGCAGGGTAATAATCTTGGAGTTGGGGGGGGGGGGGGTAGCCTGCATGCCAGCATTTCAGAAGTAAGCCATATATGGGTTATGATTAATTTGATGACCTCAGGTGTATAATGCCATCTTCTAAAGCTTTCCCTGTCGTTAAATTTTCCATGGCATTTTCAAGTTCTACTATGCCAGGCTCCTTGTCCAGCTCATACAGTATATTACCATGGTCTAACTGCATACAACGGACAGACCATGGAGCTGATCCATGTACAGACTTTTGACTACTCTCTAGAATATCTTCCACCATTTTGATGGTGGCTGGTGACTCATATTACGCAACACAGTTTTAAAAGAAGGAAAATTTGATTTTGACACCCGCTGGGGTATATTCCAGCAGTTACGTCACGATACCCTGAAATCTAATATTTTGGGGTGTTTAATACCATTACGAAATTCCCTAACCTTAATCTTAATGCCAACAACATAACAGGATAAATTGCAAATGTATCAGTTAGTTTGGCTGAAAGCGGTCTAGGCGATGGAAATCTTCTGTTTAAAAACTGGTCTGCGGGGAACAATTAAGTTGAAACAAACTAATTTTCACAGTCACCAATATAGAATGGAACATTTGGACCCGTTTTGCTTCGGTAGTACCAGGGCATACGGCAATACACAAAAAGGTAAACTAAAACAATTTTAAAGTCTACCCATATATGATAATTTTTAATGATGGAAATAATCCGGTCGACTGGTCAGATACAAAAATTGGGGATACTTAGTACATTACACTCATTTACATACACCGCCCAAAGTCATTCTTAATGCTAAAATGTGTTGTTTGCAAAGGTGTCTCCAAGCTCTCCTAATCAGGGACTAAACGAAGTTTCACGATGAATTCAAAGTTCAAACCAATAATTCGTTGCATTGCACAGTTCGTCGGACCGGTTTCAGCACGGCAACACACTTGGAAATCGACCTTGTTAGCTTCAATAAGGGTTACTTTTAAGAAAAACACCCAAATTGAAGTTTTTATGGTCTTTCATGTGCACATTCAGTGCTGTTTGCGCAGGTAGTTACATGCTCCATTCTCGGGCCCTTTACTTGTAAATACTCCAAAAACTTCGGAACTTTTCCATGGGGAACACCCTTCAAAGAAATCATCGGCTAGTTGTAGTCTGGAAGGATGTGAAGTAAAAGATAGATCGAACGGGAGCTGGCAATATTTCAATTGGACTGTGCTGTGTCACGCAACGTGGGACAGAAATACGGTAAGCCTTCCTTCTTGTAATAGTCATTGGCAATCAATCACTTCAGTAGTCTTACATACTTTGGGGGATAGTAAAGAGAAACAAAATGTGAAGAGGCGCTAGTATATTTTAGTAGCCAGAGCCCTAAAATGTAGCACTGTAAAATGAATTAGCGCCATCAGTCTGTGTAAAGTGAAACATGAAAAATAAAAGACTAGAATCACGTATTCATAGACGCTGGTCATCGAGAAACCCCATAAGTGTCTGAGTAGCTCAATGCGCGCGGGCTATTTAGTCCGCTTCTCCTCACATCTGAAAGGACATCCACTGTGAGAGCTGAGCGATCCTTCATCGTGAACGACCCTAGTATTTGGCAAGCAGGGAGGGAGAAATTGACATGGCCCCTAGACCCTCAAAGTGTCACACCACGTACAGAGGCTTTTTAAGGCATGCACTACTTGTATTTAGTCTCTAGCATGGAGCTGGTTTGGTTATATAGTGACATCACAGGTATATTTTAAACATATCACATAATTCTTTTTACAAATATTTCACACGACGAAAAGGGATAGTATGTTTGTTTATATCATCCCTGCATTTTATTTAAAATTTGTTACATACATCTAAGGTTTCTGTGGGAATTCAAAGAAACAAATGTTGGTTTTACATAATTTTCTACGATTTGGGCAATAATTTTAGTTTCTGAAAGAATGGGAAAGAGAAACGTCACTTTCTCTAGCCAATCACAAGAGCTTGTTCAGTATTTGCATACTGTTGTAAACAAACACGTTGATACGTCAAAGTTCTATATTGAACCGGCTGTTTCAATCCTTTTCGTAGGGTGTCATTAGTTGTGAAAGTATTGGATCTAAGCTAGGGACACTCTTCTCGTTATTTAAGTAGCCACGGTTACTTTTAATGGAGAATATGTCAGATACGCAATGGATACTTCTAAAGTGTTGAAAAGTCCAGTACTGTACAGACCTTTTTTGGATCATGCAACGTGTGACGCTGTTTATAGAGTCACGTAAGTTGACAAGTTTATTTAGGCCCGAGCCTGTTACAGTAAAACGTAGACTATCATAATCTTCAGAACTTTTGCTTCCTTACTGTATATACCATGTAACCTACACACCCTGACGGAGGCCTACAACATTAACAAAAAGCGATAAAATATGTTAACATATTCTTTTACTGTTTTTCAAAGGGGCAATATATTGCATATGTGGCAACACCCAACGACAGTTACAGTATAGTACATCGTTGGTACAATAAATTGTGATCTCTGCTTGACTGGGAGAGGGAAGAGCAGCGGGGCTGTAGGTTTTGTGTGCACTAGTATTTTGTAAAGTGTTCACTTATCATAAGCATTTCAAAGGGCGAAGTGCAGGCCAACCGTTACTTCTGATAATCATGATTCATGGTCCATGAATTATGTAAATCTATGCAATCAATCTTTTTAAAATGGTGATATCCATTTGTGTTGTGAAACACCTTGAAAGATACTGGGAGGAAAATAGAATCAACCTAAGTAGTTAATACATTAGACGTCATCAACTTATATGCAATCAACAATTACATTGGTGCCAGGAATCTTTCAAAACAATATTTAACTCCAATTCCCCCGATATTACAAGCCTTGCAGAATGTGTATTTCTGTACCATTGTATGTATTATGTAAACAACGTGGGAAGTTGCTTTTCTATCTGCAGACACATGCAAGAAAATTAATTGCGCATTTTCGATTCTGTAGAAACTGATGCTTCTGTAACCATTGGCAGCGGCGTAGTGAGGTGTTTGACATGGGGGCAGACCAGACGCGATTTCTTGACCTTGACTCCCTTCCTACACCAAAACATCATATTTGATCAATTTGATTTTTTCCAATTTTAATTTCAGTAACAAATAAAAAAATAAAAATAATAAAAGAAAAAGGAAACAAAAACAATACGTGTTGTATAGGGATGCATCGCGGGTTATTACACCGCATGCCAATTACGTACAATCATTTGCCGTGTTACCCCCCCCCCCCCAATTTCATAAGAATTTTTGGGGAAGTCGCTACAATAATAACTATAATAACCAGTGGCGTAGCTAGGATTCCTCTCAAGGAGGTGGGGAAATGCATTATGTTGTGTGATAGCCGGCCCCTCCCCTTTATAAATGTTTGAAAAATTAGGTGTCCTTACATGCAATCTGATGCCAAATATGTTACCTTTGAAGTGCTAAATAAATTACGAACGTTAGGTAATTAAAAAAATCGGCATCAGTGAGGGGACATGGCCCAGTAGCCCTCCCAAATACTGCACTGATAATCATAATATAATTTTAACCATTAAAAACACCAGTAAATTAATACTAAATATATAGGTGATGGTGCAATTCAAATCAGAACTTTCGTTTAGTTACCAGGGAAGTTTTTAAGTCGTTGAAAATCGGAAATTGATAATTGACTTCAAATAACACTTATAAATAACTTTTACTAATCTGGGTAGAAAGGTTAATCAAGTTTCCTGCAAGTCATATCTCAAAAATGTCTGATTTCCTAAAAAATATCCCGAATTCAATGTGAATTTCCGAAATTGACCGTTTCGGAGAAATTTCCTTGAACGTTCAAATACTGACTTTTTATAATACCAGTATTGACCTTGACAGATGTTTTATTGATGGTTTTTTTTTTTTTTTTTGTAAAATAATCAGATTATTGTGAAAGAGTATGATGCGGGCACAATTGTGTTTTCATGGCATCAGATAAGCAGATGACAGGACCTACTCTAGTAAGATCAGTACATATCTATTTTATATGTATTGAACACAATCACGACAGTGAGAAGTTGATCCCACAGAAGACACAGTCTTACTATCTCATAAAATGCCCGTTATCCTAAAATCTATCTAGTCATTAAAGCAGAGCTCATAAACGAGGTGTTCCCTAGCTGCACCCACTCCCTTACTTTTCTGAGTTTTATTCACCTTACAAATCGTTTTATATAAATATTCCGTTTTATTTACCAAGTTGTTGCTAACCACAGAATTCTGTGGTGCTAACTCTCTTGACGGCAGGGAGTAAGTTTAATAGCTTTGGAACAGCTGTCGCTCGGCTGTCAAGCTATTTTGATTTATTGCGTACTTTTCTTCTATCATTTTTAACGTTCTGGGGGCTTGAATTTGACAAAAATCACATCAAGGAAGGTGAAAATTTTCCATACAATCTGATTTTTAGAATAATTTATTGACAAATGTGTACTTTTGAAGAAAACCCTGTGTCATAATAGAGCCACTACCATTCAACTTTGAAAAATTCCATAGAATAAAGTGGTATTGAAGGGCATATCTCTCAATTCGTTGCCAAACTTTCCCTATTAATTGCCAACTCTCACGACTGTCAGTTCTGTGGAATGATCTTGGCATGGATTTTTTTTGGGGGGGGGGGGGCAAAATGACATTTAGCCCCAACAAAAATATTGAGGGACCATGGCACCCCTGGCCCCTGGTTCCTACGCCACTGGTTGGTGCTCGCCTGTTGGTTGTGCTGAATATACCCCGCCGATACGTCCGTACGTAAACGAACTGACCATGGGCTGTACTCTACTCAAGGTAACCCTGACAGGAGGAACGGCCTCCTGGCCTTTCACTTTTTTAACCGAAAGTAAACACAGGGCGTCCCGATGCCACCTGGTGAACATGATTTAAATTTTGTGCATTTAGTACTTGCGATAACTCACAAATATTAATTCAGTAGGCCTCTCTACGTCGAATGAAACTTTACTAGAGAGAACGTTACCGTACGATAGTTAAGTCAGTAATGTAAAATACTACTTGTGCTAACATCCCTTAGGGTAGGTTGAACGACCCTTTGATCAGGAGTAGCTAGCTGGCCGGATACTTTACCTGTCCCTTTCACAACTGCTTTGGCATGTAGGGGTCTACTTTGCTATGCAACAGTGAAGGATCGTTTCAACGTGCATATCACCCATGTGGTATTGCCAACCACATTTCAATAACTTCATTATTATGTTGGTTACTTTGTTTTGAAGAGGAAAATAAACTAGAAAATGTGGTTACGAAAATCGTAACCACTTACTGTCCATGATTGTTTCTGTGCTGGTATTTAGAAACGTCCTCAGTGGTTATGCTAGCTTTAGAATATCGCCCTTTCAATTTTCAGTGTTGGCACGGCCAGCTCCCTGGGCACAGTTAAGATGTGCGGAAAAAGCTCGACGAGGGAGCTGGAAGACATGTCTTCCAGCTCCCTGGCTCGACCAAATCCGTCAGACAATAGGCCTATATGTACTTGAAGATAATTAAATCCTCTTCATGTACCGAAGTTTGAGTGACAAATCACTTTGCTTTTACCGTTTGACTTTGAGAGGCACAAATTTTTGGCTTTGCATGCAGGAAATGATACTCTCCAGGTCTTGTGGGAAGTATTCAAAAATATTTCATGTCTAAACAAATCGCCCCTTGTTGAGACATATTTACCCCGTCAACGTGCATACAGTAACGAGGGACCGCCTATGCACTGAGCACTGTAGGCCTAATAGCCCAGTGCATGGCTGCGACGCAGCTAGGAGTTAGCGTTAGTGTACTGTAGATAGCTGTCAATGAGCCTAGCTGTATTACTCCGCAGATATCATCACAACTGGACTTATAGTAGGCTGCAAGCTTCATTTCTTGCTTCAAAATGTTTGAAGAAATCTCACTTTTCGTGATAGACCCAGGCTTGCCTACCTACTCTGAGCAATCGACCAATCAGCAAACACGACAGCACTTATAGCCGTACAGTGTGTGTTTTACCGTTTTACGACATAAGAAGCGTACGTAGAGTACTGTGCGAAATACGACAGTACGACCATGTGCCACAATATATACTGTAGGTACTACTGTTTAGGTAGTTTGACTTACTCTAGCCATTCTTAACAAAACAATAAAATACAAAACTGCCAAAATAAAAACCAATCATGCTCAGCCCCATTCCAACCAAAAGTGACCAAGAAGTCTCGTTCCCATCTACATGATTCACTCTACATAATGAGCTCAATGGTAGAACAAAGCACTCAATGAGAATCAAGAAACATTGAACGAAAGAACTGCTTCTCGAAAATGAGAAGCGTGCCTAAGGTACTGTCCATGACGTCATGGACAGTACAAAAATGCCAGTGTCATATAGTGATATATATATATATATATATTGCAACCTTATACAAGTTGGTCCACCACCAAATTAGCCCTATCTTAGCTGGCTAGTCCACCGAAACCCTTCATCGTGGTGGTCGTTACCCAACGGAGGATAGGGTGGGGGGGGGGGGAGCTCCCAATAAGGGACAGGGCAGGAACTAAAAGCGGAACAACCTGGAGTGGCCGGTTGACAGAAGGATGGCATAACCAAATATCCAGTTGGAAATATTTTGAAAAAACTTTATTGCAGCAAATTTTGTGGGTATCATAGAAGAAAAGTTTCGGTTTTAGTAAAAGTTATTAAAGCAGTTTAAAATATAGCCTGCTGTAAGCAGGCTATTGTTGAGTGTTATCAGCTACAATTACGTCTTAATATTTTCTTACCCCTAATGTTAATGTACAGTACGCAGACGAAGTTTAATACAATACAATAGCCTGCCAACTTTCTAGCCAACCTCATTTCCGAGACAAAAACAACTTCATTATAATTAATGTTCACGTCATCAGCGTTGGTAAGGGGTGGAGTCAACATGAGCGACCGGTTGCTTCGCTACAGCAGACAACTCTTTTCATTCAGGCTTTCACTTGTATACACGTTATGCAGTGCAGTACGGCTATTACTCTATAGTTACTGGCTTACCTGCTACCGTGTACATGTATATACAGCTATGAAGGAACGTTGTCGTCTTGTCCATGAGAGGGCCTATATACAGGCCAGTTTGTACAAACCGGCAAGATCTGGGACAACATCCTACGCCTAACGTTAGGCTTGACTTTTCACTGCAAGGATTAGCTCGATTTTTAGCCATACATGATAATAACGTACCTTTTAAAGATTTCATCGTATCTTCAGAAGTATTCGTATGTGTGCATCGTCGCAGGCCGTTGATGGTATGAATAGTCAGTACGGTTAACACCATGTGACCTTCTTATGAATAATAATTTATCCCGCATTTTGGGGATTCGTGTAAATGAAAACTGGACGAAGGTTTGCAGACTCTGTATAGAATATGTACAAGAGGTGTATTATGATTTCTGAGAGAGCGCCATCTTCTCTTTTGTAGACCGCTACAGAGTCTGCTCCGCAGGCTATTTAAAATATGGGTTGTTTTCTAAGATCAGAAGACCAAAAAACGGTATTCTGTTGGAGCAACTGCATGCAGTCGATCAGGCAATGGTACATACCAACGGTGCCCGATGAAACTGGAAACTTTCCCTGCTAAGGGGCAAGTCTTTCCTGATGGGGGACATGGTCTTCCTTTCGTCCCCTGGCTAACTAAATGCGACCACGGCCTTACTACATCTTGATGATAATTACCCATAAAGTAAATGCATGCATGATACCATGTATCAGTAAGCGTCGTCAAAGAACTCATTTCTAGCCAGTGTACGTGTAGGAGAGGGAACACATGTAAAGTTTAATTGAGTGGTGCCTATTTGTCATTAATAGCTTTTGGAACAGGTTAGAAGTATGTATTTGCTGTTGGATATGGATGTTTTCATTACTTAGGGATGAGAGGGAAAGGTGCTTTTGACTGTCTGTTGAAAAAATCAAGCAAAGCAAAACTTTGTTTTTTTTTTTCGTAGACTACGTGGTGATTAAAATTTTCCAGTGCTATTCGCACAAAAACATTTGCTGATCACTTCCCTTACTTGAAAATATGTATTTCTTCACAATTCGTAATAATTTTTTTTACTTTCCGTTCCACAAAGAATCATACTTCTTCCCCAGCCCCCTACGACAATTGCAATGGATTATAGAATGCAGTTAATTGTTCAATCATCACAATATTTCCAAAATCATTAAAAAAAGAACCTTTTCTGCCTTTAGACACTGCGTTTAATTTGTATATCATTGAAATTTTACACTTTTTTGATTCTCACTTATGCATTCATTCAATTCTGTGGTGAAAATTTTTGAAACCACCTTGCTGTGTAATGCAAGCCATGGATGTATACTTTTTGAAACAGACTACCTCTCCACCCCCCCCCCCCCCCTTCTTAAGAAAAAAACTAAAACTACGAACGACTATTGTTACACAAAGCTCAATCAACAAGAAGGCTGCCAAAGATGTACTCTTTCTCTGAAAACATTAAAAATGCTTGTTCATTGCCATGCTCTATACTCCTCTAATCCTACCCTAATGTTTGAGAATGAAATTTCACTTTTCTTTATTTGCAGTCCAAATCTTCTTGCAGAAAATCTGAAGTGTTACATTGGTGTTCAAACTTTTCTTCACACTATGGTAATCCAGCAAAATAACAGAATTGGGTCGTTTGTACACAACACGACCTTCTCCCTCAAAACCCTTCTAAAGTGACTGATACCGAAGCAAGTTGTTTCTTATACAGGCCTCTACACATGAGTTCCACTTGAATGTTTTGCTCCTTCATCTAATTAGTTGAACATAATTATACATTGAAATACTCTTAACCAACCGTCCATTTCCCATCAGTTGCCTTGTCTGTAGTCTCTCGTAAAGTCCCTTCATTTTTTTTTCATTGACACGAGTGTGTGGAAGTCCCAATGAGCAAAGTGTATGCAGCTAGTGCCTTCAACCTCCAAGAAGTTGGGGGAAGATTCGGGATATATCCTCCAGTCCGTGTCTATTGTATTGAATCATCATCCATCGTATTGAATTTCAATTTATGGTTTATTGAAATCAATATCGGCGTAAATATATGGAAAACATTTACAAGATTTTCTTCCCATATGACGGGACGGGGAGGGGTTGCATGCTAACCTATCTCTGATGTACCTTTGAGTATAAGTCTAACATAAATACAGTACTTAAATATTTCTCTACAAATACACTCACAGTCAGATTACTAGTGTTCTTGTAATTCCTCTATATTCAGAATTGGGAGATGGTATAAGAAGTTCTGCAATAATCTGTGGTATCTGCAGCTATTGGTCCAAAATAAGGTATAAACTATTAAAACACTTATTTCAGTACTGGTCCTCTATGGGTTCATGGGAAGTTCTGTTAACATTTTGAGGCCGACTCAAACTGACGCTGTATCCCTGCAGTCCCCTAGTGGAATCCTAATTATTGAATCGCTTTTTTCAAATTATGTGTCAATATTTTTACAGTAATTAATTATTTCATTCATACTGAATAAACCCTGTATTTAATTTTACATGTTTAGAAATTACAGATAAACCCAACTCTGCTAGTTCTGTAGCTACAGTACAGTAGTTCTCTGAGTTTTCTTCAGGTGTGAACATCTGCCTGTGTATCTTCACTAACTGGCTAGGACAAGGAGGAAACAATGTTTTATTTTCTCCTCTCCCAACAGGCCTAATTAGTTCCCTTTATCTGTAATTTCATTAAGAAGAGTATAGGCCTACCAATTTCTCTCATTAAGGGCTGTGAACATATAGCAAAACCATGATACATTTTATCTAAAGATTTGCTATGGCGACTAATTGAGATCATCGCCAGTGCGATGTGGGGCCGATGGGCAGTTACTTTATTCATCGAAGCAATTGCAGAAGACAGCAAAAACCCGTAAACCATTGACCACTGTTGGTCATTTGAGTATGTTAATATTCTTGGAAGGCAGGATTTTAAGAAAACACTTAATTTGGCAGATGTTTAGTTGGATAACCTTGAGGTTTGCAGTTAATTGCAAGAAGTTTTTTTTTTAATGCATGCGTGATCATTTTGCCATGAAACTCCACATCTAAACCGTCACTGTCGGAATTTATTGTGTTCCCTCCAATGGCGGCCTGAAGTCTTAGACAGACATCTTTGAATGCCTTAGGCATGCGGATCGAGTTTATTTGAGCCTATGTTACTTGTTTTCAATGTCCGGGATTGTGGCACACATAGTACACTTCCAGTGTGCTGTTCGCTAAGCAGGCTCACTAGTAACAACTATTCTGCAAAATACTAAGAGGTGTCTTGGCTGTCCCTGCTGCATTGAGACCCCTTTGGTCATTATCTTGGCATAATTATACAACCTAGGTTAAAAAAGAGAAGAATCTGTGATACTGGTATCTCCACTGAAACAAGTGCTGGCACTACGTCTCACAGCTGGGGAGGGGAGAATTCATCCCTTCCAAAATAGTTTGATGTGGGTTTTGGTTCAATGGTGGAGATCTCAATAAAATGTAACATAAACAACCCATATTTCTCCTACAGATTTTACCAGCAAGAGAGGAGAAGTTTCCTCACCCGATTATAAAACCTACTGGATTGTGAAGGAAAGGGCAGGGATTCCACAATTCAACTGCCTATAAATTCAATCACTGCCCCCAACATGATCCCAAAACCAGAACTATCATAGTTAGCTACCCATAATGTCCACATGTAATGTCTGGAATCATGCAAAATTCACAACCCATTTTCATTCAGACAGGATGTACAGTAACTTTTCTTGCTTGAGAAGTGAAATAAAATTGGAATTATCTTCATACTCAGAACTGGCTTTTAATGTTCGGGGCCAGTACCGCAGCCAGAGGGGTAGGGAGTAGGGCTGTGCATTTCCGGTTAATTCACTATCCGTTTAACCGTTTTTATTAACCGAACGGTTAACGGTTAACCGAAAATAAAAACAAGTCAAGGAATATAAACAAAATAAACATTTCGGAAGAGCGCCACCACTTAAATACCAAAGTTTCTACATTTAAAATGGCGTCGGTAGTGATGATCGTCGAAGTAGCGTGCAAGTTAAAACGTTTGCATTATTTGCGATGTTTTGGCAAGCAGTCCGTACGCATGGGCGAATCACGCATTTATTCAAGCTTATCACAAACATGCATACTTTTTGTTATGCCACTGATTACAGTTTTCGAGATTTTTGCGGTCTAACATAGCACTGTAAGATGAAAAGCCTATGGATATCACTGGCATTATTGCAGTTCAAGACACACTTCCCGGGCTACAGCGATACAGTATCACACACGCCTAGAGCAGTGTCGAGTACAAACGTACCACATACAGTGTACTATAGTGTGCCTTGTGACCTTGCTGCAATGCATACGTAATATACGTGTGTCTGCTAAGAATTCCAGCACTGTTATGTCGTAATGGTGTGAAAATTTTTACCCATATGTATTACTGCATGCTCTGTAAAAAATTGTAACGTTGAATTTTAGCTTGCCTTACATCGCATGCCTTTTTACCTAATACCCTACTAAAAATACCAGTTTCTTCGTAATTATGAACGGCGAAACTTTTTGGTAACGGTCGCTACCCTTATACTTTATGTTATAATGGGATTCGGGCATAGTTGTCTCGTACGCAATACTGTACTGTACAATGTGCGTACGGTTTGTCATGAACGTCGTTCATGCAACGTGCGAAGCAGCGAAGCACATGGGCTGGCCGGCCGGCCCGGTTCGTTCAAGCAAGTTCAATCAGCTCTGCTAATTACAAATACTGTACTGTACAGTGCACGTACGTACAGTGCGCCGGTTCGTTCAGCAAGTCCAACGAACTGTGCTAATTATGTTCGAAAATAATATGATTATTCATGAAGTTCACCATTGGAATGCTCCATATTTTATAATTTGGGGTTAATAAATGAAATGGCCGAAAGAATTTCACTCATCTTTGCGAATTTTGGGGTTTGAAACTTTTCCAGGAATTATACTAACGTTGAAAAAATTATAAAAAATGTTTAATCGTCTTTTGTTAAAATTTTGAAGTCAGCTTAAATGGAAAGGCCAACGTAGTTACAAATATTTTTTAGTTGCACCTACAAGGCTTGCAAGCCAGGGTTGCATAATTAAGCCCAGAACTACATAGCTTGGTCACTATTTTGTGCAGATTGCATATGTTTTGAGACTGATGAACTGTAAACATGCAACCTTTGAAGTTACGCTCGGGGAAAATTCCCGAAGTGCATTTATCTTGAAAGATATTAAGCATATATTTTTCTGCCGTCTAGAGGTAACTTTTTTTAGTCTTATCTATCAAGTTTACGTTGCTCCACACTTTAAAAGGTATGGTGGATTGTTGAAGCGTGTACTGCATAGTTTAATCCCTGCACCTTTGATAATTTTAATCCTTTCAAAAAGTTGCGTGAAAGAGTTTATTGTCACATTATTTCGGCAAACCACTCCCAGATCATGGGGCGAACGGATCGATATACCAGTCAAAGCAACGCAACGCAGACTGTACAACTGACATTATAAGGTCTTTGTTTAAACCTTTTGTAATTTTTCATCCAAAGTTTACCCATTGTTACGTGGTTTTGGGCAAGCAACTTCTGCGGTTTACTGCATAAACGAGTTTAGGTATAATGGTGAACTGCGGCGACAGATTTATTAGGATGCAAAAACGGTTAAACGAAACAACATTTGGCGGTCGTTTAACCGACCGATCGGTCGGTTAACCGGTTAACCGTTTAACCGTCGCAGCCCTAGTAGGGAGGCAACCCCCCTTGATACAAAATCGAAGTAAAATTGGGACGACGAAGAAAATATGGAAACTAAAAGGAGAAAAAAAAAACGAAAACAAAAGAAACAGAAGGGATGGGGATTATTGCCAATGGAAGGGAAGGATGGAGAGAAGGGAATGGGTTTGATAAAACTGAGGACTGGTTCAAACATCGGTGGGACGAGTACTGAGACAGGCAAGGCTAGAGACAGTGGGAAAGACGGAGGGGGGAGGGAACCGAGTAATTGAAGGATCGGGAAAGCCGTAACACGGACGAGGGTGAAGCCAGGCATACTTTGCATGGTAAAAAGCAGAGGCGGGATTTGATGTCTGAAAGTGGGGGTAAACCCGGGCAGAGTATCAAACTCTACCGGATGCGCCACGGGAGCGCAAAGAGCTCAGCTCTTAAGGCGTAGAGTCCAGGGACCCCTGTAGGGGCCTCTAGGGGGCAGCACCCCCAGACGCTGTGCGGCCCTAAAAGAATTGGCCGTCTTAAAACTCATGGACTGTGCCCTAAACAGGCACAAACATCACGTTTTTAACAATTTAATAAATGCTTTACTCAGAATTAGATGTCATTTTTATGATGAAGAGGTTCTGGCTTTGGGGTGGTTGCAATTCTAATGGAAAAGTTTTTTCAAAGCTATGGAGAATGCGAGATGTTATACAGGAAGTAACCACTAAACAACATTTGAAACGGAAGCACGCGAAGCGCGCTAAAGAAAAGATAGTTATTGTTAGACATTTTATTGCAGCCTATTGTTTTGTTTCATTTTTCAAACGTAATATTATCCATTAAATAAAAGATTTTCCTGTTTTCTTCAGCCACCTATCTTTCCTTTATTCCATTTTTGTCGATGGTCAGGGACCCTCAAGGAGTTTTATTTACTCTGAAAAATAAGTATAACATTGTGAGGACAACCAAAGCTTGAGGGTTATAGAGTAATGGGTAGTTTTTACTGAGACATGCCCATGGGAGGCCACAGTAAAGAGCCAAGGTCGAAATTGTCATCAATGGCTGGATCTCTATAAGTTGTGACCAGCTAAGCCTTTAACCGCGAGCATGGGCTGGATTACGTGTTGCAAGGGGCACTTGACCTCCCCCCACTTTTTTCAGAGCTTAAAACAAATAATAAAAACAATAAAATTATAATTGAAAGGAGGCCGGACCAGAGAAATAATAAGAACATTTTCAATAGCTTATTATGATTAGATTTTGCAATGCTAAATAAAGGAAAACATTAGTATCAACTACCATAAAAATGCTAGAAAGATTTCCCGGCACCAATTCCTGCGCATGCACCCTAAAGAAAACTGGCTAATGCAAATGAAATTTTGGCTGGCATCGTAAAATTTCTTTCAAAGCATGGGGCTCCCTTCCTACGCACTACACCGCTTTGACTTGAAACTCTGAAATAGGGGTCACTGAAAGTACTAGTGTAGGCCTATGTCATTTAATGCACCGTGGTCCATACCAGCAAAATTCCCAACCCTACCTATGTACAGGGAATCGCAATTCCCGATAAATTTTTTCGGCGTGCTTTACATGGGCCTACTATAAATTGATGTTTCATTTTGACTGCTGTACTGCTGGGCGGAGGAAAACTTCGGTGAAATTACCTCGTTATTACTTCCAGTAGGACAGCTTGAGCAAGTTACTATTTCCAAAACCCTCGCTACATCTCTCGCTGATAACTTTTCCCACCAAATACTTTCATTCGTATTAAATTGACTGACGGTTACTATCTAAAATTTGCGATCATCATAAGAGAAATATTTCATTTTAGCATTTCAAATTACAACTGAGGAAGCACGTTTTACTCGCGTTTTACCTGCGAACAATGACAGATGACAGAGGTTATCCAATTCAAGAGCTCAATACGATTTTACTCTCTCGACTGTTGATTGGTTTCAATATATGAATATTCATATGCACACAAAGGCTTCAGTTTCAACGTTCACTTTTACACAGTAAGCCAATGGGACTTCACTGTGTGAGCTTGAAGCCGGCAAAATCACACACTAAAACCCTATTCAGTCGGAGATCTGACCTCGTGTAAACATTAGCAAACGCACATCTCATTAAATTCAAACTCCAGCGCGAAACGGCCTTACTACACAAGAAAAAAAGAAACAACAATTTACACGGTAGTTCGAAGTTAATTACTCACCAGAAACCCATGATACTACAGACGGATGTGTTTCAAACAGAACATGACCGAAAGTTTCAGGAATGTGCCAACGAGAAGGCTTCAAGATTCCATAAGATAACGTAAACATGTTGGACCAGCATGGCTTCGCGCACAAAAATTAGGCCAAAACGAGCTAATGGACGATGGTTCCATAGAATAATTTCCCAAGATTGTAGCCCTTGCGATCCTACATCTAAATTTTACCCCATTTTGTATTAAAGTTGGATAAGACGTTCAGTCACAGAACGAATTGACAACTACAGAACACACGCAAGTCGCGAGTAAAACTGCGGCCATATTGTCGATACATGCAGTCACGCTGTTATGTTAAAAACTGAAGTTAATGAGGTAAAAGAGTATCTGAGGTCTAAGGAGTTTCATTATAAGTTTTCTGCACTATCAATCCCTCCATACTTAGCTGCATTCTAAATTATTCCTTATTATACTCTAACATTATTTTAATAAAGTACGGTACTCCCTTTTTCCTTCAGCTTGTTTTTTCCAATCCCACCTCCAAATCTTGAGCCTGACATTCTAGAGGAGGTAGCTGGTAGAGAAGTAACAGGTAACGTTAACTTGACATGGTAGGTGTGGTACAGTAGTAGTTATTGATGTATGCACACTTTTCAACAAAAAGTATGCTCTAAATGCACCTTAAATTCTACTTCTGGTATACTTTACTTCATTGAGCATATAGATCCTTTGATGTATCTCTATGTTGTGTGGCTAGTAAGAGAGCCATTATCATCTCTTTATGCTGTTGTGGTAGGCAGTGAATATATCCGTCCAGCAAACAGTTTTTGCTTTGTATCAATGCATAATTGGTACATTTCATTTGTGACTCTTCCAAGTTCCAAGACCGTGTGTTTGGTCAAATGGTAGAGCATCTGCCTCTCACAAGGGAGGCCTGGGTTCAATTCCCAGGTCGAGTCATACCAAAGACTTTAAAAATGGAACCTACTGCCGTTGTGCGTGATGCTCCGCATAAGCAATGGAGTAAGGAAACACAAGCCAGTGAGCCACAACTGGAAAAAAGGCCGTGGCCAGCTCGACTTGAACCAATTGGTTGGAAACTGGGACGTTAAACCTCATCTAACTAACTAATCCAAGTTTCTTTTTGATTCCATGCCGAAGGCCGAAGGAATCTGTGCGATGGTGATGTCGTGTGTGGGGGTGTGGCTGTGTATGGGTGTGTGTGTGTATGTGACGCTTTGCTTGTAAACACGATATCTCAAGAAGGGTAACTCCGAGGGATCTCATACTCAGCACATAGATTGCTTGTATTGAGTGTATGATCCCTATTGTTTTTGGTGGAAGTCAAAGGTCATTTGGGGTCACAAGAGGTCAAAAGGTCAAAACCTTGTAAACACGATATCTCAAGAAGGGTATTTCTGACGGATCTCATAGTTGGCAGGTAGGTTGCCCATAATGAGTAGATGATCCCTATTCTTTTTGGTGGAGGTGAAAGGGCATTTGGGGTCACAAGGGGTCAAACAGTAAGTATGCTGGAAATTGCTTGTAAACACAATATCTCCAGAAGGATAAATGTGAAGGATCTCATACTTATCATGTGGACTGCCCATATTGAGTAGATGATCCCTATTGTTTTTGGTGGAGGTCAAAGGTCATTTGGGGTCACCAGAGGTAAAAAGGTCAAAATTTTATAAACACTATATCTCAGTTAGGGTAACAGTAAGGATCTCATACTTAGCATGAGGATTGCCTAGCTATAATGAGCAGATGATCCTTGTAGTTTTTCGTGGAGGTCAAAGGTCATTTGGGGTCACCAGAGGTTAAAAGGTCAAAACCTTGTAAACACGATATTTCAAGAAGGGTAACTGTGAGGGACCTCATACTTAGCATGGGATTGCCCATATTGAGTAGATGATCCCTATCGTTTTTGGTGGAGGTCAAAGGTCATTTGGAGTCACCAGAGGTCAAAAGGTCAAAACCTTGTAAACACGACATTTCAAGAAGGGTAACTGTGAGGGATCTCATACTTAGCATGGGATTGCCCATATTGAGTAGATGATCCCTATTGTTTTTGGTGGAGGTCAAAAGTCATTTAGGGTCACCAGAGGTAAAAAAGTCAAAACCTTATAAACACTATATCTCAGTTAGGGTAACAGTGAGGGATCTCATACTTAGCATGAGGATTGCCCATAATAAGTAGATGATACTTACAGTTTTTCGTGGAGGTCAAAGGTCGATTGGGGTCACCAGAGGTCAAAAGGTCAAAACTTTGTAAACACGATATGTGAAGAAGGGTAACTGTGAGGGATCTCATATTTACCATGTGGACTGCCCATATCGAGTAGATGATCCCTATTGTTATTTGGTGGAGGTCAAAGGTCATTTGGGGTCACCAGAGGTAAAAACGTTAAAACCTTATAAACACTGTATCTCAATGAGGGTAACAGTGAGGGATTTCATACTTAGCATGAGGATTGCCCATAATGAGTAGATGATCCTTATAGTTTTTGGTGGAGGTCAAAGGTCATTTGGGGTCACCAGAGGTCAAAACCTTGTAAACACAATATTTCAAGAAGGGTAACTGTGATTGATCACATACTTATCATGTGGACTGCCCATATCGAGTAGATGATACCTATTGTTTTTGGTGAAGGTCAAAGGTCATTTAAGGTCACCAGAGGTAAAAAGGTTCAAAACTTTATAAACACTATATCTCAATGAGGGTAACAGTGGGGGATCTCATACTTAGCATGAGGATTGCCCGTAATGAGTAAATGATACTTACAGTTTTTGGTGGAGGTCAAAGGTCATTTGGGGTCACCAGAGGTCAAAAGGTCAAAACCTTGTAAACACGATATTTCAAGAAGGGTAACTGTGAGGGATCTCATACTTACCATGTGGACTGCCCATATTGAGTAGATGAACCCTATTGTTTTTGGTGGAGATCAAAGGTCATTTGGGGTCACCAGAGGTAAAAGGTCAAAATTTTATAAACACTATATCTCAATGAGGGTAACAGTGAGGGATCTCATACTTAGCATGAGGATTGCCTGTAATGAGTAGATGATACTTCCAGTTTTTGGTGGAGGTCAAAGGTCATTTGGGATCACCAGAGGTCAAAAGGTCAAAACCTTGTAAACATGATATTTCAAGAAGGGTTACTGTGAGGGATCTCATACTTAGCACGTGGATTGCCCATAATGAGTAGATGATCCTGTTGTTTTTGGTGGAGGTCAAAGGTCATTTGGGGTCACCAGAGGCCAAAAGTTTAAATCCCTGTTAACACAATATCTCCAGGAGGATAAATGTGAGGGATCTCATACTTTCCATGTGGATTGCCCATAATGAGTAGATGATCCTTATAATTTTTGGTGGAGGTCAAAAGGTCATTTGGAGTCACCAGAGGTCAAAAGGTCAAAACGTTGTAAACACTATATCTCAATGAGGGTAACTGTGAGGGATCTTATACTTATCGTGTGGATTGCCCATATTGAGTAGACGATCCTAAGTATTTTTAGGTCAAAGGTCATTTGGGGTCACCAGAGGTCAAAAGGTCAAAAAATTTGTAAACATGATATCTCAAGAAGGGTAACTGTGAGGGATCTCATACTTACCTTGTGTATTGACCATATTGAGAAGATGATCCCTATTATTTTTCGTGCAGGTCAAAGGTCATTTGAGGTCACAAAAGGTCAAAACCTAGTAAACATTTTAAAGGAGGGTAACTATGAGAGATCTCATTCTTAGCCAGTGGATTGTTTATATTTAGCAGGTAGGTCATTTTGGGTCACAAGATGTCGAAAGCTTTTGACCTTGTTAACATAATATCTCAAGTAGGATAACTATGAGGGATCACATGCTTGTCATGTGGGTGATTCATGTTTGTTACAATATATCCATATGGCAAGGAATCACTAAGCCTTTTGGCTTTCTGGTTTGAGAAGGATTTGAACACCCCTTAGATGAGTGTGGAAATTCTTCACAATAACCACCTTCTTGAGCACCAAATTTTAAATACTGCAAAATAGATACTATTGCTAACTGTTCTCAAAGGTAAAGGGAATCATGTTTACACATCTAAAATACTATTATTAGCTACTGTACTGTAAGTCTCATCTTTTCCAAATGATTATTAGAAATTGAATTGTATTTTCCGAACAAGTGTACAGTTTGGGTTATTGTTTATGTCTACTGTTTATTGCGTGTAGAAAACTTTTTGTCAATACCTCTGAAGGAAAAAAAATGTTTAGACTTGGGATATGGGGTGTTGAGTACTAAGTGAGTTTTGGCTGTTGCATTTATTTTTCTTTTAGTTGATTGGCACATTGGGCGATTAGTTCAGACATTGGACCTTTCAAAAGGGTTGTGGCAGGTATGTTGATTTTTGTGTTTTGATTTGAGCCCTGTCTCCCTACCTTACCTGGATTAATTTTTATGTCATTTTGAAGATATTTTCCTTTAGGAACAAGCCTGCTTAAAAAACAGAACTCTCTGACCAGACCTCACAAAGGGGAGGTAGGGTGTAATAAAGTCCTCTGGTGATTTCTTTGTTGTAAGAAACCACTATCACTTCCAGAATAACACTTAATCCCTGCCCAGTGAGTAACTTTGAACAGTTGAATAAGTGCAACAGATAAGCTATTCCCTGCTGGAAATTTTTAGATCAGGATTTTTAAGGCAGAAAAATTAGATCCAAAATTGACACATTTTCAGACTGAATCCTGATTCATTTCATGCTCATAAACCTGTCTCAATTCATACTTGAATTCCTGACTCCATTTCCTGCTTTAAATCCTGACCTGAATTTCAGCCTCAATTCCTGCTTAATTCCATACTTCTACCATTTGCTAGTCCAAATTTGACACATTTTCAGACTACTAGTCAGAAATATTCCAGACTCTTATATTTATTCCATACTCCGATTGCAGGACTCAATCCTGGTCAGATATATTTCAGACTCTTAGTCAGAAATATTTCATACTATGATTGCAAGTATTCCAGGCTCCTAAGCAGATATATTTCAGACTCTTAGTCAGAAATATTTCAGACTCTTAGTCAGAAATATTTCAGACTCTTAGTCAGAAATATTTCAGACTCTTAGTCAGAAATCTGATCACAACTATGGTAACAGACATCTACAGTAATCAGAAATATTTCAGACTCTTAGTCAGAAATATTTCCAACTCCCATTGCAAATATTCCAAACAAGGAATTAAGCGATATAAAATAATAAACACACTATAAGAACAAAAGCATATATCATAGCTGCAGGAAACTTTATTTCTGGGAAGGTCTGTTGAAAAGAGAATTACAGGTAAAATATGTAATAAATGTAAAAAACACTGATCAATAGTCACAAGTTCCATCAAAATCCATTTAAAATAGACAATTTGTACAGAATGTCTGTTTTACACATACATGATTATAAACCTTCCTTAAGAATACATGAAGGCATGGCAATAATTTAAGCATGATCTTTTCTCTAGTCCAACTTTCTGAATTGGGGAGAGATCTTAGGGGAGGTTCCCCCTCCACTTTGGAATTTGATTTTTCAATTTGAGAGGAACCGGTATGGCAATAACTGCAATATTTGACATTACTAGACCCTGAAAATGGAGTGAGAAGTACAACTTGTAATGACTGATTCTTGCAAAACTCAATCAAGGTAGTTTCTCTCAAATGAACACATGTACAGAAACTGCTCTTCAAAAATTTTCTTTTTGTGGGACAGATGTCGCACAAATATCCAGCTGGCTAAATCACTGAGAACCGGTGTTACAAACTGCTCCCCCCCTCCTCTGTATCTCAGAAAATATGTTTATAAAACCTGACGGTAAAATATAAATATACATATAAATATACATTATCTTGTTGAATGTCATAAAACTTATGAAGGGCAAGGTGTACGTTGCAAATATATATATATATATATATATATATATATATATATATATATATATATATATATATATATATATATATATATATGAGGTATTTGTAGCCTGTTTGTCACTTCTGTGAATCGCAAGCCGAACTGGTGCAGTGGTCACAGACTCTGCCCGAAAAGCGGAAAATGGCGGGTTCAAACCCTCGGTACTGCTCAATTTTTCTCTCTGGTATTTTCTCTGAACCTTTCCTGCCTTGATAAGGGCTATGCTCTATCTAGGATTGGTATAAAAATTTAAGATCGAATGTACTACTATTTAACTTTCGACCTATATAGTGCTGTATATAGTGCTATATGTAGTGCTAAAAGTTTGTGAAAAATTCCACAGCATTTTGGGTTTTTTGACCCTTCATCATGTGGCACAAATGCAACTGTTGACACAGCCAAACATACAAATTAGAAAACACACAATAAAATTGGGCATGACCAAACTGGCTACATGTAGGAAACAGACAGTGTTAAATGGTTAACACAGGTAACACCAATGCAGGAATTGCTGATTTATAAAAGTTCAAGTCTAACTTTCAGACCATGTGGGGACAGGGTTCCAAGTTACCCAAACCATCAAGTCACAGACTGAGTATGTTGATGGGGGATTGAAGTGCATGGCTACAGGGAACCCTGGGAGGTTCTGTTTGATTGAGCTCAGTGCTCAGAGACTCGGTCTGCAAGACAGTGTTTTGTTTCTTCCACACAGTATATTACAGTGTTTACGTACGAGAAGGCAAACAACATTGGCTGAAGTACAGGTAAAACAGCTTGAGGTTGGGAGGCACGGACCAAGTGCTTAGATACATTCTTTTCAATTCTGAATGCTGTCATAGGGGGTTCAGGGAAATGGTCACGTGTGGATGGGTCATGCGTCATGATGGAGGGTCTCTACATTCCTGTAAATGGCATTTACGATGGGAGATACAAAGATGGGTGAAAGGATAGGACCAATAGAATACGTCTGGTGGGTGTTTGGTCAGTTCTGGGGGCAAGGCAGCTCTATCAATTCCTTGTATGCAGTTCAGCGGCATTAGAGAGCACTCTTTGTGGATACGGACATTGTTCAAAACTACAGAAACTTAAAGAACAAAACATATGGAATGCCATGTTACATTTTTAATCACCATTAGACTGCAAAGCTGTCTGTAAAATCTCTCACAAACTAGTCAGGCCAGCTATGCAGGCCATGCAGCAGTCTTTTTAAAAAGCAAACATGACCAATGAGGTACAGTACTCCCTTTGCACAATGTGTAGGTTGTAAGCCACACACAAACCATGTAAAACATCAAGCTTACAGTACCTTGTCACCTTACATGGCTCTGTTTCACATAGTATGTTCTTAAAATTACAAGTAAACTGAAGAAATAAACATACTGTCCATTTCAATGAGTAGCACTGGCACTGTAATGCCTGAAATCTTTTCTCTTGATCATGAAACATGACATCATATAGCTGAAAACTGATACTGTAAATAGTTTTAGTTTCCTACTCAACAAGCAAAAGGAAATAGCTGGATGGTCCAAAGTTAAAAACAAACTTTTTGACACAGAACTTTGCATGTTTGCAGGCCAAAATAACAAAAGAACCTTCTCCACAGTGTATTTTATTTTTTTCCTCCCCTTTATTTCTTTTCATTTTATATTTCCAAATAAAGCCACAGAAATTAATATATCTGGAAGAATAGTTTTCAAACATTCAAGTACTCTCAGGCTTATTTATCCAGTTCTGTCAGAAGATGTCACTAGAGTTGTAATGAGCATGAACAACCACTACAACAGTACTGTACCAGCTCTGCAAAACATACTGAACATCATTCATACAGTCAAACTAAACAAATAATTGAAACAATTTTCCTCAAGCAATTGTTTCCTTTTTTTAAGGGTTTGCATATTTACCGATATACAGTTCTTCTATTGCTAAACTCTCTAAAGGTTGCCTTGCCTTAAACTTGTTACAGTAGGTTTATTTTAGATATGCGTCCACGCACCCATATCGGGCAAAGTGAATTTAACAAAGTCGTTTTTTTACCTGTATGCGACAGGGTGCAAGAACTTAAACTTAACTTGGTTTTTAAGATTTTTAATGGCACCTGTCCTGAGTATCTTCGATCAAATTTTACCAGATTGAATGATACTCATCAGCACAGTACCAGGGGTAGCCATTCAACTTTCTTGTTCCTAGAATAAAAGGATTCTCTGATCGTACCTTTTTCTTTACAGGTATTGAACTTTTGAACTCCCTTCCTAATGCGGCAAAGCAAATTAAAAATGTTGCAAGTTTTAAACTGTACGTTAAGAACTATCTTGCCAACAAATCACTTTTAGCGGAGCAATGTCTCTAATTCATTTTTTACTGACTCGAGTGCCGGCGTCTTTCATCCAGTGCATTATTTCTGCTAATTTTCCATTCCTTATGTAAGTGTTCTTTGTTCCGTCTTTAGGGACCCCAATGGAAATAAGCTTTTCGTAAGCTTTTTGGGTTATCCCTGGTACTCTGTTTTGTAACTCCTTTTTCTCGTTTTTTATATTATTCTCGTCTGTTTGCCTGTAATATGCCTTTCTGAATGTCTTTGCTTTTGTTTGTGTTTATTGTTTTATTTTGTACCAAATAAAATCAATCACTCAATCAATCAACCCTCAGTTCCTCTAAATACAGTATTTTCCAAAAGATCCATTATGAACTTTTTGACAAGTTGGACTATTACTGTAGCTGCTGCAGGTTGAAACAAGCAAGGGCTAAAAATCCATCACTAAATCTGACAGACTGCATTTTTAATAATTCATTTAAGTTAAAAGATTACATTCCACATGCTCTGTGAGTCTTCCAGTTCTACTTAAAATAGCATGTATTCCTTCTGCATGAGTAGTCTCAAGTTTTGAGCCTCAATACTGCTCAAAGTGGACTTTAATTCCCAAAATGTAAATTTATAAACTCAATCCAAAGTAATAAACTTCCTGATGTTAAAACGTTAATCTCCATACTCTCAAAACCACAATAAAAATGGAATTTCCTCATGTCTTGATCTTCTGCAAATGTGATATTCAGTGATACATGCTTCCAATTTCAATGGTGACTAAATGATCTTTATACTGTGCACAATCAATTCCAATCAGCTGCCTTAAGGAAAAAGGCACATCTGCTTTGCTCAACCATATTTCACATGAACATCAACTATGTCTGAAGTTTCGCTGAACTGTCCTGCTGTACATCGGTTGGTCCCATAAATTTACTCTGTAACCTATGGCCAAGAGCCATCTGTTTTATAGTTTTATCCACAGCTTATCTTTGAGTTTTGGCGAAGACACAATTAAAATTCACTCCATGGATGAAGGATCAGGCACAATAAAGCATGAACAAACATGAGTAGCAGATCTGCAATCCAGGTTGATTTAATAGGAATATAAGTAGGCTAGGCTAAACATATTGCAGCCTACATCAGTATAAAATGCCAACCAGTTTATACTCACTGCTGTTATAGTACATCAAGGCCAACCTTGTTGGAGTCTGTGACAGCTGGTGTCAAGAGCAATATGACAAATAATCGTTGCACCACTGTACCACGTTTTGCACTGGAATAGCCGGCACGTTTATTCAACTTTCACCTTCAAATTTAACATTCATTGTCAGCTATGCAATTAGCCAGGCTACACTACAGTTACTCAACTTCACAACTTTTCATTTGAACTCTGCCACAGTGTCAGTCACAATAAATTCCTGGTGGCTACAGAAGCTGTCAAAATAGGATATTATCTACGGTATAATCTGACTTCATCAGACTTGCAAAAATGGCGATGTTTCACTTGAAAGTTTACGGCTACAGAACAATGGTGGAGTGCAAAGTCTTATTGAAAATAGTCCGTACTGTGTGTACGTAGGCTACTGTGTAGACCTAACGTTAACTTACAATGCACAATAGCCTATAGGCAGTAAGGCTAGTAAGTGCTAACGTTAGCCGTGAGTTCGGAAACCTTTCGTCAAATGTGCTGCAACTCTTCCCTTTTGGCCTGATACCTTTTCCAACAAAATTAAGTACTAGTCACAAATGCTGTTAAGTGATTTCTTCAGTTTCTTGCCAAATCTTCCCGTTTTTCTGGGGTTGATTCCAACCATCAAATTCAACGGCTCTGCTTCGTCACTGTGGCACAGACCTGAGATTTGAATTTGGTATTGTCCGATGTCATATTACAAATCTTATCGTAGGGATTACAAACAAATGAAAAGTTTGCTCGTGAAAAAGTAGTTCTAATTATCCTGTTCAGATCGGTTGAAGTATGATGCGAGGTTCTTTCATAAATTTTAAGTCCAAAAGGGGTTATCGAGGACTTCGTCTCCTTTCTAATTCCTCCACTGAGCATAAAAAATTCCGTGAGCAGTTTGTTTAGATTTTTTCCAACCCTACTACGTAGTGCACAAGTCCTAGGTGGTTGTTTACAGGAGCGTCTCTCCAGCGGTACGTACACAAGTCCAGTATAGTGTAGGCTTGCTTCAGGAATGTGTACAGTACAGCTCAATGGCTACGAGGTCACGTGTATGTAGAGGTCAGATCATAAATTATGATAAATAGTTACCAAGCGCTCTGGGACAAAGCTTGACCGTCGGAGTATTTCTCGTCAAAGCTCCGAAGAAAAGGATAAGTTTTTGAGTGATGAAACCAATGTCAGTGACTCAAAGCTTTATAATTCTTTATGGCGGCGAGTTATTTAACACCAAAGTGTACCGAGATGAAGTATTGAAACAATTTCGTACAATGTGGTTGGAATGACTGGCTGCATTCACGATTTTTACAGTGTGACCCGCCGGCAAAGAATCATGCAGTCAACAGGGTTGGAATGGACCGCGATGGGTGGGAAATCCATGGGGACTTATGACTGATCACACCACCTTACAAAATGTTTCTCCACGAGTTGTGTGGTAAAATTACGAAAAGGAACCTGAGAAAAAACAAATCCTGATGAAGAACCTAAACCTGAAACACCTCACACCAACATAAAAACAGCGCGCTTATACAGATGCAGGATGATGTTTTTGATGGCATATGAAAAAATTATTTGGGTTAATATACGTACAAAGAAAACATACACATTTAGCCAGTCTAGTACTTGACTGCGTAGCAGCCATATGACATATTCCTTGCTCAGTCTCAGGAAACCTTGGGCTGAGCAAACAGAGTTCACTCCGCGGGGTGGTACTATACTTTTTGCCTTGGATATTTTAGCAACTTTTGGGGCTATATGCAGTTTAAGAACCACTGGGTATGTGACCAAGTTCTAATTGGCAGGCCTATAGGCATGCATCAAACAGGAGAGGGGAAATCACTGCTTGTCTGCGCGATTCTTTCATTCAAAACTATATCATATAAAAAGACAACAGCAATTTTGGCGTGGTACAACCGAACTCAGGACCTTTTCTACCTGGCAGAAACTGAGAGCATAAGTTCTTTCCAATATGAACTTAGTACGATCTGTCTATGTAATGGCTATGTGGTCCTGGAGGCGGTGAACCAAGGGCACGCTAGATTCCTCAGTCAATAAATTTAGTTTACAAGCTGAAATACCGGAAATGGCTGTGCGGTTCTTTTGTAATAACTTTACTAGTTTTGGAAAAGCATTCGAGCGGAAAAGGCTACAAAATTTCAAGTTCATGAAGGAATCACTGAAGATGGGCACTGCACTTGAAAGAACTATAGTAAGGCTCTGACTTAATTTCATCGGCGCTAATTAATGATTGTACCGGCGTGCCGCGGACTTACAAGCACACCGTCGGACCTTGGCTGGCAGTCAGTTTGCAAGGGGAATACCCGGCACTTGGTCGGACCTTAGGTTAAAAAAGTTGGTCTTGGCTATTGAACAAAAGTTCACTAGACCGGCTAAAACTATGCAAAAAAAAAAAAAAAATTCTGAACCTTATCTTAGTAGACCGATGTTAATGATTGCTGAAATTGCCAATACTGTGACATCTAAAATACTAATTCAGTCCCAAAAATCGAAACTTTCAATTGTACTGTACAAACAATCGATCAAACATCTGTAAGCTGTATACTTTCAGGCAGGCCGCAAAAGTCTGTCTTTAGTTTGACAGATCCACCAAAAATGTTCAAACCATTCACCCGGCATAAACCTGATACAACTAGCAAAATGGGGCGAGGTCAGTAGCATTTATTTTAGTATCTTTCAAAGTTGATGATAACTGGAAATTTTAAAGCTTCGTAAACCCTGAGAATGTTGTCAAAAATCTGAGCCGACGATCCGTACGACTCCTTTAAAATTTCAATTAAACAGTGTGTGTAATGACTGTAATAACTGTACTTTTAGTACACATTTACTGTGTAGATCTTTCAGTCTCAGGGTAGCCAACTCGAACGTAAAATTTAATGATCCAAACTTAGCTGGATAGCCTTAATTTCATACGATTGTTTCGGTGTATGTGTAAAATAGTCTAACTAAGCCCTCTCAAATATTTTCGAAAACTTTTCAGTAATCTTCCTGTACGATACTTTTTCTTCAGAGTTACTTGCTTTGGCTCATATGCTATCCTAATAAGTTTACTGTGGACATATTGAGCCTAGCCTATTCTCGTGTTTCAAAGAAGCACTGAGTGAGAGACAGCTATGTGTTTAGGGTATATAGCTTGGCGGTAGATTGCTCTATGTATAGTACAGCCAGCCCGGGATACCCAATTTTTTCCCGGGATCGTGACTTATACGCAAGGTGAAATTAAACGCCGGGGATTTACAGAATAATTTACAATTTTAAACATTCTACACATTAATGTCAAGAATTTGATTTGGAGTGTTGTAGGTTGAAGTGCTTAGCAGTGAGTTAATCCCAGCCTAAGGAAGTTTCAATTAACCTGCATGGAACCGATTTTCAGGTTTCGTGATTTTGACTCCACGGTTACGACACGTTACCAGAAACGATCATTTCCGTGAATTCCGGGCCTGAGTTTCGATCCGTGTAAAATTTTAAGCCAGTCTTCACGATCATCCATACTGACATCATACATTTGTATGACGATGCAAATGGACAAAGGTACGTATGATTCGGCGTGTGGATCTTGCCCCAAGAATTTGAAAAACGTCCAACTAAAATGAACGTATAAGCAGGAATAGACTTTTGAACGTTTATGAAGGTGTTCAAACTTTTATCTGCATGTTTCATCTTCATAATAGTTCATAGTAGTGTCCAAATATTTGAATGACGATGTTAATGCATGGACAAGTATATGATCGTGTAAACGGGCCATGTAAAAAGTTAAGTACTCTGATACCCGGTTGTCCTCAAACAGATAATTACCAGGGCCATGTTGTCAGATCTGAAATCTATGAGCAAATTGTGAGAACCATCAGAATACTCCTCTGTGCACCAAAAATTCTGGCATATCTGTTATTGTGTTGTTCATGATCATGCACTAATCTGAAAAGGAATTATTTGATCAGAAATCTCTCGATCCTCCACCAGAAAAAAATTCTAAGTTCAAAATTCTGGTACCTCTTATTGTGTGTGTGTGCACCTTTCTGGTCAAAAAAGGTGAACAGAAATTTTCGTCAGAAAATTAAACAGGATTTCAACAGGAAGGCTTTCAGTTCAGAAAATTACCAGAAAGTCAACAGCCGGATTCTCAACAGATCCACCGCTCTGTTGAAAACCTGTTGACATTCTGATGATCTTCTGTTCATGCATTTTCTGATGAAAATTTCTGCAAGGGAACTGCCCAAAAAGTTTTTAAGTCCAAAATCCACTATCCATTTAATGTATCTTAATTCTGCAGAAAAATTCTAAGTCAGAACTGCTCAAAAATTTTCTAAGTCCAAAATCCCCTATCCATTTAATGTATCTTAATTCTGCAGAAAAATTCTAAGTCAGAACTGCTCGAAAATTTTCTAAGTCCAAAATTCCCTATTCATTTAGTGTTAGTTGTGAAAGCAAGTATTTAAGTCCAGATCTGTTTTGAATCAGAAATGAATCAGGAATTAAGACTGGTAAGGATTTCAGCCCATATGTCAGGAAATTCAGTCAGGATTGAGTCTGGAATGTAGTCAGGAAATTTCCTGTCTCATATCTAGTCAGTTTGAAATCAGGAATTAATCAGGATAGAGTATGAATTGAATCTGAAATGAGTATGAAAGTCTATTCCTGCTTTAATTCAGATTTATTCTGATTACTTTCATACCTATTTCATACTCAAATCATATTAAAATTTCTAGAAGGGATTGACATGTCCACTAATTGTACAGTTAAATCTTTTGTGTAGGGTATGGACAGGCAGTCTTTATTAACTTTGAGAAGGGCTGAGATGTCATCAGGAGTCAATCAACCCTGTACACAGAGACCATGCAAGTTTAATTAGATTAGGTAACAGATGCACAGTTTATAGTTCCAAATAAACTGTCTGAATTCTAAGCAGGGGAGTTCCTAATGTCATCTTATTTCATTTTAATGTTAGCTCTAATCTCTTGGTTAAACATTCTGAAAAAAATGTCAAGAACAGTGTTAAATGTTCCATCCTTTTTAAGTTACAAACCAAATTATAGTTATGAGCTAAATGCTATAAATATTTGACCTTAACTTACTGTGAGCAGTATCTGCAAGGTACAATATGGCAATTACTGAGTAACTATTAGGCGTTTGCAACAATGCTTGTCATCTCATTGAAATTGATGGATTCATTGCAGGTTCAAGTAAAAGGCCACAACAGGCAAACCATAGAAACATCTGTGAATGCCAATCAAGGTTTGTCAACCATCTGTTACGACATTTGTGTAATGATTTCGCTAACTAGTCAGTAATTTTTATTTCAACCATCCTTGATAAGGTACAAATAACCCCTTAACTAAGGAGGAGAGGTCACCTGACCCAACATACTCCCAAAAAGAACTCCCTTCAATTGTAAATGAACTGTTCCACCAGATAGCCATGTAAACTGCCATGACCATTAATGTTTTACAATTTGACCCACTCCAAAATAAAGCAACAACTGTATTGGTGTTAATGTCTCTTCCGGAGTGGATAGATTCTTGGCAAAGAAAAGTTTTTCCAGTGATATAATTCTCAATATACTTTTGAATCAACATTTTAACTATTATTATTGATTCATAGGTAAAGAGTCCTATAGAAAATCAAGCATCTCATTGAAATGTAAGATATCTTAGGAAATGTAAAGTTCAATTTTGCTCCTATAACAAATGTTTTTTACTTTTATCTCTACAGACTGGAAGTCTTTGCTGGAAACAAAGGCAGTTATTACAAAGAATGGTGGAGTGTTAGAAATTCCCAATACAGGTGTTATGTTAATCATACCTCCTAATGCTCTTCCTGAACACATGAAGCATTGTGAAATACATATGAGGATCATTCCTTGGGAAACAGTCAAAGAAAAAGCAACTTCTTTTGCATCAAATTCATCTACAGCTGTTGAGCTTCTTCCAGATCGCCTTAAGTTTCAGCATCCTGTGAGGTTAACCCTACCTCATTGCTTGGTGTTACAAGACACCAGGGAACGCAAAGCAAAGATTTTCATCAGCCATCATGAAAACGGTAACACTATGATGACTTCATATATTAATTTGATGTGTCATTCTGGCTTTAACTTCCATGAAAACCACAATCTTCACTCATTCAAGAATACTGTTTGATACTGGAGTGTATTTTTGCCTTTGAATAGCATTAGCAAGATTGTTGATGGTTACCTGGCATTACTGAAAATAAATTATTTTGGCTGATGATAATTGTAAACAGGTGCTGACCAAAATGCTTTTATTGTAATTTGCAAAGAAGCTGCTGGAGTACAGTGTAAGTTACACCCACAGCCAAATTGAGGGTTTAGGTCAATGGGCTCATTGAGTGGGCAGGGTAGGGGGAGGGGGTGCCCAGTGACAAAGCTGTAGGAACAGCTTTATTGCCAATTAATCGTGAACATCAAAATGAAGCTGTACAAGTGGTATTAGATGGGCAAGGAGCAAATGAAAAGATCATAATAAATTAACTTACTACAGTACAGACTAAGGGATAGTTACAGTATGTTAATAGCATGGGGTGTTACTTGTTTGGTCTATGTGATAGTGAGAAGGGCTGTGATGTTATTTGATCTACCGATCCCATTACACTCATGCACCACAGGTAATATCAGGACAATTCCACTCATGAAAGAAAGGGGTTTAATAACTGTTTACATGTGTGCAGAAAGAGAATTGAATTTTATTAGGCATTTAATTGTGTTTAAACAGTGCGCTTTCTGAATTTCCAATGCAAGGGCCTACATGTAGCTTTTAATGACCCTCATTTAAGGGCTTCTATATCCAAAGGACACAAGACAGCTTTCCCTTGTCCCCGAATTGATAACAAGTGTCATAAATTTTACTCAGGCTAACAAACATTTCATCAGAGATTTGGGGACTAGCCCCTGTAGCCATACTTCTGCATATTATATTCTAGGAAGTCTTTACTTATGTTTCCCTGTGTAGTTCTCATTGCTGAATGTTTATGCAGTTTATCAGCTATATACTGTATAGGATTCATAATGAACAGTATTAGTCATTTAAGTAGCACCCCTAGGGTTATTTTCATCGTTGGTACTATGTTAAGACAAGAGTACAATATATCCGGTGTTTTTCAACTCACATCTGTTACATGTACTGCAGGTGATATAATACATATTAACTTTTCTTTGGAGAGTAAATCCACAGTGACACAGCAACTCAAATTTGCTGCAGGGTGCTGTATCAATATTCAATAGTGCAAAAGGTTTTTTAATGCAGACTATCTCATTCGTACTGTTGTGTTATATAGTAGAAAAGATTTTCACATGGAAATGCACGCTCAGATAACAAAAAGAATTTATAGGCCTTATAGTGTAAATTGTGAAAATAACATAAACTGCAAACAAATTCAATCCCTTTTCCCTTAATGTAAACAAGCTGACATTATTTCAAGTCTACAAGCCTTAGTTTCTTTTTGTAAATAGTCACATTCTGGTGAAGCATTAATTGTATGAAAAATGTAATGTGCTTTTCCTAACATCCAGTCTTTCGTATTGGAGACAGTCTAAAGTTTTAAACCATCAAAAGAATTTCACATCTAAATGTTTGTGACAACAGAAAGTTTGCCAGAATGGGAAGAACAGACTCACCTGTCATACCACCTGGAAGACACAGCTTGCATTATACTGTTGGACAGCTTGTGCTGGGTAAAGTTTTCTGTTGATGATGAGATAGTGAAAGCAAAGAAACTGATTGTTTACACAGCTGGAAGGAAGCTTCAGCCTCAAGATAGTGTGGCTGAAATACGCGTTGGGTATTACTTGGACTTGCCAGATGAGAAAATGGTATGTAAAAGAAATAGATGTATATATGTGAAACCTTTGTATGTGATAACATAAATATCAAGCATAAAAATTGTTGTTATGTGGGTTTGTGTTTCCTTTGAATGTACTGTTGGGAAAGTTTGGGTTAAAGAGCTTCAGCAGATGTGTAAGTGTGTTACAGAATGGGATGTACAGTATTCTTTATCTTCTCAAGAAATACTCGAAGATTTGTTCAAAATGTGGAAATCCTTTTCAGGTTGAAAGCGATGCTCGAGACTTAAGTGTTGGACACAGGAAGACATTCTTTTTTGTAAGAAGAAAAGAAAAATTTCCACTTGAAGTATCTCTTGATAAAATTTTCCCAGATGATTGGCAGTATCACTCCAAGAAACCACTTTTAAGGGTAAGTTCAGCATACTACTTAAAATTCCCCCAAAAGTTATGGTAGTAAGATAAGCTGTCTCAGTTGCATGTGTGGAGGATTATTAAAAACTGACTTGTTGTGACTCTAATTGTTTGTGCTAACTTACAACAAAATAATATCTAAGCTTATGGCTCATTTGTTCAACTTCATAGCAACCTTACAATCAAAATAAAGTTCATTTCACACTGTTTGCTTAATTTTGTTGATGTCTGTAGGAATCACCTACATCCCACATTTTTTCTTTCTTGCTGGCATTCAAATTCAGCTCTCCCATTTTACGATGTCCACATCCCAATTGCATTGCTGGGCATTTCCCGTTATTAAATTAAAGTCGCTATTTTTCTTTCATTACGTATTCATGCCTAAATCTTGCTGTAACTGTTGGTCTATTTCACGACTCTTATAGGAAGCATTCCTTTAACTTTAAGTGCACATCTTTGTCTGGGTCGTAGAACACATAGATTCAAATAGTGATTACTGTACCACAGAGCTCATTTTACTTCCTATCATTTGCCATCCTTCATATTTGAAACTACTTGCTGATTCCAGTTCCATAGCTATTCCTCAATCTAATTGAAGAAGATGCTAGACTAAAATATTTTCCATATTCCATATATTATTCACCTTGAACTGTTAAAATCACATCTTAGATTGCATCTTCTTTTCAAATATTTTCATAGTCATTCCAGCAAGTTCGGAGTGTCGTAGAGTTCGTTTCTCAAACTTATTGATTTGGATGGATGTATATATAATGTCATTTGGGGTCACGAGAGGTCTAAGTGTGTACACCTCAAAAGCTTTCGTTAGTACTGTATGATATCTCAAAACAGGTTACAATGACAGGTCACATGAATAGCATTAGGGACCTGTTTAAGTTGATGATTCTGCTTGCTTTTAGAGGGATCGGGGATATGAATCTCATGTCTGACAGGTTGGAATGTCATGTCAAGGCCTGATTTCTAATATTGTTTCAAGTTAAGTATTGCTTATTGAAGATGGTTCGAAAACTTTCGGAAAGTATGTTGACTGCTATCATAATTTCTGAACTTTTTTTGCCTTTCTCTATTTTAGAAAGTACCTTATGAACAAATTTCATCATTTTCAAGGCATTCACTTATTTATACACTCAAAAAGGAAAGTAGCATGGATGGTAACCTTCTGTGTGTATTTACTGTGTCACAAGAGAAAGGACAGATATCAGTTCAGCTGGCAGCACATCTTAAGGTGATTTATTATTCTCTATAAAACACACACAGATTTAAAAATGATTGACCACTCTCAGTATCACAATTTACAAAGTGGTATTAAGGCATTTCTTTTCATTTTAACAGACAAGAAGTGTCACAGTATGACCATTTGCCTAGATTTGTTTGATATATCTATGAAGTAACATTGAACGAAGACGTATGGAAAGTGCGGGGAAGTGTTCTGTATATATGACCTCCTACTAACGACAGAGGTCGTGCTGCACACTTGGCTATAAATACACCCTTTATAAGGAAATAAGGCCTCTATAATGCCACAATATATTGCACTGTAGATACTAGTAATATTCTGCAGTGACCAACTGTCAATTTTGGTACTCTGATTTATAAACACCAATAGATGCTAGTGAGCGTTTTGCAGTTCATACAATAGAACTGGTGATGGTTGTTGGCTCTAACCTAGTTTTGGATGTAGTACCGTACTTTTGTTCTGTCCATCTGTGCAGTGTCGGTGCATATAATCACCTCTTTCTGGAAACTTGTAATGTAATTCTGATAATTTTATTCAGATCAACTAATTTACACATATCAATACAAAATGGCAATTAATAATAACAATCATACAACTAGAAGAGTTTCAATGAGTACACAGATGATTTGGACTTTAGTCAAACTTTCATCAGAAGTGGCTCTGACTTCTTCAGGATCCACTCTTGAAGAAGTCAGGGCTATACATGTCTTCTGAAAGCTTGACTAAATTTCAAGTGATCTGATGGTGTACTTGTTGAAACTCTTCTAGTTCGGAATCATGTTGCAAGAGCCTTTCTACTTATTTGAATAACAATCATACTACAAAAGGAACTAATGAAACAAATGATTAATGCACTACATAGAGATCAATTACATATCTTAACATTTCAAGATTTTTATTTTTTATGTTTGAAGCTCTTTGAAAATAACTTGCCTGCAGGACACACGCCATCTGGACCCAACTTTTGTAAGTGTTCCTTGAAAGACTTGCTGGATCCAAAATGACTTTGCTTTGTTACCTTAAAGAAGAATTGGATCTTGGTATTCTATTTAAACTTTCATTAAATGTTGGGATACTTAATATGCAGTACCTTTCAAAGCCTGAATTCAAAAACAAAGAACCTTATCCCACCAATAAAGGACAAGTATCATGTATTAAGAGTCAACAGGATGCTTGGAATAATATTCTATTCAACATGTTACAGAAAGCTAACGTAGAGACTATTCTCTAAAGGTCGAAAACAGAGAAGAAATAACCCTGGGACCTTTTATAGCTGCGTAGATAAACCAGGCTCGCACAAGCACGGAAATGTTACCAAGTAGCCTATAAACCTCTTTACCATTGAGAATGACCTATGATTCAATAGACTTATGCATTAATGGTAAGTAGAAAAGTAATTCAGCCTGTATAAGAAAAGCAGTGAAGAAGAAAAATAGTAACGGTCAAAAAGTCTTACCATTGTCGCTTGTCATGAACTGATCATGAGTCTCACAAAGTACACTGTTTCTTTGTATCTGTAAATCTCCAACTGTATACAATGTTCTGAGGCTTAGAAAGTTGGGTGCCAAAATACATTGAAAAGGCTGCATTTTGTTGTGTACATCTTGCACAATGAAAACAGGTAAAGTGTTCTCATATATAAAAGAGAATGACATCCCATGACAGCTCTATAATTATTTTATTTTATCGATGGTTGTAGACGTACTTGTTTCAATCTCTTACTAGCCCATGTAATATTTCATCTTCAAGACTTGTCAAAAAGGAATTCTGTAGATTATCAGACATAAAGAAATATGCATATGATGTCACAGAGCAGAAAGTGCTCCCTCGTTTGGAGTAAAATGGTGTATCATTGCAAGTTACACCAACAAATGCAGACAGCTGATTTGTGCACTGGGGGATATGCATGTAAGTCTACTACATGTGCAGCGAAACCTACGCCGTGCGTGCATGTGTGCTTCATTGTTTTCCTACAAAATCAGTGTGATGTCAATGCATATGAAGGTCTATTGAATTTTTATAGTCCTTTTAAACAACACAAAGTCCCATTCAGCTATTTAGTTTTGTTTTGCTCAGACTAAAGCATTAGCCAAACATGGTATCAACTTAACAAGGTATCAAACATGGTATCAACTGGCAATGTAATGTTGGGCGCTGTTGTGCTGCTGCCACTGTAAATTTTTGTCCTATGTTTACTTCCTAATTTTTCCTTCGGTGTGTTTTGTTTCACTGAAATGAGTTATATTTCAGTGTTTAAACCTTTGTGGACTTAGTACTGCTCTTTTTATTGGATAATTTATGCTGCTATTGGTGAATGACTTCTTGAAGGCTTACCTTGGAACCTATCCTAAATTTTGTGCTTTACTACCACAGTGGTGTGATCTATACCAATTCCACAACTTTTCATGGTTACCAGCTTTCTGCTGAATCTCACCACAACTGGATCTGGTTGCTATACTTGATTGAACAACAATGAAGTGTACTTGGCTTCTATACTGGTTCATGGTTATACTTGATTACACAACAATGCAGTATACAAGACATCAATTGTTTGCTCTGAGAGCTGGTGCTGATAAGAGAATTGATGCATCAGTGTACAACCTGCTAAAGGAAAATGGCTTACTTGCTTACAGAGGCAGGAGGGGAGGTACTCACACCTATCGACGTAGACCTAGAAGGGAGGACTTTGCTGTGGGGAATATCCCTCAGCTGAGGTTTCAGACCAACCCATGTGGGGTAATATTGTATACAAGGGTCCAATCCGCATATGCAGAATAACGTTAGGATACTGTAACGACGTTTCACGAGTACCTAACCCGGAAGTCCAATTTATAGCCCAAATTTTATTCGAAATCGGAGGTGATCCACCCAAAATCGTGACTGAGGGGCTGTATAAATTTGTTAAGAACCATAAACCATAAATTTTATCCCATGTTTACGTCTAAGACGCCTTTCTCACAAAACGATAAAAAGCGAGTAAAAGTTCTCACCTGTCCATGTTGGATTTCGCGGCGTTAAGGAAAATCGTCGTCAGAAAGCACCATCTTCGGTATTTTCCGTCGTTATTCGTTTAATTCCGGACTTAAAGGTATGTTTTTAAATCCTTTGACATCATACAGCTCGGAATGACTCGTAGATGTGAAAATAAGCCGATTATGTCCGAGCTCATGACTTCGTTCGCACGAGTGTTGTAAACCGGAAAACAAGCTACGAGTGACTTCCGGCGCAGGTCACCGTGCAACGAAATAACGGCTCTAAATCGAGGTCAGATCTCCGACTGTATTGACATTTGTCGTTCGAAAAGGCATGATAATCAAGACTTGCTTTAGTCGTTTTTTCGTTGAATCGTCATAATTCTGTTTGTTGTGATATATGAATAGTTAATAGCGTACAGTTTTTACGCAGTTTGACGAAGAATTCTTGCGAATGTTCGCGGACGTTGGTATTACGAGTGCAGCATCCCAAATTCAGACCACATAAAGTTCTGATCGTTGCAAATTCGGATTTTGTTGCGAATTCGGATTCTCTGTCAGAACTCCGGTCACCCTTTTCCATGCGGGTCTAATTAATCTTACTTGAATGACCACGAATTCCCTTTCAATTCATTGCGCATCCTCCCTCCGCAGTTGAACTGACCACAGCTGATCCTTGTTCCGTTAGGTCTGGTAAAACAAAAGTCCTATTGTGCTGCTCAGAGTCATAGGTACACTCATGGAACACAATAACAAAGAATTATGTCATAGGTCCTTCTCTAAGCAATCTTGGGGAGTACAGCTTGTGAAAGAGAACAGCCTGTTTTTACACTTCTGCAGCTGCAGATGTGGTCAGTCATCACTTAAAAGTGCAAACGTGCGTGAAATGATGATTCAACTCCTGCTTGTGCTTCAACTTCTCATGTGAGCCAATATAGGTGCAGGAGTAATACACGTCCGCCGGGCGGGCAAGGGTCCTTCATGTCTTGTAATGTCCAACATTAATTTAGAAAAAAAAAACGAGAGTTGAATGGTTCAGCCACCAACTTTAAGCACGTTCAATGGCGTAGCTAGAAGGGGAGGCAAGAGGTGACCTCTCCTCCCCAGCAACGGTTCCAGAGTTTCTGTCAGAGGTTTTTGCCACCCAACTTCCTTACAAGGTATGATCGTCCTTATGTATGGAGAATACAGCATGGTCCTTGCATAGACAATTCAGAAATCCAACGGCAGCCTTTATGAGATCCAAATAAAAAAAAATATAACAGGTTAAGCATGCCGGAATTGATATTATGAGAAAGGTTGACTTAGTCGTTAGTAGTAACTCTCAGTGCAAGATTTATAAGATGTAAGAGGAAAACTTTAAATTTTTTTTAAATTTTAATAACCGAAATCATATGTGTAAATTTTGTTGTGTAAACAGTGAGTTTCCCAGGGTAGTAGGAACGTATATTAATATAGTTTATTTTGAAAGAGTTGTGAGCGATGCAACAAAAATATGTTTGGAGATTAATTTCGTTACACTTTCCAGTGCCCTTAGTTTTAACGAAAGGATCGAGCTTTTGAAACCATATTTTAGGAAAAATTCCAATTCTATAGAAAAAAAAATTATCTTTTTCAATCTTCAAAAAAAAATTTCCGTTTTAAGCTCAGCAAATTCTGAGAAAATTTCTAAAAACCTTTGTGATTGAACTAGGGCGGCTATTTTAAAGATTGTTTCTGGTGCTCATTTTACTTTTTGACTTGCTTCAAATTTCTTCAGTTCTGACACTTTTCCCGCAAAATTGCAATCCTTATCGTAACTGAATGATTTTTGCTTTCTATATATACTACTTTGTGTTATATTTCATCTTTTTAATTTCATTGTGTTATTAACTGAACTGTCATACGTCTCTTATACCTCAATGAGGTGTTTTAGAAAGAAATAAACTGAATCTGAAACTGATTCACAGGAAAACACACCACGTGTTCCTGGGGATAACAGCTCATCGAATACTGCATACAAAAATTATGTCAGAATAACTATGGATTGATAACGAGTTTTGGCCAACTTCTGATTGCTGACCCTAAATTGGGGAAACTGGTTACT